>WHYT01016832.1:126337-142791 GCA_009806455.1 Tetrax tetrax | reverse complement strand
TTTTTTTTTTTTTTTTTTTTTTTTGGAAAGTGGGTACTCAAAAGGACTGCCGAATCTCATGGCATCAAGCTTAAGTAGCAGAAATGTATGTGCTGCATAGAACTTTTGGTTTGGAAAACCGATTTCAGATTAAGTTCAAAAATTAATCAGAACACTATTGCTTTCTATTTCTGAAGATCTTTAAAAACCTATGTAGAAATGTATATGGTACTGCAGCAATTACTTGATGACCTGAAAGCATAACACAACTCTCAGAGGAAGGTACAGGTTTCAGTAGATTCTCAGTCAAACAAGTCTGTGAATCATGTGCTTACGCTCTGCCTGACGCAGGTCAGTGCCATTCTCTCACTTTTCCGAGCGCTGAAGCGATTCACTAAATTTTGGAAGACTAAAGGAACAATCTAAGGCCAGCTTTCACAGCAGCAGGCAATGCTTGCTATTTCACCGCATATTTTATATCCATTCTGAATAACTCCATTTATATCCATGCTGAATAACTCAGTCACAGTCCAAAGCCATTACACTCTTAACAACCTGCTATTAAGTGCAGCAACAAGGTACCTCATGAAGACTCTGCACTGTCTGAAGTCATGACCAATTTTTTAAAATGACAATTAAGATGGAAAGAAGTTAGCAACAACAGTAACAGCTGAATAGAAAAATCAATAAGTGCCTATCCATTTGAGGCAGAATCTTAACAAATAAATATGAACTTAATCTTACATAAACTAGCCTGTCACAGAAATGAAAACACACTACTGAACTCTAATGCCTTCACCAGGCCTAGTCTGTGTCAACCCATTGATACTTTCAGGAGATGCTGGATGACAGATGGGTTCTCTCAGCACCTTTGAAGTTGTCTGGATGACACAAACCTTGTGGCCAGTTGCTGGGCTGAACTTTCCTAAGGGTCAGGTTGCAGTGGCCCAGAGTGGTAAGGTGCAGAGAGAAAAAAAATGTAAGAGTAAAACTTGGAGTTTGGGTGGCTTTTTATTTCCATGTCTTCTCCTGGGCACACAACATGACTTAGCACTCATGACCCTTTGAGGTCATAAACGTTCACAAAGCGTGAAGGAAGAAAGTTAGGAAAGTTAAGGCTTGTTTCCTATCCATGTTTTCAGAAAACACAATGATGTGCATTAAAGAAATTAATAATATTTTATTATGTGGTAGAAGATGAATATCTCATTAATAGGTATGTTTCTGTTACTAGCCGTTACGTATAACTGCAGACCTGAACTTCTTTCACTACTGGACTCTGCTTCAACAAAGCATGTTTAAAATAGGGAGGAAAGATAAAAAGATATTAGAATTAATTGATACTTCAAAATCTGACCTACCAATTTACTCAAATTATGAAAAAGAAAAGTGAGAAATACTTTCTTAAGTTAAATCCACCCAGACGAGATGATGTCTGGTAAGACAGCACTCTTCAATTTAGAAAACAAGGTAGAGATTCTAACGTCAGATTTCAGGTGGAGAAGTGAGCCAGCTATTACTTAGAATTTATCAGTATAAGCTGATAAATAAGTCTTTCAAAAAAACCCCAACCAACACAATGGAAAAGCTCCTCTAATTCAGCCACATGCTGTAATTGTTCTACATTACTCTGTGACATTCCACCTTCTTTGGATGTATAAATATGTACACGTCCATGACAATGGCTCATTACGGTCTAAAATATCTATGCTTCAGAGACACGTTTTAAGACACAATATCACAGCAAGATACAGTATACAATTTTCTTATAATCTTTTTCAATCACTAGCACCATAATGTGAAAAGCTTTTAATTATCTGAGGTACTGTTTGTAAATTCTCACTATCCACATACATCTAACCCTTTTATGAGAACTACTAAATTCTTAGCTTCAAGGACAACTTCTTTACAAAACTGTTTCTTCTTTTTAACTCCTGCTAGAATTGACCAGTACTGGTCTTATTAGGAAGCAATATCTTCAAGACAGAAGTATAATCGCCAGGGTTCACAAATTCAGTGATGATAAAAAAAAAAAAAAAAAAAAAAAAACACATTAAACTGTTAAGTACGGCCAAGAGTTGGCATCAAGTGGCTTGAGAATATTTTTTCTTTATTCTAGCATAAATTCAGAACATTGCTCCCTCATTCATGATTTAACCTTCTTTAGTTACGTACACCACCATCTTGATAACAGCAATAAATGATAAATGGCTCTAAAATATCTATTCAAAAATTGAATTCCATCCAAATTACCCGGTCTTCTCTCTAAATGACACTGAGAAGCAGTACAAGTGATAAAATCTTAAGTGAGTACCATCAATTAGATGCAGTTACAATGAAATAAACTGTATCGTAATATAATCTAAGCAAGGCAAATCTCTGAAGATGAAGCCTCAAATGAGAAAAAGGTGCTGGGAGAGATTTCTAGCAGAAACTAGATGAAACTCTATCAGTTCTTTTACCTGACATGAAGACGTTTTAATGTACAGTAAAACTCTTCTAGAGTCTCCACCTTCTTCCCTCACGCTCCCAAAATCAGCAAAACACCTGCAAATGAGAGCACATGTACAGGAAAGTGAATTGGGGACACTTCTGACTACAAAATGTTCAAAAAGAGAGATCAAGCATCATTGTCTTTGAGCTCTCTTTTACACTGCTTCTGCAAGAGAACAACTCCAAGGAAAGAATGTAGCTGCTTGAATATTAGGGGTATAATGAATAGGTTTTTATTCCATTTGTAAACCACACTGGATCACTGACAGAAAATAAAACCAAAAAGTAGAAATCTTCTCAGAACACTGATGTGGCCCCAGAAGACTTTCTTACCCATATTTGTTGCTTTGGGTTATGTCAGTTTGTTTTATAGATGCAGTAATTTTAAATGCATTTTCCTCTCTTGTGAGATGCGCTCTTTCAACTTTCCTTGAGGGAAGCTTGAGGCATTGATTTATGGTCGGATATGTGTGAACATATCTGACCATAAAACACTGTGTACTTTAGTATTTACTGCTAGAAGACAGACAATATTCCGCCTTCAGTGTCTGAGTTATATTAGCCCTCTTGCTACATGCAGGTACCGTAACATTCTGTTAAAAACAAAAAAAAAAAATCTATGGTTTATTAAATTATTTATAAAGGCTTTGCAAATTTAGCCTGTCAACCTTCATGAATGGTAAAAGAGAGACTTGTAATATTCAGATTTCTTAAGTATGGAATTTTCAACCCACCCCTTGATGAAAGATGGAGGCTGGAAAAATTTGAAATTTCCATTATCAGATTTAAAAGACAGGGTTTTTTTCTCCTCATAGTCTATAGAAATAGGATAATAGTGTTAAAGAGTCAGAAAGGTGCAGAAGAGGGAATTGCACATGCAGTAAATTCAAGATTTGTTCTTTCTACAGTTTTGAGACAGAAACAAACATAGCTAAAAGGGCAGGCAGCCCACCAGCTGCCTCAGCGCTCAGGCTGTGGACTTCTGCATTTGTGAAAGAACCGGACAACAGACATAGCAGAAGCTGAGGAGTTGGAGAGGAGGGGCAAACTTCAAATAGTCCAACTTGCGCAGAACAGAGTCCTGTGCTCTTGCATGGAGACATCTGTAACAGCCGCAGCACTCCTGACAGTACTGGATATAAAATTGATTGTTAAGAGCAAATGTCTGCTTTGCCAATCAGTGCAAATTAGGTTTAGAGCTTTTGAATTAAGATTGGACCCAAACAGCCACCCAGTTTGGCCAGACTTGTTCAGGCAAAACTTGGTCTGAAGAGCAGCCCCTACAACACGCCTTGTTTAGCACACAACACATATTATTCCCTTTTCTTATTTTACAGGTAATCAGGTATGGTATTCACCATGTCTGAGCTTTTACATGTAAGAGTACCTCCTAATTTGGATGCGGTTGATATCTAAACCATATTTAATTAAATGTAGACATCAGGTTGACATTTATGCAATTGCCTGCTTTGTTTAGCCTCTAATCCAGTAATGGAAATAATTCTTGATATTTTGAATTCTACCTTCCTCATTCCTCTAAGACTTAAAAATGCTACAGTGATTTCTTAACCATGATGTTGATAGGATTTTAGAGAATACTTTATTAAGATATGTTTCTAATGTATTCAGCTCCTCCATTGTGTTAACAAGAGCAGTGGAAGACAAGTGGAGCAGTTTTTATCAGTTATGCAAGAAACCGTGATGGAAGGTAGCGCCCGGGCTGACACAGAAAGCTTCGTTAACAAGATATCTGGGCAGCAGTATTAATAAACAGGCTTTTTTGAGTTGTTCATTACCTTTTAAAGGTATCTGCAAGAAAAAAGTTACCCCTTAAATTTGAGAATGAAGAAAATACCAAGGGAGCCTTTTCAGCTCATTTGAAGTCTGAAGGCTATTGTACTCATTTTTTAAACCTGATCAAAATTCAGTCTGCTGTTTGTTACTAAATTATGTATCTCTGAAGCATAAATGTGTAAGCTTTAAAAAGTTACAAATTAGCGTATTTCCATACAGCTTGGGAAAATATAATTTTAACCACTTTGTTTTGGGTAGGAAAAATATTGCTTGCATTATAACACAGGGGAGCTGTCAGTATACATGGCCAGACAGTTTCTTTGGCAGCAAGATTCTCAGAGTGTTAAAGACAAACTGCCTAGAATTAGTAACAGTATTGCATGTAATGTCAGATTTTTTAAAATAAAAATATAGGGTTTTTTTTAATTTAATTGTCTTTATGAAGACATACGATTTTAATGTAGTATCTTTTTATTCTATAGGAAACTACTTTGACTCAGACAATTCTTTTGCTATATGTCTATTTGATTCCACAAAACTATAAAATCTGTGCACCTGTAACAGAATATTCTCCTACTGGTTTATCTTAAAAAGACCATTTGGTTACACTGCCTAAACTGTTCAAGCAAAACTGATGACTTCTGAAAGTGCCATCTATAAAAAAAACTAAGGGTCAACTGTTACTGTAACCAGGGAATGTTGCCATGGATTTCAGTGGCTTTAGGATCAGGATTTATGGCAGGAGATAAGAACCAAACTAATTAAAATATATTAAATATACAGAAAAAATGTAAAAAAAAAAAAAAAAAAAAAAAAAAAAAAAAAAAAAAAAAAAAAAAAAAAAAAAAAAAAAAGGAAAAGATAGCAAAAGGAACTAATGGAAAAAAAAGGAATTAAAAGAGTTAAATCAGGAAAGGAAGAATAGAAGGCAGAGGAGGAAGAAAGCTGGATAATAATTGCATTGGGTTAGAAAATAGTATTTGCAAAATTAAAGAAAACTAGCAGAAAAAAAGTATGGATTAAAAGACCATGCCCCTCCTAAAACATATACGTTACCAGATGAAACATCATCATCTTAGGACATATCAGAGTTGTTTTAATTTCTAGCCTTCAGTAGTGTAAAAGGAAATAATGACTTCAAACTGGAGTAACACAATGAAAATTAGAGACTATAACACAGCTTTTATGTTATTACTATTTATTTGCACTAATGACTACAATATTGGAATCCATCCCATTTTTGACACCTGCAATACAGTTTTACTCACAATGTTCCTGTGTCATAGCCACTGTAAAAGAGGCTGGATATGTTTTTCCTTCTTTATCTACACAATATAAAGGAGTGATGTGATTTCAGCAATTAGTAGCTGATGATTAGAACTCACGGTTTTAACAATAAATCTACTGATCTAGCAAACAAAATACTTTCTTGAACAAGAAAATATATATCCTGGAAATCTGAAGGATGAGGAAAAAAACCAAACACCTCTGCGTTTATCCTTTTCTGTCCATGGAAGACAAGTAGGCTAGTAAATATGATGCCTGATTTTTATGTCTGACTTGACAATTGCAGCTCTATTCAAAATACAAGAACAACAACAAAATCAATGACAAGGATATTTTTGTTCCTTTTTGTTTTAAGAACTATTTTTGTGTCACAACTTCAGCTTCTTTGAAAACATTTTGTGTGAAAACTATTTAAAAGTGCAATCAGGCTGTCTTTGCAGACTTTCATCTTGCTAGCAAGACAGGTAGTGACCTTGAATCTTTTTTTTTTCCTGCTAGATTACTATTTAATTTGGAAAACTGAAACAGGTAAAGCCTTGCTTCTCACTTCTTTTACCTATTTTTTTAAGCAATTCAATGCTTTTAAGCAATTTCTAAGCTTTCACTTGGTAGTGTTGCAGGGAAATGCTTAAGTGGAGCATTTGAAATACGTTTTTTGTCACAAATGGTACCAATGCTATGTCACATTTTCTTGCTGGTCCAAAGTCTACAGCAGTTATGAGGATGGCGGCAGTTCACATGGGTTCTATCTCCATGGTAACTTGTTTACAAGGACTGAAATACATGCTGAAAATTCAAGGTTAGCTTTCCCTTTGTTCCTGTTTTGATGTTTTTGGCAATATGAATAATGTGGGCATAATCCTAGATTCAAACAGCTTCATGGCAGACTGAGTCGAAACAAAACTCTACACAAAATGCTCTTTCATCACTCCCATTACAAAAAGAGAATTCAAAGGGCTGCTTAATCAGACCCATCAGGTGCCTCTTCCCTTCATACTCCTGAACAACCGTCCTTATTCTGCATTTCAGCTTCGTATCTTGAGGAATCAGACTGGCTAAAGATTTACGTATTTCTGAGGTGATAACTCAGGGTATGAGTGTGTCTGTTGCGTCCGCATCACAGTCTAAAGAACTTACTTTCTCTAAAATCATTTCAGAACTAGAAACAAATAGGCACCTTTTCAGAACTTAAGCTGAATCACATGATGGGAGTCTTTTGTGTTCTAAAAATCAAACATAATAATAGCAACACACTGCAATTCTATACCCTCTTATAATAATTCTCTCACAAAGGTTTTAGGAAGATTTTGCGTCTCTCACTCCGAGAAAACAACGATCGCAAGGGTACTCCCTGGAAAAGCCAGCAAGGAGTGAGGTGACCCTGTCATCTCATGAGATTAGTTTAGCCATGCTTAGAATTCCTCAGCATTCGTTTCATGACATGTTTGAAAGAAATATCTTTTACAATAGTTTAAATCTACTGAGCTATTTTTTTCTTCTTCGCAAATTACACATAAAGAAGATAATTTATCTATTAATAAGACACCCTCTAGTTTGGACTTATCCAACTTGTAGAAAATAGCTTTCATTTTCACTCAGCAGCTAGTATGTCTGCTAACTGTATTTTTTTCCAAACAGAACTTAAAAAAATAGATGAAAATGTATATACTCCTTTTAACAGCACTGAATGCAACATGCCTTATTAGGATAAAAGTTTTGGGGGACTTCTGCCAACGTTCCTTGTGGTGCTTTTTTTTTTTTTTTTTTAAATCATCTTACATCACCTTCCTATTCATTAAAACCAGAGATTCCTATCACTCCCTTTTTGTTAGAACAGAAATGCCATAAAAATAGATAGATAAAACTCACCTTTTGAACAAGGCAGTTATTTCATAGCTGCTCGATCTGATATACAGTGCCTAGTCTTGATGTACTCATTACACAAACACTTAAAAGCTGCCAAGGTGGTGGATAGATCAAATTCTGCAGGATTTGGGACTAAAGCTACTGAAATGAAGATAGCCATTAAGAATTCAGTCACTACATTAGAATCTCTATCTGAAACAGAATATTCTGTGTGTTCACAACTACACATGCAGAGCTCAACTCCAGCTGGGGAAAGAAAGGAAAAAAAGACAGATTTCAGTTTCAGGTTTGAAAAAAGCAAAAAGCCTTTATTAACCATTACTGTCCAGCCTTGGCCTAAAGTAGGAAAAGTTTTGTTAGTACTGCAAGTGTTCTAGCTTTCAGTAATAAAAATGCTTCCATCAGTTCTCTAAGCAAAACAAATGCATTTAGGAAAGAACAGTATGAAAACATCTGTGTTATGTGTTTTGCTAATACAAAGTGAATATTAGTTCTAAAAATCAATATAAGTTTGAAATAAATATGGAATTGTTTTTACTGAAGTCTTCTATCATCTGTTGACTAGCTTTACCTAATGGAATATGTTGTAATTGTACTACATTTGAAATATTACACATTTTTATTAAATTAGCATCCATCAGCTGTTGAATAGATATTTAATGGATGGATAGGACACTTCACTTTTTCCTATTTAGCACTTCTAAATAAAAATTGAAGTTTTTGCTCTGTAAAGGAATTCTTATAATACAGATTTAAGGTGTAACTCTTGTTCCCATTGCCATACATCTCAAAACATTGCGCGTAGTACAGTTCTCAATTGACACAAAGTCTGCTAAGTACCACTGCCACTCCCCAGTACGCAATCTGCACAGAGCATGACTTGCCACTGGTCTATGACCATGAGCTGGACAGGTATTTTACCCCAACAATATAAGTACAAAACCAAATATACTTTTGTTCTTCATTTTTAAATTTCTTTATAACTTTAATTAAACTCATCAAGAATTGGATAAGTTAGACACCATTTGCTAACAAAAGACTTTCTAAACAAGCACCTTTTTCCAAACTCAGCTTTACTTTTATATTTACTATTCTGTATGGCACGGCTGAAATGTGAAATAAAGTGCTACAGAATTTATTCATCTGCTAAAAGTTGCTATCTCTGGTTATATATTACTTTTTGCATTGCAAAGAAATCATAAGATTAAAAGCTTTTTTTTTAGTTGAAGTGCAAATAAAACAGTGAAAGAAAATAGCTTTTGGTCCCCTGACGCAGTGTCTGACAGCTGACTCAGCACAGCGCAATGAACAAGACATGCATCGCTTGAGAAGAGACAGAAAATGTCAGTTGGGGCTATTCATATAGTGAATAGGATGTGATAACCTTTAAACACATATAAACAATGTGTCCTCACATACTGTGCTTTGCTGTTCTCTTCAGAAAGATATTGTCCAGCAGTTCTACCTGTGGTACAGAATGGAGTATGCCTGCCCATTGAAAGTGAATGTTTTTGTGGTTTGTGGTTTTTTTTTTTTAAACACAGAAATGAAGCTTTTGAAAGATCTAGTTATAATGGCAAGGGGAGGTAGTCAGAATTACGATTATTTATGTGGTCTGAGCACCAGATGAATACAATTCCAATCCAAATCAACAACAATCTTAAGTAACAAAAAGAAATTCCAGTACGTACGCACAAACCAATGACCCCCCCTTAACAGAGGAAAAACAATCCCATAATCTCTACATGATTTGCAAGGTTACCAAGTGAAACAAATTTCCATGGAAACTTTCTAGATTTGGCCCTGAAACTTTGCCTGGGGTTAAAAACTCATCAGTCATGTTATCTGTATCTGAAATATTCACGGCCTCTTATAAAGGAGCTATAATAGAATCTGTGTATGTAGCAATCCCCTAATAATGATCATGAAAATCTTTTGTGCTTATCACTGTTTAATAATAAAGCTGTGACTAATTTACAATATCAGGATTATTATTTTTATCCTTAAATGTATACAAGCATTGATTTTGAGAAAATCAAGTTTTTGTATCTTGCAATACAGCGCCTTCTGTAGAATGAGGCCTTCTGGCTCCCAGCAGTCGTTTGTTATGCCTGGGGAAGATTACAGTGTGTGCTCATTTCTAGAATAGTAATTTGGAAGAGCTACATAAGGTTGGAGAAACAGAAGTTTGATAAAAAATGTATTTTAAATAGTTGCAGCTAAAAAAAGACTGCAAAGATGACTAAGTGACAGTATTTGCTCTGGGAAAAGAAAGTAAAGTGATTGCTTAACAGACAATAGTGTAGAATATTGGTGTGTAAGAATATAGTAATGTAAATGTCTGCATATACACATACATATTCAAATAAAGCAGCAATAAGATTAAAAGTATCTAAAATTAAACCACTGGAATGAAAACAAATTCTTGGAGGCTTTTGAATCTATTGATTAATAGTGGTTCATTGACTATTTTACACATGAATCCATCAAAGCTAGAGAGAAGTCACAAAGTGAGCTGATACACTGCTCATTATACTGACATTTATTTTGCATAAATTCAAAGATCAGACACAAAAAATAAAGGAATGTAACAGGAATCTTTGTTATCAAGTCCAATCCTAGACTATTACAGACATTCACATTACATAAGATCATTCGCAAATTTTTCAAGCTTCATCACAAAACTAGTCTGTTTTTCCCCAATAGTTCACCTGAAAGACTATTCCAGAAACCACCATTCTTATGGTCAGAAATCTAATTTCTGCCCTGCTTTTCTTTAAGTCAGACGATAAATATTTGCCACTGTGCCCTCATCCTTCTTAAATCATTCTTTCCCTTTCATTGTGTTTATTGCCTCGATACATTTATAGGCAGGAAACCACTCTCCAGCTCAGTCTCCTGTATATTACTTTAAGTTTGCTGTGGTACCATGTAAGCTTCCCACTCCTCAGGCCACTCTAATAACCGACTCTGTGAATTTAACAGCCCCCTTGCACTCTGCCTGCGAGTCACCCGCTGCCTGTAACTGTTGCAGTATTCCAGAACTCTGAGCATCTTCAAGTACCTGCTTTCGATCTGCCTCTCTTCTTTTCCAAGAACCAGATACAAAATATTATCTGTTCCTTATACAATGTGAGATATCTGTTCCCGTAATGGTGATGACTGATGTTGTATAAATAATTGCTGTTTCCGATAGGTGGTTAAGCCAACATACACAAGAGAATTCAAGCAGATATACTTCCTGCCCAGGTTTGTTGCTAAAGCATTGAATAATTTTATTTCCTTACAGAACAGCAGAAGGAAGTGGTCCATGCCTTTTTGCCCAGTAAATGGATCTTTACTGACATGACCCGAGTTTAATTCCCTCCCTGGCTTTGACACTTATGTCCTGCATCCCAAAAGAGCGCTCTGATAACCGCATTTCTGGAAGGGGCGAACAGCATCTAAGAGAGGCACATGGGAAAGCTTCACGGCTGAAGAGTTACGCCATCTTTTCGGGATGCATGACAACGTTCACTACTCAGGTCACCTCTGTACCATCTAAGTCAGTAATTGGGCTGGCAAGTTGTTTCTCATTCCTTCTCATTCCTGACAGACCTGTTGGATCCGATGGGGAACACTTACACTTGCACTGCACCAACAGGAGGGAGGGGGCCCACATCCTAAAAATTTCACAAAGCTTAGACAGAAGTTCAGATTCAGTCCCCAGTTCAGTCAGAGACTCTGAATGTTGCCTTTGAAAAATAAAAATTACAATTTTGCTTTGGAAAATTTATCTACTACTACTAATTAATTTATACACACGCATATATATGTACCTACACATACATATTCTTGCCTCTGGTGGGCGACTATCTCGAGAACACAAATCTTGAAAGGTAGTCTTATCAATGCCATTATTTCTAAGTAGTGACAGATTCACACACTCCGCATAGTTTTGCGCTCACATTAAGAGAGAATTGTAAATGTTCCCTTTCACCTTGCAAAATAGGAAATTTAAACAACTCTTCAAACAATCTCCTTATTTCTGATTGAGAGAAAAAAAAGTCCGACAGTACTTTGTTTCAGCTGAAAAGGAACTATGACAACATCTTTCTTATTTAAATAAGTTTTCACCAAAGTTGACAATTCTAAGTAACTCAAATTAGACAATTGAATCCTTACTTGCAGAGGGAAACATGGCAGAGCTGCCATGCCCAGTTGCAAGGGCCATTCCTAGCCATGGCTGCTCAGCCACAGCCGGAGGGCTAGAACTAGGACCACATGCATGAGGACCTTCCCCTCAGCACACACATTTAGCTTTCTGTTTGCGTGTGTACACATAGCTATATATACACTCAATTATATTCTATAGAAACACACACACATCTAAAGATGGAAAATAATCAAATTTAAATAGTTACCCAAGCATCTTTATTAAGAGTTCAAGATATAGAAGGATAATAAATTGCCAAGATTTATATTAAAATAGCATATATTCTGCTCTCTTCAGTCTGCTGTTTTCACAGATTTAAAGATTTAATGGCACCCAATACAACCCCTCATTTTCAATATTCAATGTCCTGTCTTGCTCCTGTTTAAGTGAATGGGAGTTTTGCTGTTATCTCCAGAAGAACAGGGTGAGCATGTGGTTAGTATGGCTTCTGCACAATATTAAAATAACCTCTCACAATTGGAACACTTTGCCATAGTTAATTAAATATATGAATGACTTGTTTGAACAATCTTCTGTTTGCATTCTGGATCATAGCCATACAATCTGCTGATGGTGCCAGGGTTATCCCTGCTTCTGCCTAGACTTTCTCTCGTTTGTTCCGCTTACTGCGGTTTGTTAAGCATATGTTCTTGTGAGTGTTTCTAACCCCAACCTCCACTTTTTTTTCATACTTCTATAAACTGAAAGTGACAAGCCATTTGTTTACTGTGGTTCTAAATTAATTAGGATTCTCTAAGGCGTATTTCATGCTGTTTGCTGTGGATCCAGTTTACTGAGGGCTGTAGTAGCACTTTCGTATATTATACACCTCATCTTTAAAAGGATCTCAGAATATTTTGTTACAGAAAGTAATGATTCTAAAAGGTGGAGATGCAGAAACACAGAGGGATGAGGTATTCATGCAAAGCAATTCAGTCACACAACTAAGAATAGAGGCTTGAATGTCTATATTCATAACTGATAAGTGATTACTACAACAGAATGCCACAGGCTTCGTCTCATGCCTCTAAGCACATCTTCTTGCTACAGCACAGATTCTTCCAGATCAATAAGATGTTAAACAGAAGCTATTGAGATTCCTACTTTACTCATTTCTTTATTTCAAACTCTACTCAATAGTATTTGCTTTTGTATTACCAGGATTTGTACAGGTGAACACAACACAAGACCTATTTTGCAAAAGTCAGATTTGCACTTCACTCAAAATTACAATGATTAAATTGTTAACCTTGTTGGACTTTCACACCCAGATACGTAATACTACTGCTCACCTTAAGAAAAATAATAATCAGTTGATTAAGGGAGCTCTAGATCACGTGTAGGATTATATTTTTTCCATTTAACTACACAGTCAAGTATACAAAAAAAAAAAATCTCACTTAGAAGTATAAGCAATCATAAAAGTGTTCCTATTTACTAGTCCTCAATAAAATAATAATTTTGCTAATTTGCTGTAACAGCTCCAGCAAAACACCAAACCGTAGCAGTGGCACACAGCTATCCAGCCCAGTAAACATCAAAATTATGATAGATCTTGAGAGTACTCATATTACTAACGGCCGATGTCTGACCACCCATACTGAGTAATCCAAGCCACTGACAACTGAAAATCTAACATTAACAACTAACATCACCTCATGTATAGAACAAGGTAAGTGTAACTTGTGGAACAGCTAGAAAAATCACTTCAAATCAATCCTTCCAAAAGCTTTGGCTGCCATTCTTAAGGTGATTCACACAACAAATCCTCATACTTGCCAATACCTTATTGGAGCTTCTAGAAATACATACTGTTGCAGGCACAAAGGAAACAAGTTAAAATATTTAAACAACTTCTTTCCTTACCCTTTCTAAGATGATGCTCTCAGCAGCATTTGCTGTCCTTACAGTGTGCACAACGCCACTTTCAAAATGTATGGCAGCATTATTTTGGCAAGTGTAGTGTCCTTGGTTTACCTCTGTGCAACCTGCCTCAAAATTCTGACCAGATTAAAGAGTGAATCAGAGATAGCTGTGAGTGCGTACTTCTCTAAACTTGTTCCAGTTTCATCCAATGCAAATTTACAACCAATCACAGAGTTGCAGTTCTTATTAATCTCTTTTGAAACACCATGGTTTATTTGTGCTTCTTTTCTTCTACCTCCTGCTACTAACTACTAGGTCACACTGTTACTAAGTACTAGATCATAATGTGCATGCAAGTAGGAGATAAATTAAATATAATATAAATGCACATTTTAAATAGGTATTATAAATGAAAAAGTCTAATTAAGTACTAACCATCCACTTTAAAAAAAATATTCTAGTTTTATGCTCACTTTTATTTGCTTTCTTTATACAAGAACGGTCCTATCTCTAGGCTTAAGTTATTTGCTGACTACAGACCTGTTAATAAGGAATGCATCTCTCTCTCTTCTCCATGGATTAAGCCACAGTAAGAACATATTTACACTTTCCCCTACAGCTTGACTTACTTGATACCAGTCAAAGGCTTGATTTGAACACTGAAATCAGCTCATAAATCAAACCCAGACTAATCAGAAACAATTTTTAAGTTGTGTTTTATTATCATAAAAGTTCTGTGACAAAGAAGATCCAAAATGGCTTAAGAACTGTGGGAAGGGATTCTTTATCCAGGGGATGTAGCTAGACAATGATTTTCTATAAAATAAATGGATCTGTCTTCTGAAAACAGTGCAAATCCTTTATCTTTATGAAACCCCTCCTGCCATGAACCCTTACAATGCAAACACTCTTACTGCTACCCAGTCGTTATCAATCCTCACCCATGAGTAGAGGTTTGATGTCAAAGAGTAAAAAAAATAATAAGGCTCCACGTGCTCTACTACAAATCATGCTATTAACATAGACTAGACTGTGTTGTAATATAGAAACATAGAGAACACATTGAATTTGGCCTAAAAATCTAGGAAAAATCTAGTACAAATATCACAGGACTGAGCTTCGCTAAGCTTTCCCAGAAAACCAGCTGCACAACAGTCTGTGTCACAACACCAGCCAGCTGTCAGTGCAGGCCCATATTCTGACTCTTACTCTGAACATGGTGGTTGCTCAGGAAAAGAAAATACTTGACAGGGTAAGCAGAGCATAGAGGAACCCTCCCCAGCTTCCACTAAGCACTGAACTCAAATGTTTTCAAAACAAGAAAACACACTTAACCTGATACAGATACAGTACAGAAATTCTACTCTTAGAAAACACCTATTTGTTCAAAGAAATGCCCATGGAAAGAATGGTTCTGACAAAACTGCATAGGGAAAAAATAATTAAGAAAAAAGGCAATTTTTTTTGAAAGTGAAAGTTTTCTTTTTAGATCTTTTAGGAACATGTGGGTTTTGATTTCAGAATTTCTTCACCTCTGCTTTTTAACATTTCGTGAAAAAGAAATAATAGAATTGCATTATTTCCAGAATTTACTTTTTGGTAAAATTTCACAGTTATTGTAATGCTGCTTTTAAACTGAAAAAACTAATTAAATCCCAACAAAAAACCAACCCCAACATCTAGTTCTTGGTCTATTTGAACTGTAGGAGATGTTAACTGTACATTTTTAGCTGCTCAAACCATTGCTACATCTCTTACGTCTATAAACTTGCTCTACTTTTTATCTGACTTTTAATGAAAAAAATGATAGTAATAAAAAAAAAAATATTGTTTAGCTTGTTACTCCTAATGTCCTTAGCAGTGACCTAAGAAAGAGAAGAGAAATGGCACTGAACAGAGATCCAGACTCTTGCAGTGAAAACTAAGCGCAGGTACTCTTATCCGATTAAGATGCTATTCCATTAGCCATTTTGGAGAGGAAGTCTCTCCACAATAATTTCAAAATTAGTGTCAAAAGCCATTCATCAAGATTTTTCTTTCAGTTTAGTTACTTATCCTCAACTTTATGTATACAAATCATTACTATTACTGTCAGAGCAGGCATGAGCTTCTGCAGCAATACTTGGCTTCTTGACAGTGTTTACTTGGTTTCTTGGTTCCAATTACTACCTATACTACATGTAATAACAGTTGTCCTGCCTTATTGCCATATTGCCTCGTTCTGTATGTTCAGTAATAGCAAATGCCTCCATCTTGCATTTCTTTCCCTCTCCAGAAAACCCATCACTATACCTTCTCCCACACGGAATCAGTATACTGCTACTTTGATGCTAAATGCAGCAGACAACTGCAAGTGATGGTGACTCAGCTTTTGACAAGGGCAAACCCAGCTGCTGGTTTCCTTTGGAAGAAACCTGCGCACAGCCACTCAACTGCGGTGGCATGTAAGCCCCAGCGGGTGAGCGCTAATGACATTTTTCACTACAGTGCAAATTAGAACTAAGGTATGAATTTCAGACTCTCCGTTAACAATCCTTCAGAGTTGTGGTTTTTAAGACTCTTATTTCGTAATTAGGTTTCAAAGATCAGAATACGATTAGCAACGCAGCAGTTATTGTTAGAACTTTACAGTCAGTGCAAATCAAAGGAGAAACATAACATCAGGGAAGTTGCGTGGCTTACATAAACTTTTGTTTTACATTTTTTTTAAAAACTATGAGTGAGTTAGTAATGTGTCGTTTTCCTGCTGTTATTTGGGAGGTGCGGGGGGGCAGGGACTATGGTAGCACCTTCTTTAAGAAGCTTCTAGAAGTTTTTTCCACTTTGTTCAGTGGATGTGGCTGGGATTAGGGCAGACCCGCTGCTGGCTGAGCCAACTGCTAGCACAATGTTCCCTGATAATGCCTCTGTGATAACATATTTAAGAAGGGGAGAAACAGGTAAGGGGAAAAAAAAAAAAAAAAAAAAAAAAAAA
>WHYT01016832.1:87092-113852 GCA_009806455.1 Tetrax tetrax | reverse complement strand
AAAAAAAAAAAAAAGATGTGAAGAAGCTGGAGCAGAGGCAGAAAGGAGGAGTGTGGGCCTTGCAGGCCTCACCGTCTGGCCTCCTGCAGGGCGACCGACTGGGCCCAACTTGGCCCGGCCTGGCTGCAAGAAGTGGAGAGGAGATGAGATGTGGAGAGAACCTGAGAGGTGACTGCCTGAGCCAGTTGTGAAGAATTTTTCTTGTGAGAGGAACGGCTGCAGACGCCAAGGTCAGTGAAGAAGGAGGGGGAGGAGTAATGCGGCTCCTGGCCAAGATTCCCCTGCAGCCCGTGGTGATGACCACGGTGAGGCCGGCTGTGCCCCTGCAGCCCATGGAGGCCCACGGAGGAGCAGAGATCCCCCTGCAGCCCAGGGAGGAGCCCACGCTGGGGCAGGTGGATGCCTGAAAGAGGCTGTGGCCCATGGAGGGCCCATGCTGGGGCAGCTCTTCCAGAGGAACTGCACCCCATGGAAAAACAACCCACACCCAAGCTGTTCATAAAGGACTGCAGCTCATGGGAGAAACCCCATGATGAAGCACAGGAGGAAAGTGAGGAGTTCTGAGCATGACATCTATGCTATGGAATACTCTTTGTCCAGTTTGGATGAACTGTACTGGTTAAACTTCACCCAGCTTCCTGTACTTGAACATTAGCAAAATCTGGGAAGCTGGTAAGTTGTCTTTAACAACAACAACAAATAATATAGGCATATTATCAATATTCTTCACATGCCAAGTCTCATCCAAATCCCAGCAACTTCTGAGAAAAAGAAAATTAGCTCCATCCCAAATTAAGAAACAAATCAAGAATCTCGTGTTTTGGTGAAGGGAATAGCTATTCATAAACAAGCTGCCTTTTGAATTCAGACTGAAAATCACATAAGATTTGACAAAATTACAGATCTTGTGAAAACATTACTTCAACATACTACCCAGGGAGTTGCTTCACAGCTATTACCTCTGAGGTTTCCATCATTCCTGTGCAGTCTTGATGCCTCTGTAGGTTCTTAAAAACATCAACACTACCCGTGCACCATTCCGCTCCAGGGACAAAGCCACTCTTTCTCTAAGATGCAACACCAGCAGCCAGATCTGAGATTCTGCCTCTCTCCTGGGGTCACCGCCTGCTCAATTTGGTATTAAAACAGTATGAAGCCCTGATTAAAACTACCTAGTCTGCTTTTTCTAAGACGCTTGTACTCTTCTCAGGTTTCCTTTTGTGCTCCATGACTTACCTCCTGGATTTTCAGACCTTCTCTATTCACAGAAGCTGGCGGCTTAGCCTAAGACTACAATTTATCAGAATACTCAGTCTTGTGTATTTTCAAACCACAACTTAAGATGAAGGGATTTGCTCTTTCAAAACTACATCAACTGTGCAAATCAGCTACAAGCATTTCAAGCCAGGTAGACAAAAAAATAAGCAATGGGAAAAAGATAATGAAAGGACAGTTGGGGACAATTTGATTTTAAATGAATTAACAATACACAGGAACTCTGTATTTCAGCTCTGAACCAAGAAGCCATTTTGTTGCTCTCTACTATTCACTTACTTTCTTCACCACCCAATTTTTGCAATACCTGAGGCCAGTACTGTACTGATAAGAATCGTGGTCATTACACATTGCTGTAATACCAGAAAAGGGTTACGACAATCATCATCAGACAGTTTCTAATTACAGTGTAGTAACACACAAGGCAGCTTAAATAATATTTTCACATCTATTTACTAAATATGAAGTTTTTAAAATCTAGAAATAATCTTTGATCATTTCTGTGTGTAGGTGCGCTCATAATATTATGTCTAAGCTTTCCTAACTAATTACTGTTCCATTCCCAGAGAAGACCAGCACAATCTTTACCGGTTTTGAAGCTTAGCTATAACGCATACATAAAATACTTCTCTGGCATTCATCTGCTATCTGTCAGCCTCTACTTGTTTTCTAACAAAATTAATTTTCTACAACTTGATAGAAATAGAAAGGAGACAGGCAGAGAGTATGTCTATGTACTGAGGGAGGATAGAAAAAGAATAAAAGACTTATCCACAATTATGCCAAGCTTCACTGAAGACAGCGAGTGAAAACTTTGCTGTGAGTCTGATGGTAGCATTCTCCTCGATGACAACTTCAAGTAAAGACAGTGCCAGAGGCCATGGACTTCCAGCACATAGAGGTGTCTGGAATCTGCCAAATATTGTCTATGCCAAGTCTAATGATCAATAACAATAGTGGTTGTTACTGTTTTCGCAACTAATGAAACTTAATTAAAGTAATATTACATTCTTTAGAAGCAGAAGTCTCCCTTCAAGAACAGAAAAGAGCTTCTGTGACCCAGCACCACGACAAATACTTTCTTTGGAAATAAACCAACCTTCCTGGAGCTGGGTAGAAGTATTGATGAGTTATTCAGAATTAACAGTGGCATAGAATATTTTACTGTTAACAGCTGTACTTGCTGGTTTCCCACTACTTCTTTTGCATCTTTCAAAAACTCATTTTACCAAAACATTATTCCCATTTCTTTTCACTCTGCAGCATACTCATTGAGATGGACACACACTGTGCTACAGCGTGTGAACATAAGAACACTTTCCTCAGGAAGGTAAACTAGGCTGAAATTAATCAGCTATGCTATATTCAATAATTTAAAATTTTACGGCAGTGAAATTCATGCATCGAGATCATCTAGATGTTTTTTAAATACTTCCTTTGTAAATTTAACTTGGAGATGTTACCTTTTTGTATACACAAGAGGAAAACAAAAGCCTTTGAATCATACACACTCAGGCCAAAAAGCAAGATTCTCTTAACTATAATGTCTATATTCTCTGTGAACTCCTCATGCATCAAAGAAAGAGCAAATGAACCAGTAGTACCATCAACAGAGAACAACAGACTACAAAATATATATCTATACTTCCTAACAAGGTTTGAAGCATCATTATTGTAACTTTAGACACTCAAGTAGTCACAAGTAAAAAGAACTTAATAATTCACCAATCAACAAAGAAGATTGATGAATTTTTCAAAACTATCTATGACCCATCAGGGGGAAGAGGCATTGTGCTCCATTTCTAACCAGAACAGAAAAAATTATTAAAAATACTGATGAATTAGATCATGCTCCCATGCAACAAAATAAGGCACATAAAGCAACTCATGTTTATCATACTTTGAGAGTATCAGTTGGGGGGAATTACGAAACCAGGTGAGATATGAGAAGAACTTTTTTTGCAGCGGCACGGATTAAGTAGCTCTAAAAGCCTTCCCAGATGAAGGACAGGACAAATACCTATGAGGAATAACTGATCTGTTATGAAGCAGGTGTATGACCTCTTGAGGATCTTACAAATCTCATTTATATACTTCAGAGGAAAATACTAAAACATTTGAGATGTCCACAGCAAAATCATTCCATTAACACTACAAACTCAAACTTTCCTAGTCATCAAAACTGTATTCATGCAATTAATAATTGCAATTAATAATTGAGTTCTCTAAAACCACATAAGCCTACATATATTATTTCATAAGCTCCTCAGCTTATAAACCCCCAATTTTATCATGACTTTTATTACTGCTTCCATCTGTAAATCTACAGCATGTTAAGAAGCTATTTCCTTTAAAGTAAGTGTTAAGGACTGAGGAACACTTAATAGACCATAAACTTAGAAACCACTCCATACAACTAATTTTTTTAAACAAAATCGATGTTATTTATATAATTAATATAAACTTGAACTGTGCCAATTGGAAAGCTGTCTCTAATATCCAGGAGTATTTGCAGAGTCTTATGATCATTTTGTTATGTTTTCCACCTGTCAGGCTCCTAGATGCCATTGCTTAATGCACGCCTTCCATAGTTATCGGGGTACCAATTATCTTCCTTAAAAACCACTTGCTCAGAACTCAAATAGCAACTGCTTTGCCCAATTATTGTCTTTACTGGTCTCAAAGAAGGTTAGCATTCCAGGGTCCAATGTAAATAAAATAAGGGAAAAGCAAACAGCCTACAAGGATGAAACACAAGAGGAGCAGTCACTCCCTAAATGCGCACACTGTATGTAAAACTTTTGGAAGGCGTTACTGAAAATGCAGGTGGTGATAAACAGTGACAGTAACACACAGTACTTGGGGCATGAATTACTTGTTACAAAGCAGATGTTTACTCACTCTCACGCTTTTGAAATCCAGGTACTCACTTTATCTGGTTTCTGTTCTTTTCAATATAGTGGCACCTCACTTTGAAGATTCAGCTGAATGCTCAAGTGTAGGTTACAGAACATCAATTTCCAGGCCTCCACAGCGCGTAGCCCCAGCTCCCAGCATGAGCTATGGCAACACCCCAGGAACCCTGACACTGGTTAACACCTACCAGCCTGGGCTACGCTGCTCCCGAAGGCTGTGCAATGCGGTACCACGTACAATTGCAGTCATCGCTTTAAGAACATTTGGGACTGGGACCCACCACTTCTCCTGCTTCAGTACTGAGTACACACACACATCCTTTCTTTCACAGGCGTCAGCTACCCCATTAAACAGGTTTAACTGACTCTTTAGGCTGGATACACTTCTCACACCTCTGATTCTCCTGCTGTATTTATATTCCAAGCAGAGAAATTCTTAACCAACTGCTTATCTTGCCTGTTGGGAATTTCTGTTTGTTTTTGGTTTTTTTTCTTTTTTTTTTCCAGGAGGGGATTAAGACAGAAGTTTTTGAAATCTTGCATATCTAAATGCAGAGCTATCCAGTTGCACAGAGGTAGAAGTTTTGCTTTGTTATATTGAAAATACTGTCTCACTATTTATATACAGGTCACAAACACTTGCCAAAACCAAAAGCAAAAAAAAATATGGACATGTGATATTTATATCAAAATAACACCTCATCAAAATACTCTATTTAAAATTAGTATAATATGGAAGCATTGGTGCAAACGTACAAGTGTTAGATAATGGATCTTTTTATTACTGGTGATTAAGAATTTAGCAAGTACTGCAGAGCACAATCATAACGCATTGCATTACCTGCTATTTCTAATGTCAACATGTCACCTGCTGTTGCTAAAGAAGCCAAGAAAAAAAAAAAAAAGTATTTTTGGTAATTTAAAATTGCACACATGTTGTCAGAAATAGCAAACTGCCCAGTCTATTTGTAGATTGGCAGGGACCCAGGGCTTGCCAGTTTCAAAATCATAATTGATTCCGTTCGCAGACCTCTAGCTATGCTGCTATGGTGTCAGTGCAGCGAGGACACAGAACCCTGTCGTCTTCATTATTCTTTTAAAAAAGCTCACCAAAATTAAAAGTTAATAAATTAATAACCAAATAAGCTTCAAAGCATGCTGCTGCAGTACAGACAGCAACCAAAATAAAGAAATCCTGTACAATGTAATATTAACACATGATGTCAAGGCAGTATAAGGACAGTAAATAATGTTTTATCAGCCCGCTTATCCTGGTGGTCAGCACTACTACAACCCCCACGATACTCTGCAAAACTCAGAGCAGCTTCACACTTCTACAGACTATACTAGTTTGCTATTCTAGAGAACTCTGTGGACATATGCCCTCATATATTACTTTTTCCTCTTCAGTTAAGGGAATCTCAGTTAATGCAAGATGGATTACAGAAACTACTACATGAAATAGAGCATAAATAATTAGTTTAATGCTCTTAGTGCAAGTATTCACATCAGAAAAACTAATGAAAAGTCTGATAAAGTATTTTGAACCTGCAGGAACAACCTTTTTTATCTTCAGGAACAAGAGTATGATCCTGGGCTATGTTTTCTTTGGCATAAGCCATCATAAACAGAATTAGAAAATATTGTAATAAAATCTTGTATGGTGTCATAAAAGGAGATACATTGGATTTTGGACTAAGCAGTAAAAAGAAAAAACCCTAACCCTGTACATGGTTTGGATCACTCAGTTTAAACCAAACAATGCTGACAGACCGGAGTACGCATGGGCTGCTCTGGGAGTACTGGGCAAGGCTCAGTGTAGTTCTGGCTGATGCTGCTCTGGTATCTCTCTTTTCTTAACTCTGTGATTATAAGCAAAACATTCTTAGAATATAAAGTATCAGACATGACAGCAGTTCACCCACACCCTTGGGTTGAATTGCAGAGAATATTGTTGCTAAGGCCAAAATAAAATGAATGACACTCATGATTATCCAATGAAACCTCTGCTTGTCAGATTTCACTTTATTTGTTCCTGATAAAGGACACAATCTTCATGCTTTGTGTGGATCATTGTGCACCAATATTTGTGCAATTAATTCTATCAGGACAAACCAACAGTCTGAAACTAGAAATATTTACTTCTCACCTCACTGACTTCCTATTTATTCTTTTGGCGTTGCCATGAGGGAAGTTTAACATTGCTTTTCACTGCCTTTGCCTGAGCAGCTTCACTCATGATGCTGTAGCAAGGTTGAAAGAACATCTCAGTGGAACTCAGAGTTTCTAAGGATAATAAATGCCTTTTCATTGACTTGAATAGCCTAAACCCTCGTGTTTAACAAGCACATTCCTCTCTCTCAACTAGTGCCCTGAACAACTGATCATTCCTGGGATTTAAAGAAAAAGCCTATACAATAAATTTTTTATAAGTGGATTTGGCCACATTTTAAAGACAGTGGGATCATCCAGCACCTTTGTAATATTCCCTGGTCTTGTACAAGATTAACTGGAATCTAATTGTTCCTGAATTCTTTAGGCAACATCCAAGACTGCACACTGCAAATCCAAATTAGTTTTTAGCATGTATTATAAGCAGCAATTACTGTCAGCAAACTATCCATTGCTCAAAACACAAAGATTAACTGTTCTGCTCTGCTGTTTGAGAAAAATTACTTCAATTGTCAGTGAAATAGATTTAAAAATGAAACTACAACACGTAATGAAAGTCCATCTAGACACATACTGCTGTGTTGGACATGTTCCTTTCTTGAGCAATAGGAATTAATCAAATAATAATTCAAAAGGCTTTTGAATGTCAAGAAGAAGAAAAAGACAGTGATTTCTGCTTGAAGTACCGCATAACTAACTTACTGCACAGTGTCTGAGGAATGTCTTCACCAAAGAAGAGTACAGACAGTACAGTCTAAGAGTGAAAAAGAATGTTTCTTTTTGCCTGATTTTACATATTCTCATTAATCTGATCTTCAACTTTCCATAAGTAATGTTAAAAATGTGAAACTGGTGCTCGGTGTGGAAATCCTACTGAAGAACACTGCAAAGAAGAAAAGCATACTAATAGACAAATATAAGAAAAGAAATAAGAACATTGTCTTTGGAGCAAATACCCCTGTAATGGTTATATACATGTAGGGCAACCTTTTTGGACACGATGAATTCTGCCACCTTTTCCCACTAATGCACTTATTGTAGTTTAAAGGTACAAATCTCGTTCTTTTAGAAAGTAGCAAACCATGCCAATAATAGCATCTGCTTAACAGAAAGGTTGAAGCTGAAGTTTGAGCATTTATTGCACAGAAAAGGCATCATTTGGAAATGGTTTCCAGCTTTTAATTAGGAGTTCTTTCTTTTCAGTGTTGAACCGCTTTCATTTTGTAGTTTTAAAGGGCTCCAAATGGTCGCTGCTCTATTATGATTCACAAGGGAAAAGTGCATGTTAGAATTATGAAGCACAGTGATTCTCTAGAGAACTCTACGTGCATTACACGAGGGTTTTTTACTGATTGATTGAAAACTATTGTTTCTGAGCCTCTGATTACAGGAGATGTCAATTTACAGACCCGCTAAAAGGTTTGTCACCAAATTATACATTGCATTTAGAATAAGCCCACACAAAGTACTTTCATAAATTAGCATCAATATAATATTACAGACTGGTTATACTGACACTGAAAATTGTATTTGTGATGATTTAAAGAAAAAAGACTAGTGACTGTGTCAAGCTAGAAGGAAACAATTCAATTCCTTCATCAACTTAGGAACTGCCTTATTCCCTTGTTCTTACATTCCGATCTTGCCCTGTAACACTGCAGCCCTTTGTATTGAGAAGCAGAGTTTCAGTAAAGAAAGCAAAAACATCTACCATATGTTCATTTCCTCTCTCAGAGTACCACCAAGATTGCAGCTTACATTATACATTAAAATTCATGCAGTCTCTCTCTGATCCTTATAATTCCTTATAACCTGGAAAGAAAAAGATCTGCATATATAAATAAAAAGATAGGTACATTTGGCTATTATCTTTTGTATCTTCAAATACAGTTTTCAACTTAGAGTTTAGCCAGAAACAAATAAGCCACAGCAGAAATTTTCTTTTAACTTTGTCAAAAGCATACAAAAAAAGAACCCACACTATGTCTTCCCATGTGGTCAATTTATGAAAATAAAAAAAAATTAGTCTCTCTGCTTTTCAGTATCTTATTAGTTTAAATTATCTCATCCTTAGTAGGAAATTGATACGGTTTTGGGCTGATGCTTTTGGCAACAAATACCATGCACGCAGTATTCACCTTGTCATACATGCGGGAGGTTAGCAGCAGATAAAAACGCAAGACTAAAATGCCTTGTGACCACTTTTCACATTTTGTTAAAATGTTCTGATGCAGGACTCTTAGAAAAGAGAACAGTGCAAAATTCTTTCAGTGCTGTAGCTCATGGATTTTAAACGATGATCTTGTTCAGCTTAGATAATACAAACTGCAACAGGTCAATTGGACAAAACGAGAAAAAATGTGGAGGCCTGACGGTAATAAATGACACTCCCTGACTTCAAGAAAAGTACAGAATGCTCAAACCATCCTTTGACTCACATATTTGACTTTTTTGGGAGTGCTGGTGGACAAGAAGCTCAACATGAGCCGACAATGCGCCCTTACAGCCCAGAAGGCCAACCGCATCCCGGGCTGCATCAAGAGGAGCGTGGCCAGCAGGTCCAGGGCAGGGATTCTCCCCCTCTACTCTGCCCTGGTGAGACCCCACCTGGAGTACTGCGTCCAGTTCTGGAGCCCCCAACATAAGAAGGACATGGACCAGTTGGAGAGGGTCCAGAGGAGGCCACGAAAATGATCAGAGGGCTGGAGCACCTCTCCTATGAGGCCAGGCTGAGAGAGTTGGGGCTGTTCAGCCTGGAGAAGAGGAGGCTCCAGGGAGACCTGATAGTGGCCTTCCAGTACCTCAAGGGAGCCTACAGGACAGATGGGGAGAAAACTGTTCAGCAGGGCCTGTTGTGATAGGACAAGGGGTAATGGTTTTAAAACAGAGGGAGGTAGATTTAGATTGGATATTAAGAAAAAAAATTTTATGAGGTTTGTAGAACACTGGCCAAGGTTGCCCAGAGAGGCGGTGGATGCTCCACCCCTGGAAACGTTCAAGGCCAAGCTGGACGAGGGCTCTGAGCAACCTGATCTGGTTGGAGATGTCCCTGCTTCTTCCAGGGTGGTTGGACTAGATGACCTTTGAAGGTCCCTTCCAACTCTAACCATTCTATTATTCTATATTTACCAGTTTAATTTAATAAAAAGAGGGTGAAAGAATGGTGAATGAATAGCTCAGGCAACTGGAGATGAGTTAAACCTGCCCTTTATCTGCCAAAGTCACTTTTTGAAAAAGAAGATAGTCTAGTTTCTCAGAGACTTCAGAGAAAACACTGACAATGCAAAGAGAAGGTGTGCAAAGTGTGAAAAATCTTCACTGGAGATGTAAGCAAAAGTTAAAGAACACAGTTTAAGGGGTTCTTTGTTACAGGCAAATATTTGTAAAGTCTATCACAGAGGTATGGAATCACAGGGGAACTACTAAAAATTAGTAACAATTTGAATAATTTCATTAGATTGTTCCTGATTTTTGTTGCATATTACAGTTGGTTTTTTTTCTTTGGAAATACAAGTGGAAAATACAAGTATCTACAGCTAACCTGATATAATCAAGTCACACTAGCTTGGTCATTTTGGTCATTAGCACATTATTGTTGAATTGTTCACTGAATAAGATTTTTTTTTTTTAATCTAAAGTTCTTAGTTAGAATACTACAGTTGATGATACTTCTCATTTTGAAGAATGACCTAAAAACTTTCTAGGACATTTGAATAAGTAACCAATATAAATAAATGTTATACATTACATAAGTGCTTATTTCATAAGTGTAAACCAGGGAAGTGCACAGTCATGTGCAGTACACTCCGGAATGTCCAGGACTTCACCAATACTTGATCTTGAATAACACATCACAAAATACATTACAACTTCTCTTGTATCTATGGAACTGATCCCATGGTCTTCTTAAATAGGGGCTGCATTGTGTAAACAAGCACACTTATCTACTGTATTGTAAATTAGCTAAACTAATCTAAAAACCCTATGTCCTTCACTTTCCATGGCTGACTGGACACTACAAAACTAAGAAAGGTAACACCTAAACTTGGCTATCATGCAGTCAGTAGTACGTGGCATCGTTAAAAAGAGTCCACCTATATGTTCTCCCCTGTATAGTCTATATTGCTTGGCTTTACACATATATGTATAAATTTTTCCAATTTAGGAGATAATTTTATTATAGTAAACAAAGTTATTATAGAGTTGCAGTTGGAGACTGACTACTATTCAAACACAACTACCTGTAGGCAGCAATCCCTTTATGTCCTAGAGTAATTTGATTAAAAGAATGAAAGGCATTGTTGTAAATAGCACAGCAGACGTGTCTGTCTTGTGCACCTAGCAAGCATTGTCTGTAGTTTAAGTTATCTTATTACTATACTGGTACTGATACTTGTTTTTAAATTACAGAACACCATAGCTGGAAATTCATGATTTTCAAAACATTTACGGTTTCCTAGGCTTAGGCAGGGCTTTTAAATTTTACATCCAACTGTTTTCAAGGATTATTCTGTACTACATTTTCTGCATAACAAATTTAGCTAACATCCTTGCACTTCTCTGCTTTCTCTTGATCACAATGTAAAATAACCACAGTAGTTTAAATACAGCTGTGGGAATAAATACCTAAGATTTCCAGCCACCACCCGAGATAAATATTTGCATAATGTTTAGTTAAATCCCTACTGAACAGACTAAGAACTCTTATCACTGTCCAGATGGAATCCTGAATTTATCAAAGCACACACACCTTTCCTGGTATTAATTTATGTATTTAGAAAATCTAAAGGAAGTTTCCATTCACTGAGGTTTTTCCTAGAAGTAAAAAAGCATTGAAATGTATATATACCAAGAACTAAGTTGTGCACCTGTGCATGATTTACAAGATGTCCTTAGAAATCATCAGAGACAGTTTCATCTACGGGCAAAGCTTAAAACTTAGGTGTACCTTGTTTTACCACCTATCCCTGTTCAGAGATTCAAATATAAATTTTTAATCTCTCTGGACAAAAATACAGTACCGTATTTTTTTTAAGAAAAACAGATCATTACTCAAATATCAAAAGAAACCTAACTTTATAAAGTTGATAGAAGACAACTGATTTCTTCTGAAAACTTTGCTGAACGTATGATTATCTACCTATATATGTTGTAGTTCCTCAACACTTACTATATATCCAGCAGTAAAATACAAGTGCATTTAACTTGAATGGTTATCAAGTTCCCCCCAAAAAATCAGCAAAATACAATGTGACTAAATGTCAAATTCAGTGTTTGTCCTACCTCCTGCCAGCTTCTGGAGGTTACCTGTTTCGTTAACCATGATGACTGGCAACTAACAGTGGAGTGTGTGTGCTGGGAAATATCCAAACTGTTCCTTTTATAGCAGCAGCATATTCCACTAGAATGGAAAAAGTATCCCTAATGTTAAAGGAACTGAGGATACATTTTTATTTCACTCTCATAATGGCTTTCCTTAGATAAATTCTGCTGGTGGCAGTGGGTCTGTTGGTTCCCTGCTGAAGCCAGCAGCACCCACCGTAATGAAAAGTTGGTCAGAAAACTAGACTGCTATTAGAGTACTTAGCACTTTCTATTAAGAGCACTTAGAGTAGGATTAATAAAAAAGAAGGTGCAAGGAGAGTGAATATTTCAGTATGTATTTATTGCAAAAAAAGTTTTAAGAATACTGAACATATGTGGGGAGGAAAAAAGAGATAAGAGGGTGACTAAATTTTCATCTAATTAAAAATCTTCATAAATACTGCACAGAAAGAGGCAGAGTGATGGCTGGATCGGTCTTGAGTCTCCCCCCGCTCCCTGTAAATATTTGTGTACTTGACTCTGCAATCCTTAAATGTTCCTCAGACTGTTACACAATTGCACAGGGATAGACTGCCAGGAGTGATGGGCAATATCGGCGTGAATTAGAATAGCAGGAATAGCTTCTTTTATTGTGATCACATACCAAAGTGCCAAGGACAACATCACTAAGCAAGATGGAAAAAGATCAAAGCCAAAGGACTACAGAAATATTGATGAAAGAAGATTCCTTCTGCAGGGCAGAATTTAAAGCTAATGAAACAAAAAGGTCTGTACCCCATTAATTTTGCCAGCAGATACAGTTTTGTAAATTCAGCCACACCCTTAAGTTTTTTTGTACATTTTTATTTTTTATTCAAAATTTTGTAAAAAACTATTTTTGATACAAAACGTGATCTTGAAATAAGTGAAAGGATGCAATGATTATTCTTAAAGCTCCGTCTTTCAAAATTATACCCTAAGCTAGAGTTAAATGTAATATTCTACCACAATGATTTAGTGGCATATCACATCTATTCATCGCTGGTAGAAAATCGATCACACAAGATGCAGAGCAGTAAGGACTGAGGCCCAGGACTCTTTTATAAAAGAAGCAAAATGACTGACAACAACAGATAATGAGCCTTCCTCTGTACAGCTTCCAGTCCTTTGCATCCTATTTACTCACCTAGGCAAAACACTCAAACAACAAGTTCTCAGTTCAGTTTCACCCAGAGGCCATTTGAATAAATTTTGACCTTGCACTTAACTAAGTATTTAAAAAATACTACAACTGATCTGAATTACAATCTGAATTACTCCCCCTTCTGAGTTCAGTGCTGCAATTAGTTATGATATTGTTTCATGCTACATGGCTCCGGGTAAAAATCCACCTGAAATTATATCTTCATTTTATAGAAGTTATACATAGAATATATGCAATACAGAAATGCATGCATATACATATAAATAGATATATGTAAATATTTATAAGTGACAGAAATTAAAGGTACACAATCAGTGACAGATTTGGAGTCTCTTCTCAGCTCACTGGTTGCTGAGTTTAACCGGCTGCAGTTCCCTGCAGGTACATTCTCCAGGCAGTCTCACCCACGTGAAATTATACAGCCTCTGAACTAAATAAATACGTCAAATGATAAATCTGAAGAACTCTCACTCATTTTTAAAAGCTCTGACTGCTTCATGGGTCCAGTTTAGAGAGCACTCTGTCAAGAACTGAGCCGAGACCCCTGGGATGGTGACCTTCCCCATCAGAGGAGCTCACACCAGAAGAGCTGCCTTGTGCCTTCGAAGGGCTAACGCACAACCAGCACTGGCTTAATGCAGGATGAGAGAAATGGTTCCTGCTCCCGGCTCCAGGAGCCCAGGGTGTAGCCTGCAGTGTGTGTTCAGCTTTCCCAGCTTCTACAGCAAAGCAGCAACCACAGGGGGAAGAAGAAATCACTGCAGCGTCCCAGACGTAACCCAGTCCTGACTGTCACTGTCCTCGCTGACACACGCACTGGAGTGTGTGAAGTGAGCTAATACAAACACCAGAAGCAACCTGAGGTCTATGAGTTTTCCCTGAATAGGGGAGACACGAACTCTCCTCAGAATAAAAGTAAATCTTCATATACATCCCACTGTTCTCAGAGATGCCTGATGCCACTGCACTAACTGGTGGCAAGCTCAGAGGTGTTTCCCATCAATGCGCATACTGCATCACATCACACTTTTTCTTGCTTTAAAAAGTGATGTTCCTGATCAATCATAGCTGGAAGTAGAACTTATCCACTTCCAGGCCATGATGAAGTGATGCACAAATATTTTTTTCATTAAATGAAACCAATAAGAGATTTTTCCTGTGACTTAAAAGGAGGTCCAGAACATATATAAGATCAAGGAAAACACAGTGAAACCAGATAGAATTTGAGGCTTTTTCCTACTAGATATATATTTTTTCCCAATAGAAAGTTGGTTTCTGGAAGATGTTAACCATAAGAGGAGAAAACAAGCTAAATGAAAGATTTGTTTCCTCAAAAACTGTGACATTTGTTGAATGAAGTTAGCTCTTTATGAACAAACTAGCAGGGGATCTAGATCCCTTGAGTATCAGGAAGACCTCTCCAATAAAACCCAGACGCGGGTCTCTGGCAGCGCAGTTACACTTGCTCTCACGGATGCTCATGCCCTGCATGGAGCCAGATGCAGCTGCGCTGCCGTGCACGTGCCTGGACTTGGCACAGAGTGCTTTCCAGACTTCTGATGTGTACAGAGATGTATTGGCTTGCGTAAGGGACCAAATACGATGACATTGTGTGAAAGAATTGAATTTGCTCAAGGAGCCGTACAGATGTATTGCCAGAGTGCTTCCCACACTGCTGATCAGCCCTTCTGTAAAAAACCTGGCTCTGTTCCCTGCGTTCTCTACATCCATATCACGTTTAAAGTGCAGTCTGGATCACATGGATGCCTCTCAACAGCTTTTGTTTTACGCATTATTTGTTTGTTAAAACAATGCATGAAACCTTTCTACTGGAGACACTAACTGATCCCTGTGAAATCTGATTTCATATGACTGAAATCCATCACTTATGTGCCCTTAGCACAAATCATTTTGTCCCCTGCCCTCCATTCAGGGAACTGAAACTCTAATGTTTTTTTCAGACAGATGCAACATTTTCATTCAGTGATACAAGCAGCCTCGGAGCTACTGCCAATGTTTGAAAACTGTGATATTACCCATCATCTCTTTCAAGGTTTGACACTACAATGTATTTTGGGGCATTCAAACAGTTATGGTTTAAGTTAATCATGAATGGACACGGACATCCATTTTTTTCCCCTTTGTTTGACTGAGCTAAACTTCCTTTGAGTCATGTGCTCATGGAAACAAATTATATAATCCACAATTAACAATTTTGTTCTGCTGGAGATGTGAAAGCAACAATACAATAGTAAACACAAGTTAGCAGTCTTTCTTTTAAATGCTACAACTGCTCTATCATGACAACAGATATTTACCTGCTGCTTACTTTTCATTTATATGCAACATAATGAAGTAAATGGAAGTGTGTTTCCTTTAAAAAACAAACATCTCCAGGATCAACAACTCATACCAAGCTACGGATGATGGTTTTCACTGCGCGTATCAGCACTGCCTATCAGCACGTTAAACGAACTTCATTTAAAATTCTCCTCTGCCTGCCACTTACACTCGCGTTACACAATTTATCAGTAGCAAGGTTTTCACAGTCAAGTTTATCCATGCATGATTCAGACCTAATTTGTATCTAGTTTTATACCTAGAGTTAGATAGAAAAGGACTTTCCCAGGGTACAAATATATAAAAGACTTTTATATTACACTATAAACAATATTAAAAAGAAAGCTCAGAAAAGACTCACAGCTTGTGGCATTAATACAACTTCCTTACTGCTTCACGATGAGGAGGAAGGGAATGTTGGCCGCAACCAACATGATCTTACTGATAGTTCCCAATACTGCAAGGCCCATGCTGCAGAACTCAAACAAATATTAATAAAAAGCAAGGATGACAAACCTGATGACTTTTTGAGGAGATAATGCTTATAAATTTTGTAAATCCAAACCTTATGGTAACCCAAATAGGGCTAACAGACACCTTAACTCTCTTAACACCATGCAGGCTTTGTTCAAAGGGGCATCTAGATATCCAAACTTCACAGTCATTTAGGACCACTTAACACCATGTTGCATCCCTGGATTTTAAAAAAATGTGTTTAAAGGTTTTCAACAAGTGCCTGTGCAACAGCTGTTTCCCTGGCCTTTGCTTAAACTATAATAAAGACAAGTTACTGCAGGCAAATAGGAACAGGCTAGTGAGGATAATAATTCTTTTAATCACCACAAAGATGTTTATCACAGTTCAGTGATTTGCCCCCGAAGATCTGCTTCTTAAAACACCACTGCCAAGAGAGCTTAGGCATCTTTCACAACTCAACCCCTTTAAGCACAGAGACTGGCCTGACAAGATAGCACTCTCCAACTATTGACATCCAATCTTTTCAAGCTCCCCACGCAGGAGTTAAACAACACTCCAAGAAATAATCATTAAAGTTGTCACTTCACAAAAGAAACAAATAGTAATTCTTAGCCATATGTATTTGCTGTTTACTTCACTGCCTAAAGACTATTTAAATTCAACGTGTACAGGGCAAAAGCGCTACATAATGTTTGGCCAAAGAATTGCTCTTCCTCCATCTTATCCTCATTTTTTTTATTTTCCAATATCAATCAACTTTTCATATTTAAATCAAACAGATTATTACCTCACTTATTAGGTTCCAAATCAAACAATTACATTCACATCGTAATAATAAACTAATTAGTCTTTAAAACAAGAGTTTGGTAAAGAAGCATTTAACTGTTAGAAAAAAAGTACTTAAATAGTAGGTTATGTTCTACTTAGTATATGCAAAGTGTTTCATAAATCTGTTTAATATCCACAGCACAGTAGATAGAAATAAAACTAAGTGTTTTGGTTTTGAGCATGTATAAAGGGAGGAAAACAGGCTGCTGAGGGAAGGGAAATAAGAGAAGTAATCTGTGTCGAGTAACAAAACCTGATTTATATTCCTAGTCTGAGGAAACGATCAGAAAGAAACCAAAATAAGATTGTTTGACCTATGTACCAGTCATAGCATCTGCTCTAAAGAAGGGAAAAAAAAAAATGAATACAATGTGTCCCTTATTACCTTCCATTGTTTTAAGACGTCCAGAGAGATGTATGAGAAATTTCTGAGGCTGAATTTTTCACAAAACAGTATGACAAATTAAACTATCACAGAGATATAAGATTTCCACAATCTCAGGTAGAATTCTTCCTAAGTGATATATTGTTCTCATTAGTGTTTAAAAAACAGTTTTATGTACAAAAATACATGCTTAAGAAGAGGAAAACAAAACAGAAATGTTATATAGTGTTTTTTCTCTTCTGCCTACCAAGTGAAGTAATAAACTTTTCCCAAGTTTTCTAAATTTTTATTTTTAGTTCAGAAAGAATAACCTTCAGGAAGATATTCTCTCAGTTGTAGTTTCATCAAAACAGTCCACGGTGATATGTGATATTCTTAGAGATCAGTATCAATATTATGAGCTTCCCCTTTTTTGAGCATTTAGTTTTAGGTTTTTTTGCATATGATTAAATAATCTTCTGACTTCTTCCACAGGTCTGGATTTTAAAATGAAGTAAAATTAAAAAAAAAGTCCCTGGTACTTTCAGTTCCTTCACTCTGGGTATTGACATGCTTTTTGAGGAGATACGCTTATAAATTCTGGAAATCCAAACCTGTCAATTTTCAAGCTGACTATCTGTACAATCCTTCATCATGAGTGAAAAATCATTGCCTCTGTCTTTCTCAGGTAAAACTGCAAGAAGTTGGGCAGATGACTTCAATGAAAAAGTGTTCTTAATTTCAGTAAACTTGAAAGAAAAACAATTTGCTCTCTACATCCACAAGAAGGACTGTTTATATAAAGTAACTGCACAGTTCGTTCGTTTTACAGACATCTAATTATTGTCAGTTGGACCTACATTTTCCATCGTTATTCAGAACGCATATCTCTGATTATTTATTGTTCCAGGACCCTATATGAAATTCTCTTTCAAAGTCTCACAAGATTACAGATAAAAACAATCTTATTTGATTGTACAATCACTAAAACTGAAATTTGAGAAGTTTTCTTTTTTTTAAAAATGAACTTGGGGAGATTATGTTACAATTTTACTGCATTCAGAGTTTTATTTTTCCATTTAGGAAGTCATTGTGATATAATAGCCAAAAGTGACTGTACATCAAAAATATAGTCTCTTTCTAACTGAGTATGTGTCAAGCAAAATAACTTTTCATATAACACAGGATAAGAAGCAAACAATATTTCATTGTCTCCCTTGATGTGGTTTGTACAAAACAGTTGTACTGGCCAAGCGACTGCTTTGAATTCAAGGGAGAAAAATAATGATTTACCCACAGTAAATCAACAAGTTGAATATTTTAGTACCCCAGTAGCATATTGTGAATAATTGATTGATTTGTGTTTGTTCTCCTAGCTAACCTAAAAAAAAATATAGCCCTCCAAACACTGGAAGGTAGGTAGAAAGTAAAACACTTCTCTTTCTTTCAGAAATGTGAGTTCGTTTTTTTAATATTCATACAAGACTGTATTTGATTTAGTTCATTTTAATTTTACTTTCAAGTGCATTTAATTATATACCAACACAAAGTATAATTCCGACACAAAAATTCAAATTATTTTATTCTGAGCATATCCAAATGAAATGCTTGAATTTAAACTCCCCCTCCTCTCTCTCTCTTTTTTTTTTACACAGCAATGTTCTACTACTAAAGTTAATCATATTCATCGTGGCAAAAATATTCTACATCTGTAGAATTATTTGAACATGACAAACCCATACACATAGAAACTGTTGTGTCACTTGGTACACAAAAATAATTGTAAGAATTAATGATAATCTAGCAAATGCTTTATGTTTTAGTTTCAGTCACTCTCTGAATCTTTAGCTTCATGTAATCCACTGGATTAATTGACAACTGCCCATTTTACCTAACATTAACCCTTACCTCACTGTTCTCTAATGGAGAGCAAAACTGTCCCCTGGGAGTGTTCACAAGGAGATACAGATACTATTAGCAAATAATATTTTCAAATGAAAATACTTATTACTGAGGGCAACCTGAAGGACAATAACCTTTTGGAAAAAAATACCATCATTTAATACTGAACATATTCAACCTCTCAAAGACTTGCCAAAGCAAAAGGCAACCAGCATGCCCAAACGTCACGGAAAGGGAGGTGTGTGCAGTGAGAGGTAAGCATTTACATGCTGACCAAGTGAGGGAAACAGAAAGAGCAACACATTCTGGCCGCTGGAACAGGAAAAATCCACAAAAAAGCAAATAAAAAGAGAGCTTTATCCAAGGGAAGTAAAAAGAAAACATTATAAAGGTCAGTGTACCATTAAGTTCTTTTCCAAGCACATCAGAGCTTGCTGAATATCACGCATGTTCCCCTTCCAAAATGCTAAAAGTTAACATGAGCTCTAAAGCTAAAGACAGGAATTCATAGATATAAAGGACAGGAAGGTCCACTGTAAGAGGCCAGCTCTGGCCCAACAAGTCCCTGAACCACCCGCTGCTGGGAGCTACAGCTGTTGTGGGGTCATACTGCCATGGACTGCTGCTCCCCCATATTCCACCCACAGCACCACTGGAGAGCACAGCTGGAGATCGCACGCACTAAGAAAGCCATGTCTGTAACAGACACTAAAACTACTTCTCTACATTTCTGTCTTCATTTGTTTCATTTCTTTGCTTTGAAATTTTCCTTTAAAATGTTTTATCATCTGAATTAATATCTTCAGGTAATGGATGTTATCAGAAATTTGGAGATATCTCAGTCCTAATACAATCACACTCTGCAGCAAACACCTTTAATATATTCGGCATACAGACTTAAATTCTATAGATCTTGGCAGATCTTACCAAGTCCACTAATGATTCTGTAATAACAGATTATGGTTGCTATATTCAAATCTGTACAAAGAAACACTACTTTTACAGTGACAGACAAATACAAGTCTCCAGTACAAAACGTGGTTATCCTGTACCACACCAGCACGCAGCATTTATCACTCAAATGTTCTAATCCACAACCAGATCCCCTGACAGCCATACTGATAGCCACTCTTTGGCTGTTTAATGACACTTGCGTAACTGGAGGCTCAAAAACTCTTAATGAAGAAGAAAGAATGAATGCCTTCCATATACTACTTGCCTTCTCCCTCCTTCTAGGTGTGAGGTGGTCAGCTCTGCCTGGTTTGAGGGAGAATCTAGACATGCATGGTTAAGAACAGAGCTGCTATTCTTTTGGATCAGCTAGTTCCCAGCAGATGAACCAACTCCTCTTTTAGTTTCACAGACTATCGCTCTGAGAGTAAGGTACATGCTGTGCCCTAACTATATGCATTTCTGCATTTTAAAATCACTTCATTTTGAATTTATTCTTAACTCTCACTATCAGTTTGGTGTGATACCTTTGTAAAGCTCCTTACACCTGTTAAATCAGAAGCATTAGAACTATGAAAAAAAAAAAATCTAATTGGTCAGTCTACATCACCTGTTAAACAGACTCCAGACTGGTTCTACGAGAGGGCTGAAAAGCACCTGTTTTCCCACTCATTTCCCTCTAGCAAATCCTAATCAGGAAAAGGTCATCAATGAGGTCTAGAGAGAATATCCCAGTGACAGGGTGACTCAAGGAGATACCTGCACTGAAGACATCTTCCACATACTAAATTAGCCCTAATTAATTCTTTCATCACTCTAAGATGATGAATATTCTCTTAAGATTTTGAATGTCACTGTCAAGTAAATAATGACAAAAGGGCAGGTATAATTAGAGTATCAGAATTACATCATTTCAGAGCTAACACATTATATTGTGTTTGCATTCTACACAATATCCCATAATCAGTAGCATTTTCCCACACACCTCAGGCAAACTCCTGCCAGAAGTTAATTGTGTACAAAATTTAAAACCATGTCAACGTTCCCTACAATTCTACAAGTAACTTTTTATAGTTCAGCTTTCTAAAGTTACTAACCTTAACACTAGTGGTTTCTAACATTCATGACAGGAATTCATAGCACAAATTCCCTTTATAGCAAATATACCTACAATGAGAACTGTTGTAGGGATCACTTCTGCTTGGTGCTTTCAGGAAGGCAGAGTAAAAAAACATCTGTGAAAGGAGCATATGCTTGGATGCATACAGCAGCTGCCTATCTGGAATGTAAATACTGAGTAATAAGGCTACAAGGGAAAAGAAAGAAAACAAACAACTACAAAAAAAAAAAAAAAACAACCCCACAACTCCATTCTCCAAACAAATACAATAAGTACAACTTCTTATATAAGGAAGATTTTCTGTTCTCTTTATATTCGACATAACTTCCGTAACAGAATGATGTTTCTGTGCATGTCATATAACACCCCAGAGTTATTGCTCAAGTGAAGCGATCTCCTCAGAGATATTTCAATGTTCTCTACTTCTCCAGTCAATCGCAGTTCTGCTGTTCCACACTGTTACCCCACTTGGATTTCATTAACACCTAATTTACAAGCACAAACCATGTAAATGATTGCAGCAGATGCAGAAAAATAATTATAATTTGGGCTGAAGTCTTCATTTCCCAACCTAATTCAGGAACAATAAAATCCCGTCTCTAAAGAGTAGACAGGAAGACTTTATGCGTAAACCCAAATGAATAAATATTCTCAGCCCTGGGCACTTAATTTCTGGAAACAGCCCATGAATGGAGGAGTAATGTCCCAAATTATGAACCAAGCAATGTGGGACATGATTCTCCACATACAGATTTCAGTGATAAAATAATTATGAAATAGGAAATTCTTAACATCTCACATTTCTCAAGTGTTTTAGCTTTCAAGTACACAGTACTTGGCTTCAAGGGAAGATCCTACCTCAATCTACCGGTCCAGAAGCTTTTTATCTTTTTGGGGTGCTTTTGCACAAGAACTTAAGCTCGCTTATCTTATAAAACACAGCACAAAGTTCACAGACATTTGCTGACAGAACCTGGCAAAGAAAGAGCAATATTACCTCCCAATGAGTTTAAGTCCTCTGATCTCTGGAACCACTCTCAAACAATGCCCAGAGGCATACACTTGGGTGGTAGAACAACTGCTGCCTCATCTATTATAACTTCCTTCCAGCAATAAGTCTGAACATTTTTAATTCCAAAGATGTATTGACATTTATTTCATTTGCTTCACATTTCTACCACATACATTTTTTTTTGCTGCTATCACCTTTTATGTACGAGCACATATCTGTCACTGTATTACACTAACAAAGTGACGGAGTTGAATTTGGCAGTATACAAGCTTGTGAGTTTTAGACATGTCAGAGATGCGGCTGCTCTCACTCCAGGACACTCAAAGCAGATGAATCACATGACAAATAAACAGCATGCGAAGAGAGGAAATTCCATAGCTATGCAAATGCTGCAGAAGTAGGTTATAATGTCTGCAGCTGAAGTTTTCCTGTGGTAGATTGCTTTGAAATGAATAGCAATGGTCATTAGTCTGCTGAAAGAATAGAATTAAATTAGTAAAAATTTAAACAAACTTTTTAAAGGATTAAACACTTTTATTATGTTTAAAATCTACTCTGTATTTGCTCTACACTTGGACATGGATTTCATTAATTCATGTGTATGGCTGCACTCAGCATCCTCATGCACCATTTTCAATAAAAACTGATAAACAATATCATGAGGCTTATTTTAAGACAATGAATAAATAGTACGATCCTGAAAATTTGCTATAAACCATCTATGATGAATTGACAAAGTGTATAACTTAAACCCAGAAAATAATGTCCCGTTTATGGTTATTTCATGAACAGAAATGCTAAATTATTAATTACCTTATTTATAATACACTATCCATTTAATTTCAGTAATAGTGACTTTACTTAATTTTCTAAATTGCAGTGAAAATTAAATATTCACTATTTTCTATTTCAGAAATATAATTAGAAACAGAAAAGACTAGGTACAGCATTTCATATTACTGAAGTTCTTGATGGGGATACGCAAAAACCTCTACATTTTTCAGAAGACACATTTTGAACTTCAAAAATCTCTCAAGCTAACTTAGGATAAGCACTACAAGAAATGATAGGAATAAAACAGAAGAGAGGATCTGGGTAACACTCATTAAAACACATCTGCACACTGAAAGCTCAGAGTCTGCACCTGCAAAATCTCTTGTTCCAAGATAATCAGTACTTACAGGACATGTTGTGTATGTTACTTGAAACCAGTTTAACCTTTCTAAGAAAAAATAAAACCCACATAAATCTAGCACTTAGGTGTGTGTTGACTGCTTAGGACTTCCAGTAGTTTAAAGAGAATATCACAGATCAATGAATTAAAGAACAAAGTAAAAAAACCCAAAATATTCCTGAAGCAAAGAATCCCTGTACCTTGCCTTTTCCAGACTGGCATTTTACTTCCATATCTTCTGGGACATCTCCCAGCCGCGGTCTATGTTTGAGGTAACTGGCCAGCACTCAGCAGAGGAATACACCTACACACCTAGCATATGCTGACACGGAACAGCAAAAACAAGGACTTTGGAAAAGCAGATATTTATAAACCACACAGACACCAAAGAACCTACAAAGAACGGCATCACTCAGGCTTACACAGTCGTGCTGTTACACTTTATTTGACCCAAATGTGTTTAACTGCAACATTATGGAGAGAAGTAAAAACAAACGCAGCCATCTTGGATAAAGAAGGAAAGAGAGTCAGAGAATTCAAACTCAAACTCTTAAACTTGACCTCCAATCACCATTAGAATATCAAACACTACTTTATACAGTACACTTGACCAGAAGAATAGAAGAACCTTGGCACATCAGCTCTGTTCCATGACCCAGAGAACCAGTAAGACAGAAGAGAGAGAACTTACTTAGGGCATGTAAAATAGACCAGTTCTATTCAAAATGCCTCGAATCCCAAGCTTTCTACATCTTATAAAAGTTAGGTTATCTCTCTTTCTCTAATGGATTGTATTTTTGTTATTTATTCAAATCATCTGTGACTGAAACACAGCATAAAGGTGCTTGGCTGAAAATTTAACAAGTGCAAAATGGAAGCTGACATCATAGGGTGATTGGATATAGGAGTCAGTATTTTTAATATTCAATATTTTCAATTACAAGAAAGAGTAGAAAGGAAAGCTACTGGTTGTTGGCTACTGACATGTTAGCATGTATTCTTCAAAAGCTTTTATCCTAATTTAGAATACATATACACAAAATTAAATCTTGAAAATTTTCAGATTGTGAAAATTGGTTGCTGATTCCGTGTTGTTTTTAAAAAGAACAGTATTTTATGTCAGCCTAAAAATACCCAACAATACCATTTCATGGACCCTTAGAGAGACTATAACAATCCTTTATTGATTATTTAATTACTTTTAACTTCCTAGTGTATTTTCTCTTCATCCCTCTTCTCTAGTGACTTCTACACATCCCTTAAAATACCCTTTTGGCTTTAACACCTGAGATTAGCTGCCTGAGAAGTTTATATTTCTTTAGTGATTAAACATAGAATATTCTCCTGTTCATGTAATCATACATATTACTTGAATGGATACTTCTGTTGAACTCAGACCCTACGGCAGTTCCCTATTGCTCGCGGACATCTGATGGATTACAGTGAGCTTCATAATTGTTTAGAACTCCCTCTACGCTTGCTGACAAGAGACAGGTGTAGGAGACGTGAACAGCTAACTAAACTCAACAGTCCTGTCAACACCCATGAGACCTGTTTGGACAGAGGGTCGGGCAGAGGATGGAAAAGGACTACAGGGTGAAGGATCCTGATGCAGAAAAATTCAGTTCATCTGCTTTTGCTTTTATTTTCTTGGTTTTGTTCATTTGCCATAGAATTAATAGAGTCTGAATGAAGAACATAACTTACACACCTTAACTCTTCACCTCTGAACAAGAGGAATTTAATTCCACTGCATTAATAATACATTGAAATCAGCAGGCAAACCATTTTTTAACTTAACAATATATGTAAACATCTATATCCTATTTCTTATATTAAGAATTTCATTATTGATAATGCATTTTATTTTCTCTTTATAAATTAAGATAATGTATATAATTTCATAGAATCAGAGAATAATTTAGGCTGGAAGGGACTGCCCACTCTAAGTCCCCACAACTAGATCAGGTTGCTCATGGCTTAGTCCAGTCAGATTTTGAAAATCTCCAAAATTGATGAGCCTGCAACACTGTTAAACAAATATTCCCGATTCAACCATGCTCTTAATGAAAACGTTCTTATATCTAACTACAATTATACTGCAATTTATGACCATTGCCTCTCATCCTTTCACTGTGAGACTCCAAGACCATCATTTCATCTTCTCTATACCCTGCCATCAAACAGCCGTAGACAGCATTAAATCTCCCCTTCTTCTCTGAAGGCTTCAGCCTTAAACTCAGCACTCTCAAGCCTCTCTTTGTACCATCTGTGCTCCAGTTTCTTAATAATGACATTAAAGGCATTGATCCCCAAGTGGCACTGCTCGTAATTGGCCACCAGTTAGATTTCTACTTCTGATCCCAACCGTTTGAGAATAGCCAATTTTCCACCTATCTTTTCCATCCACTTGACCAGACTGCATCTCTCAATTGTCTAAGCTTACTGCGGGAGACCAAGTCGAAGCCCTGATCAAGTCAAATTATCCAACAACCACCTTTCACCAGACTCTCTCTAGTACGTCCAAGTCTTCCTTGTCTCATGGAGCCCAAGCGGGACACAGCAATCCAGTTGTGGTCTCACAAGTGCAAAATAGAGGGTGAGGATCACACCCCTGAAATTGGCGGCTGCACTCCTGGTCACGCAGCGCAGTTCGGGGTTGGCCTCCTCACTGCAGTCTCTCTGGAGTTACAAACTCACAAAGCCTCGCTGGGGAAATGTTCCTGCCGAGCACAACACACTCAGCTATTCTCTCACAGCATTGCTATAGCAATCAGTTTGATTTTGGCACTTCTGAACATTACAAAAAATGCAGAAATGTCAGTAATCAAAAAAAAAAAAAATTGTGGGTAGAGTAGGGAAGAGAGACAATGTAAGTCTCATAATAATACATGACATTTTTACATACAATCCAAAACATACGATTGACTTACTTTCGGTACGACTATGCTATGATCCTGAACACTATTCTGTGACTCACCATAACAACTTCTATTGCCTTAGATACCAACTACTTCGACTACAGTCTATTGTAACTGTTCTGTGACAAACTATTCAGCTTCCAGTTAATCTTTATATTGCTTTTTGCTGTACAGATTTTATCAATTTCTTGTAATATTTTGAGACACACCCCTAAGCACTGTGCTAGAATGTAGATTACTTGGATGAGATCCATTTTAAGTTTGGTTCAGAGCTCCATGTGTCTATGCAGATCATTTTGCTATCTGACAGGATCCAGATTTATGGGATATCATTGCTTCATTAACATCTGTGCAACCTTTGATCTACTTGGTCTTCACAATGATTGCAGCAAGAGAAAATAACGCAGGTTTGTTCTAACAATTCTGAGCTGCAAGAAATGCAATTATTTCTAATTATTTACAAAATGGAACAGCTGTCAGTTCAAATCATTGCAGTAACTGGTGCAATCAATTCCTGTGAACAACCTGAATTATTTAAGTCAACATCAAAGCTCCATGGTCCAAAATTTTGTATCGAACAATTTTGGGTTTTATTCATTTAAAATTAATTTCTACAAGATTACTTATTGATATGGCAATTTTACTAGCAACAGAAGAATTTATAATCTATACAAAGCATGATGACAGCTACAAATTCTGTAGTAAATACTATGAATAACTTCTGGGATCAGAACAATTTAAAAGAAAAGCTTAATTAAGTACTGCACTTAAGTAAAAACATTTGGATTATTCTTACCTCTA
>WHYT01016832.1:56134-84025 GCA_009806455.1 Tetrax tetrax | reverse complement strand
ATTTTTTTGTAGTGTTTTTTTTTTTTTTTTTTTTTTTTTTTTAAATACTGCAGCTGGAGACATCTTTGCTGTAACGTTTGACCAAATTGCCAGCTCTAGTTAGAGTTAAAAGAACAGAAAAATTGAACTTTGTACATTGGATTTTACAGTGCCGTAGGCTCTTCATGCCTAATGTATGATAAAGAAAACTAAAATTCCTATGAAAAAGTAAAGAAGCAAATCATAGAAAGATTTTAAATTACACTGAATATTCTGCATGAAACTTCAATCCATCAAATGGCCACTGAAAAATGAGGTAATTACCTACAATAATTTGCATGTTAAGATCTAATACAATATTACGAAGTAAAGTCCAGTTGCACAGTAATTGTGAAGGCAATGCATAATTTCCTGATTAATGTTTCATGCCTAATATTCTTCCGTGCTCTGTCAGATGCTAAATAACAATATGGCCAATCAATCTACTGAAATAGGCTGAGGCAAGGACTGAGCTTAGTCTTCATAAATCCCAACACAACAGTTTCAGTTACAATAGGTAATACTGTCAAGTTTATAAAAGCAAGTGTTTGAATTGAACTCAAATGATATTTTAAATAACTCAACTTTTCAGTAATAAGGACACAATATCTGATCCCTCATATATGGAAATAAAACTCTGCTGCTTCTGAAAATGGGCCAACAGCGAGCAGCGAGAAGGTAACACGCTGTCACCCGTCTGCCCACCCGGGCTCGCGGGGGTCTGCCTGGTCAGCACAGGCTAAGCACGTCCCAGACTGGATATGCTCAGCCTCTCCAGAGGCGGGCTGCTAGCCACGCTCCTCTGCCGAGGCACGAAGGAGTATTCCTCAAGGACCAAAGCTCACCTGTCCTGTCAGCCAGACACGGTGTCACAGTTTTGAAAGAGTGTCAAGCAAAGACATGAAAGGATGACTAAAGTAAGGAAAAACAAAAACCACTGCTAATAAATAGTGCCAAAATGAGTGCAGCATTACCTGTCAACAGCAAAAACAACTGTGGCCTGGAATTTCTCTCTTCTATATTAACCAATTCAATGGCCAGACTTTGCCAGATATAACTCACCAGGTATAAAAACTAAAAAGAACAATTAGAGGACCATAAAGTCTTCAGACTTTCTACTGGTTTGCCGGGAAAACCCTCTGAAAAGTTTGACAGGTGAGTTACTAACTCAGTGTCATTAAAACAGCAAAATGTTTCACAGAACTAGAATAGGGCAGTTGGATAAATTCTTATACACCAAGAAGTCAGGCAGAATAAATCAACACGAAAAAGCAGTTAAGAACCAGACCCATTGACATTAATGGAAGCATTAGCCACCTATAGTAAGAAGAGACTTAAAAGAACAAAATTTTTATTTTCACAGGGTGCCAAGGAAATTACTGGAGACTTTGTGATCCAATGGATGCAGTAACAAGGAACTGGAAATTTGTTAATGAGCTATGTCACCAATTTAACTGGGTGACCTTGAGCAAGGTGTGTGACTGAAGTGTGTCACTTTTCTCACTTATAGCAGAGGTATTATTCTGCCTGCTTCACAGTGGTATTTGGAAACTTGTTTAACTTACAAAAAATGCCTCCAGACTCTTGGAGAAAGGTGACTCTTAATTGATCTTCCCTAAAGCAGAAAATTTTTATTAGAATACAAATGGCAGTTCAGCAACTGCAGGTTTCCAAAGCCAGACTCCAGGGATAGATTCAATGTGTCCATATTTTAACCCTTAACTAAACAATATTTGCTGGAGGTAATAAGAATATGTTCTGTGTTAACTTCTCTGCCTTCTCAAAAGCTATATGATCAGCTCTTCAACTGTGATTTCACACTACTCAGGTGTAAAGACATGTCAAAATTTATTGACCTGATGGTCAATAATGTACCCTGATGGGTACGTTTTGACCCATTCCTAATATGAATATAGAAAAAGAACAAAACCCCCAAGACTCTAAAATGGCTTATATGGTTTAAAGATGTTCTCAGAAACTTGCTAGTAATTTTTTCATGTTCTTGTTCTGTCATCCTGTATCACCTTCCAACCTCCAGTCGGATGTCTACAGAATCCTACTGGGAACCTCTGAAGGCAGAAAACCTGAACAGATTACTGCAGCAGGCAGTAGCAGCTCCAGTTTCACCAACAGTTTTCTTATTTTCATCCATTCTCAGACTGTGAGCTAGGCTTTCTTTGCTACTTTTTTTTTCAGGATTATTAATTGAATTTAGACTTTCAGACCTGACACTTAAAATGGGTTTATCACACCTCTGCTATTATTTCAATGCAGGGTCACCCAAAAGGTTTTCTCAGTCCATCGTGACAGTCAATGGTTTTCCAATGAGATTATTAAACAGCAGAACTGCTTATTAACTACTGCAAATATTTGATCTCTGTCTATACTTTCCAGGTTCTATGGCAAATTCTGTTCATGTCAATGAAGGACTACACAAAATAAATACTCAAAGGCAGGAGAAGCAAGAAAAAACAAGAGAGGGGAAATCACAGTTTACTTAACCCATTTCTTATGTAGAAAGTAAAATGCTTTCATTTTCCACTGTGGGGTACTTCTAAATGAATTTTAGAAACATTATTTATCAATGTCCTTTTTCAGCTTTCATAGCCAAGCTTGTATGACAAAGTTATTATGGCAACCGCTTAGCATTTTGTAGAAAGTTGCTTCAGAAAAATTTCTCTGCTACACTAAAACAAAGACTGCTCATCTTTCTGTGTAATATGCCATATATGAAACTCTAATGAATCAGGAATTTACTCATCTGAATACATGCTTTCAACAGTCACATAACTAGGAACAAATAAACAAGTAACTTCTAAACACAATATTAAAAATATGAATTTCTAATCTAACAATATTTCAAGCATCTCCACCACATCCATAATATTTTAAAAGCATGTGTCATTGGCTGTTAAATGTTCTCTTTTAATTAAGCATATGAAATTTCCTCACCATTCTCTTTATTTTTGCTTTATTCACAATTAGCTAATATACTTTGATTTAGTAACCCACTTTGCCTACTCTTAAGAGTAGTTCCATGACCACCAGAAAAAAATAAATATCAATATTGTAGGTAATAATCTATGTCACAGTATATGATCTAAATAAAATTTTCCACATACAAGATACTCACTTATCTTTTTAATTGCAAGTAATATAAAAGCACATTCTATTTATCTTCAGAGGCAAGACAATTCACTACGCTTGTTCCCTCTGCAATATATTGAACACAAAGGAAATATTAAGTACACAAGTAACTGTGAGAAAGTAGGGACAAAAAAAAAAAAGTGCTTTAAATGATTGGCAATTATCTACAACAAGTATTATTCTGTTGCTATAGACACTCACAAACTTTTCTTGTTTGTTGCCACTGCAGTAGTTTATCACAGTTGGTATTACAGTAGATGAACTTTTTCAAGAAAAAACAGATGAAAATGGAAAAGATACCACAACTAGTAAAACCTGCAATTACATGTTTTCGGTATCCTGTCCCGTCAGGATGGTACTTTGTGAGGAACTCTTACTGGAGTAAATAATGTAAATACCTCGTAAGTGATTATTCATAAGTAATTATGTTGAGAATGGGATAGGTATTTTGGGAACCAATAACAGACATTTCCCAAGGAAAATCTTTCACATTTGCACAACCAACCGGTATTGCTCACTGTCGCTGTAACTGGACTAGTGCCTGCCCACGTAACACAAAGCGCCAAGGAAGTTTGCCTTTTTTTCATCTGTGTCTTGAACCACACTCATAGTTGCTGTAGAAACAAGGGCACTGGGTTGTAGGGAAGAGGCTTCTACAGAAAGCCACAGAGACTGTCAATTGTGTGGACAGTGTATTTAAAATGGATGCTACACACTTGAGTTTGTGGGAAAGGGCTAAAATAGCCATGGTCTTCTCTACCATCGAATTATTCACCAGTCTACACAAACGGAATCGAGATAGCACAGACTACAAGCAGCATTAACTTGCTAATTATGTTAACTGTAGGAGAAAGTAGAATGTTTGGTTTTTCTTTTCCTTTGGTACACCTTCTGTAACCTTCATGATTTACAGTAAATACCAAAACCCGGCATGGTGTTTCAATGTTCCATTATTTAACTAGCACATATATAGAACAGCCTTCACCTAAATTCACAAATACACTTACCTTATGCAAATATAGAGATTAAAAAAAACCCCACAACTTTCAAATGCCAGCTTAGAACAAAGCCAATTGAAATAGCTAATCTTCCATTATCTGAAGAAAAAAAAAACAAAAAACAAAAAACCACCAACACCCCCCCCCCACCCCCAAATAAATATAGAAATCCAAAACTCTCAGGATTTATAATATAATTACAGAGTAACATTTGACAGTGATTAAATAGCTGGACTGAATCATAGGTTGGCTATGAGCGTTTGCCACTGTGCTTCCTTTCACATCACCCATTTTCCATTCCTGCAGTATCTTAGCTTCCCTACATTACTTGTTTATGGTTCCCTCAGCTGCTCACCTTTCAGAAAGTCAGTCTAATGAATTAAGTCTATCTTATCCTTTCATTCAGGCAAACAACAAGAGCTGGAAAGGTTTATAGAGTGCTACGGAATGCAAGTACCCACATCCCTCTTCCAGGACGGCTCAGCCCAGCCCCAGACAGCTGCCTCCTTGCTCCCACTGTGCACAGCGGTCTGTCACCTCCCTCAGCTTGTTCAGAAAAACATTCACTTAACTCAAAGTTCAACATATCGCAACAAGATGCAGTTGTTTCAAGTAAGAAGCTCTTATTTCACAAACAGGTGTTAAAAGTTTTGTCAGAAATTACTGAAAGACCAGTTCAATAAAAGAACATACTCTTCATAACCTAAAAACGATCAACCTGCTTACACTCGGAGCAGTAAGTCAAGTGACAACTGCTCTAGCACAAACTTGCTCCTAAAGAAAATTTGACGGTGAAAGCATAATAAACATTAGTTCAAACGTTGGGGTTTTATTGTTTTCAGATCACAAAAAAAAAATCCAGCATCTGATGAACAGAGATTCTTGTTAAAGTCCATCTCCTGTAGGTTTCACCCATTGTTTTCTGAATCCCTTCTTTCTTACAGGTTCCTGCTCTATTAAAAGAGGACTGCATTTCTGTATTTTCATGTGCACTAAAACTTGGACTTGTTTAAGGACCAAGCAGACCCTACATTTCATTCAAAGCAAGCAATATATTTGTAAGCTTTGTGATTAAAAAGGTACCTTGAAATTATTATAAAAAATATTTACTTTCCTAAAATAGACCTAGTTTTCAAGTATTCACTACCACTGTCAGAAGAAAGTTCACTGAAATGTATTTTGTCCTTGCAAAATCCAAATTTTTGGGTAATAACTACTTGAGTAAATTGAATAAGTATTTTTTGGAAGTTAATACAGAAAATATAAAGACAGGTGGAAAGTTTTCATCTAGATGTGACAGACATCCAGACGATCATGGGGACTGTCAGTGCTTGGCCAGGATGGACCATATGTTATTGCAGTTCTATTTTAGCCTGAAAAAACTGTGTACACTTTTACCCTCAGGTAAGGAAACATTCAAAAGTTCTACTTGAATCTGCATATGATTTAACCATGAACTTAAATGAGCAATATATTACAAAAACCATTTAGTTATAAAGTACAAGAGAAGATTAAAAAAAAAAATCTAGATAATATATTATTCTCCATCTAGAAACATTTCTAAATAAGCTTTGCGGAATTCTCTACCACCGCATCCACTTTCTACCTCTTTCCACCCAGAGAGCTTGAAAAGTAAATTTGATTAAATAAGGAAGAAAGGAATAGAATCTGACAAGTAAAATCAATCTCAAAGTAAATATTGTTTCAATTGTAATGTTTGTACCAGTTCTTACTTCTAAATAATTTTCATACTATTCCATTCGTAAGAAACAATCTGAAATGTCAATGACATTTCTCTATAACAATAGGAATGAACAGATGCCAGGCTTCTAGCAGGGATATTTTGATAAAAGCACTGTTATAAAAAAAAAAAGGAATAATAATTATAAAATCATTTGGCATCTTTTTTAATTTTCAAACTCTAGGTCAAAATACTTCTGAGATAAGAAATGTCTTCAAAGAAGAGAAGATAACAAAAGTGTAAATATAAGCACAAACTGTAAAATCACACGCATTCTGGCAATTTTCTTCCCTTTTTTTTTCTCTTTTAACTTATCCATCCTTTTCTCACGACATCGGTTAATCACTATGATCCAAAACAGAATCACCTAACTGATGTGTGCTCCAGTGGCAGCTGATGCGCATGACTTAGACGCAGCCTCTCCCTCCACACTGGCAGACCAAGATCTCTCGGCTGGCATTTATTTTCAAGAAACCTGCAAGAACTATTTCAAAACTAGTTGGGAGGGCTTGAGAGAGGAAGAAGCAGAAGCTGAGCAGACACTCACATTGTGAACACTGTGATCAACCCCAGCATTTACAGCAGAGGAGAGATGAACGTGAGTGTTGTATTACAACTCCTGAATACTGTTTCTTGAAAATTTACACTATGAGACAATCAGACAGTACTCCCTGTTCATTCTGGTCTGATTCAATTTACACAAAAGCTTCAGGCCACATCCTGACCAATTCAGCAGCACAGCCTTGTCTCTGTAAATGAATAAACATGCACGTAACAACTTACACTCCAGCCTTTTTTAAGCTGGACTTGCAAAATAAATGGCACTACATACTGATGCAATACAAAATATTTCTACAGCTGTAGTTTTGATGGTTAAAAAAGTCCTGAAACTTTTGTCTACTTTCTTCATTTCTCTGATATTCACCCTCTGTCCCTGAGAACAAATGTGTTATATTTCTACACTGCTTTGGTTGCTCTGATCAAGCATTTGATCAGCACATTATGAACAGTGGAACATTGCTCACTTTCCCAGCACACTCTTTTCCATATATCTAAAGAAATAGATAATTTATACTACACAAAGTGACATTTTTTTCTGGATATTGTCAATCCCAACCCACAATGACTGCAGAAGATTAAGGCATTAATAATACTTTCAGATTAAAAAAAAAAATATCACAACTGGTTTGGACGTTGAGGAAGGGATCTTTAAAAGAAATGCTCTTTGAGCTCATTAACTTTTAAAATTACTTGAGCTCTAAGCTACTTATATGCTTAGAAAAACTCTTTAGCATGAGCTATCTGATTTATGGGCTCTTTCCCAGAGCTTCCAAATTGTGATGAGTAGTCAAATGTCAAATCACAACGATATGCACCTCAATTACACTCACAAAATTGCAGACAAAATAATAAGAATCTTAATGACACATCATGAAAACTGTGGCCCATTGTAGTGGCAAATAAGGATAGATTAAATATGTACAAGTCAAGAGCCTTTTTTCCATCTTTTCTCATTCTATCCATTAAATAGATTATATAGCTAGAATGAGTCATATGTTTTTCTGCAGATAGGAAGAGCATTGGATATTTTACATGTACTTGCTTTGGATTTACCATAGTTACTTAAATGCTTCAAAATTATCAAGGAAAGAGTAGTGTGCTTTATCCATTATTTCTATCAATGTAGTTTTTCCTTGATTTCCAGTAAAAGCTTTAAAATCATATTTTGCACGGTCTATTGTTTTCACAAAACCCACAATTTAGAGGTATATTTATTCATCATATTTTTGAGAAATTATGTGCGAGACAAGTAGGGGTGTGGAGCAAAAATTGAGATAACTTATATACTCCCACAATAGCTCTAAAGAAAATTCAAACTATTTTCTCCAAGGACTTAGAAAATCTCTAATACATTCAATAAGAGGGAAAAATAACCCCAGAACACTTTGTGTACAAATGACCAGAAACATCTGTCAGCAAGAAAAGGTCTTTAATTGCCTTTATTTGCTCTTCATTATATTCTGTGTCATTACTTCCAGTCATTTCATAGGGGGCAAGATACTTTTAGTCACAAAAATTGTTTTGCTGTATGGGTGTAATCACCTTCCACTTTACCACACAGCTTTCACATAAAACAGAACCCCTAGCAATGGCACAAATCCTGTCAATTTGACAATTATCATATGTATTAGTGCAATAAAATATTATAAGTATTAAATAGGATAGTGACTTCATATGTGCAAACCTGCCAGGCAGCCAAAAGTCAGTTGTTGTATTTCACTTGCTATCAGAGCTGACAAAATACGATACCATACACAGATCTCTATAGATGCCCAGGCAAGTATATACGTTTAAACACTTGAGTATTTGCCACTATATAATTGAGGATAAAAACAGAGATGGGGAGCAACAGGTCAGATGTGGATCTCTTGTGCCAGTGCAATGCAGGAAGGCCACCCCAAACCAACAGTACGGGTAAAGCGTCGGCAAGCTCAGAGAGATGTCCCTAAAATCACAAAGCTGTGTCCGTTACAAGTTCCAGAGGAGACAGGCGCAGTATGGAACCTGACACTGCAACCCGCCTTTGAGAGGGAATTCAGTGACACAGAAAAGCACATTTGACAAGTACATAGTCAGTTCTGCTCAGAAACGCATAGCTCTGTGTGTGGTGTTTGAGTTTCTTAAATTTTGTGTTTGTTTTTCTTCTCTTTGCATTTCTAGAAAGATAAATAGACAGATAGAGGATGAGCATATACTGATGTATCTTCTCCCTTCCCAATATAAATTTTACGCAGCTACATTCCCCCAGCACTGAACGAGGCGTTTGTTGCTCCAGCTTGCCCTGAGCAGTACACACAGCTTTGCCCTAGGGAAGCAGACTCTGGTTGCTTCTCAGTTATCCTAATGTCACTTCACACTACCCTCACTGTAAAGAGAAGCCTTTAAGACAGTTAAAATTACATTTAAATTCACTGTAAAATCTCTTCCAGAGATTTACGAATTAATTTTTGTATACATAAGAATGAGAGCTGGTTTGTTCACTGGTGAAGCTTGCATCAGAGCTGGCTGGCGTCACCAGAACTGGACTGTAGAATGCTGCTAGTAAATGTTAAAACACTGTGTAAACCTCCTTTCTTAATTTATTTCTGCACTTACAGAATGAGCGATGCAATCCGTACATTACTCCTTATGAAATATAAGGCATTCCATCAACAGAGAAAGAATGAGGCTCCTCTAGAAATAAAGTTACTAAAATTAGGGTTGGTGAATGTTACAGTTTAGAAAAGTTTGTCTCCTAGGTTAAATATGTAGTATAATGAGGAAAGATTTTCATTTTTTTGCATGCATAAGTTTTAAGTGGAGTATTTATCATTTGGTAAATCACACTCATTTGTCTGCATCAAGCCAGCAGTTGCATCAATTGTCATTTAACTGCTCTAAATAATGTGTTCTCTTCCCTGCTGTATTAAACTATTTCTATCAAGGATAATGATTTTTGGATTTCCACATGCCAGTGAACTTGGCAGTAACAAATGATGCCTCTCTTTTGCATGTTGCAAGTAGCTTAAATTATATTTTACATACCCATTTAAAGGATCATTAATTAAGTTAATATCCTTGCTATTCAGGAGGATCAAGCACTTCAGTAAAGGATAGCCTCACTAGATACCCTCTGCTAGCTCCGAGTACATTGTACAGCCTCGCCTTGTTAAACTCACTACATATGGATAGGCTGTAGAAACCCTAAATATCTGTTATGTCCTCAGTCATGGTGGTTCATTATCACTTTGATGATGTTGCTACCCCTTGACTGGACAACTACGTATTTCAAAAAAGAACCCATCTAAACTTGCGATTTATGTACTTCAAAATATTTTCTCCAAATAATCATATAAAGCAAGCAGCAAACAAAAACTGTGTGAGATGAGGAAGTTACAGAATTTCTGAAGGCAAATAACAATCATAAAAGGACAATTTATAGGCAAAGCGTACCAAAATCAAAATCATGCCCCGTATTTCTTAATGCATTCCCCTTAACAGTGTGTCACTACTGACTTCAGTGTGAGGATACGTGTTATATTAGGCGGTATAATATACGAGGCAGCAATCTGACAGTGCAGTAGTAACAGCACTTGGTGATGTAATCGTTCAACAAAATAAGCATTCTACAATTGAGGTCTACTTATTTCCACCGAAGCAGTTTCACAGGACATGGAATTACCTCTTGTCTGAAATCAGTAGCTTTCAACACTCTTCGTGACAATGGAATCTAAGGAATGTATTTTGGAGGCTTACACAAAGCAAATAGAGCAAAATAAATTTTCTCAGTATCCTTAAGTTAAAAGAATTTCGTTCTTGTTCAGAAAAAAAAAAAAAAGAGATTTAGCATTAAAATCTCCTTTTATAGATGTAACCCATACAAACACTTCAAAAGGAAAAAAAAAAATGAATACTTTTTGTTTATATTTTTCAAATTCAAATTCAACTTTTTGATAACACCATAAAATCTAAATTCTTTTCCTCAACAATACACTACTTGTTCCCCTTTCCCACCATCAACTGCACCTCCCATCCTTTTAATCCTAGGAAAAGAGAAGGAAAAGGCTGACAGGGGCCGAGGTAGTGTACAGAGGGAAATGGTATAAGCAAATGTTCTCTAAGAAGTCAAATGTGGTGAGCAATACCCTTCCCTTCTGCAGCATCAACCGATGAGTAAGGTGGTCTGCTCCTACAGAGCTCCCTTCTCTATGATTGCCACAAGGCACTTTTCTTGTTCCCGGGTCTGATTACCGGGTTTTATTTGTCTACTACCTTCCACCTCAATATATACACCGATGCTCTGCTGATCCGAGTTGCTACGCAAGCCACCACAGCTCAGCTGAGAAAGGAGTTGATGTTCCAGCTTCTGATGTCTACTGCTTTTTGTCTGGTTTTGACTATTTATAACTTTGTCAAAAATAAAACGTTTGTGCTGAACTTTTCAGCACTAGCAGGTGGTTCATGCTACCAGCCTTTGCTTTTTGTATATCTACAACCTCCACAATATATCAGGTAAAGACGGAAGTTTAAGGAGTCCATTGTCTGCCAGGTACTACAGCAGCGTTTCCAGAAACATGTTTCTCGTGATTATTCCACTCTAATATTTAGTCCTCTAAATGTCAGATTCTTCAATGTTCATAGACAATATAGAGTAAACTGTAATAAATACTAGTCAACTGAGCTGCCCAAAACAGGAGAGATATTTGTTCAGTTTTCTTATTTGACGCTTTCAACGCAGAATTTGAAACTTGAGACAAAGCAATCCTTTATACAGAGATCACTCCGTATCTTCTTACTTCCCGGGGAGGAGAGTGAATTACCAGACCTGAGCACTACTGCAAGCTGCCACCCCGTAGGCTGCATCCAGCCCCCAGCCCTGCTTTGCAGTCCAGCAACTCAGTGATGCCCAGGTAAAAATAAATCCTACACAAGCTTTTCTAGGCCTTCCTCACAGGAACACAAAGAGGCAGGGATAAAGCTCATCTGCCAATGCATCTGCTGCCTGCGGCAAGCGGGCCCTTCTCCTGCCTGCCGAGCGATGCTGTGCTCCCCACAGCCCCTCGCAGCGCGGCAGCCTGGTCCCCCAGCAGCGCTGCTGCCAGCGGAGGGGCCAGTGCCCCTCTCCCAGCATGCTGCGGCACAGGGCAGGACCCCAACAACACGCACTGGGAGAGACCCCGTCTCGCTGTACTCTTTGTAGCTGAACTGAATGCATAACACATCAACTGCCCTCCGCTGCTCTTACCAAGAAATGCAGTGGCTGGCAAACCCCTGTCAATTTTGCCATTAATCAGGTTTTGACAGTTCCACTGAAGTGACGCCATATGGTGCCCTTGAATCCATTTTCATCTTATTTCAATTTATTGGAAAAATATAAGCCTTTTTCCCCAATACCCTATTACGCAATTTTAATATATCTTTGGGTTTGCAGGTTATAAAACACCTGATTAAAATCAAACCACAAAATTCAGGTGGACTGAAAAAAGAACCAAGACAACTTAAACTCCTTAGTAAACATCGGACCAAGAATGTCAGCTGCAGCTCCCTCCCATTCATAACACTGATTTTCTTGGTGAGTGCACAAAATAGCTAAAGCAGTTTCCTAAATATTTACCCACAAGTGATCTTAATCTATTATGGCTCTCGCATCTGACTAACTGCCATTTGACAATTGCTGATTTATTACAAGCAGCAGCCTCCTGCCCATACTCTCTGTGCAAGATTTGACAGTTAGCATCTCTGGCGTACTTCTTGCTGACAACACATCTCCCTTGCTTCACATGCACTTTGTTTCTTACAGCAAATATTTAACCTACATAGCTGCATACAAACTTGTAAATGGACCTGGGCCCTAAATATCAAATCATTAATTGACACGTTTAATCTCTGACAGACTTGATCGGTGACTAAGTACAGAACCTTTCCATTTGCCTGTGAAATTAATTTCAGAAGGCTATTCCCAAATGCTCACATTAGACTTGGTAACAGGTAGAATTTGCTGTCATTTTTGCAGATCCTCTCCAAACACAAGGAAAGTTTGACTGGCTTGGAGGCTTCAAAATCTCTCCTCTCCAGCCCTCACTGGAGCACGTGCCGAGGCAAACGCAGGGGCAGCACATGGCACTTCACATTGCTCCTCGCGCTCTGCCTTCCCACTGCCAAATAACCGTTCTCCAGACATGTCTGCTCACACCTTGGGAGGAGAATTTTAGAGCTGATGAAAGTTTAGACTACCAACAGATACTATCCTCCCTAGTTTTAGTACTAATACGAAGCAAAATATTTCCTCAGGGCTTTCTGAACACTTTCAGGTCAGTTGAGGGTGTTTGTGATGAGATCCTCGCACTCCAGTAGTGCACCGGTTGCTGGCTTACACAGGACAAGGCTCTTCACTACACAGCACATCATGAGTAAGAGAGAAAAAACCCAAACACATCTGGTCACAGAAACACCTGAAGTAATTCCAAAAGGCATTAAATATGATGCCTTTCATTCCAGCAACAGACTTGACAGCAATAAAACACAGTATTTAGAAAACACATTGCTGCTGTTACTGTACTGCAGTACTTTTTCCACAGACCCATTACAGTCCTCATTTTCAAATATTCAGATCAAGTAACAATTTAATTTCTATTTCTCTAAAATACACTGTTCAACCCTCCTTCAAAATAACTGGACATGAATCCACATCACTGAGAGCAGCTTCAAGGTATCTCTGAATTCAAAATGGAAATTAAACCTGAAGATTTCTTTCCAGTTGATTCACAAGAAGATGCAGTTGGTCTACAAGGAAGTCAAATAAGTATGCCTGTCTTTCAGCATTACTCAATGTGCTGAATTAAATGTGTGAAATTAAGAAAACATTTGTTCCCTCAGGTATAAAGCACAGGCATTTATTTTCTGTTTAACAGCCACAGAAAAAGGTCAGGCTTTGTTAAATCATTATGTTATAATCATTATGTTATATATGGATATATTCTCACTACAGATTTCTTAGCACATTGAATACTTTTTTTATAAAAAGACACTTAAACACAATATACGTCCTATCTAGCAACCAGGGAACAACTATATACATCAATGACACATAAGCTGGTCTTTTAAAGTTAAATGAGATAAACTTAAGAAAGTTTACATACGCACTATTAGTCCCTTCCTTCTTCAAATGCCTTATTTATACCTAATCTACTTACTCCAGTTTCTCCAGTATGGGTACGTAAACAAAACATCACCGATTTACCTATTCCATACAACTCACATATGAATAAATAAGATGGTGGTGAAAATGCTTGTGACAATTTATGAATCCAAGTCCTTCAAAGGTATCAAATTGTAACCACGACCTGACTGTCAGCATCCCTCTCTTCACTACCCGTGGTTTGGCGGTTTACCAAGGGAGTTTCTGCTGGACCAGTCTGTTCCTGCCTGTGGGACCCTGACACACATGGACATCAAACCTGTTGATCGCTCAGGGCTGTGTCCAATAGGGTTCAGACAATCCTGTGCTGGAGAGCCAGTGGACATTGCTGCACTGTCACACAGGGTACTGGACCCCCTGGAGCCCTACCACGTGACAGGGACAAAGCAGAGTGACTGACTTGATGCACAATGCAAGGCCTGGTGCCTTTTGAAGCACTAATTCCCCTGTTCAGTGGGGTCCTGCCGTTTCCATTCTAACAGATCTACCTGTGCTTCAGACGACTACACAGCAACTTCTCTCAATTGTTGCTCTTCCTGACAGCTTATAACGCTTGGGCAGATTAATCCCTAGAGTACTATCACTGAAAAGTACCTTTGCCTTCACCTATTTAATTAGGTGACAACACAATTCTTTCACTACTTGTGATAATCAAGGGTCAATCAGGTACCTAGCAAGATACACTGGCCAGAGACAGTTGTCACTGATTATTTTGATTGTAAATGAGTACAAAATGTATTATGAATATAATGCACTTGAAAAACCACTACCATTTTCTAAAATGTTATTAGGTGCCACACAACTTTCACCTCCAAATGGAGGAAATAGAATGAAGATTTTTTTTTTTTTTTTTTTTTTTTTTTTTTTTTTTTGTAGTCCCAAAAATGAGCAAAGCTAGTGTACAGGAACTTTAATAAGGAGTTATCATAACCTGAGGGAATCTATTAAATTTCAATTAAGAGTATAAACTTCAGGCTATATAACTGAAAGAGATAAACATCCCTTCAGATCAGAATGAAAGGCATCTTTAAAAATCAGATCCTAAAGGACTAGATAGAATAAATCCCTCCATAAGCTTAAAAATCCCAATTCACAACCAGCAGAAAATAGAGCTAGTTTAATTTACTCATGGTGGATTTTATTGTATTCAACAGAATACTACATTATTTTGCTGTGTTGAGTTATAACCCCCTACTCACAGAGGTAGCTTTTGATTTCATTTCCATTGCCTTGGGCAAACATGGCTGAGGACCCACAAGGCTGTGTCAGATGCTGATTGATTCATTTGAGACTGGAAGATAATAGAAACTGCTCAAATTGACTGCAAGAAAAAGAAATTTGAATTGGCACATTAGGCAAATGGCAAACCAGTTTTGTAATCTTAGTTTTCAAAATTAGTTTAACATGAGAAACACGAGTATTTTAATTCAAAAATTTCACAGAAGCTTACCACAGCCTATTACAATTTATCTGTTGGATTACATTCTTGTAATTTTGTGGACATTAGAGAATACATGAAACTTATAAAACTGGATGCTTAAAAGGCATGTTCTAGGCATTCATTTATCATTTATTCATTCTAGAAGTGCAATTTCTTTGATGCCCAGTGTGTGTTTTACAAGGTATAGGAGGACATCATCTAACACGCTGTCTTCATAGTCTTTTTAATAAGCTATTGCTGATTTAAGCCCTCAAAGTCAAGATAATGCAATTAGGGAAAGAGAACAGGAACAAGAGCAGCAGCATGGCTTTCTGTCACTAGACAGTCATGTATATACAACACCAGTGACAACAATCAGGGAGTACATCTGTAGTGCACAACTAAGCGGAGTGTAAAGGTATGTGAGCTACTGAGGGTAGTTCAGAGCAGTACTACAGCCTCGCAGCAAGCGCTCCATCTGGCCAATATACTGTATAAACAACACAGACACACCTTAATCTTTTAATATTGACAGCGAAGGAAGGGATCTTTTCGTACCTCTGTCCTGTTCCCACACCTTAACCTCCAGCTCTCTCATTGTATCATCAGTCATGTAAGAGATCAGCGCTTTCAAGAAGTCTCTCAAGGGGGCATTAGGAAAAGACAACAATTGGACAGCTCGGCATAAAGACATCCCACCTTTGTGTAGCTGTCTACGTGATGAAGCTCATTCTTATGTATTTTTAACAGCAGGTTTGGTACCACCACACAGCACGTATGCAAACAAAAGAAACTAAAACTGGAATTAAACACGAAATGAAACAAATACTATCAACAAATAGAGACTGGAGTACCAAAAAGTCACAATAAAAGCTTTCTGGAATTCCATTAAATAGTACATTTCTGCTTCAAGGACTTTGTTCAACTTGACAGACAATGTATATCCTGCTATGACAGATCATCAACTGAAATACAAGATAAAGAGTACATTGTCTTATATGACTGTTTACTACTTACGGGTCCAATATTTGGGGGACAAATTTACAACGAAAATTTGCATTTTTTTTTAGCAAAAATTAATAAAAACACATAAACCAAAAATCAAAATGTCTTATAAGTAACAACTGCTAACACCACTATCCATATTTGTCTTACAGATAAAATAACAAGAATATTTTTAGGGATAACACCCAACATGCAGCAATGCAAAATAATGCTACTTGCTGGAGATTCATAAATTTGTCATATATTGCCTGTGATACTTTCAGGGTAGAATGAGTAAAATGATATTATGAAATTAAGGGAGTCAATGAAATTGCTCTACACAAACAGAAGTTGAGGTCTTCTCGCTTTCCTACTTCTATAGCCCCTCTCATCCTAACTCAGGAGCTACAGCTTGAGGGCCAAAACTAAACAGCCAAAAAGGCTAATTGCGAAAAAAAAATTACTTTCCTGGAACCATAACCCCACAACTCTCATGGCTGACTATGTCTAGCTACAGTTGACGCATCTCCAGTTGACGCATCTCCAGCCTAAGAGCTGAGAAACAATGATACCACCCATAGTTTCCAGCTCCGTGTGCCAATTATACTGATACCATTATCCATGACAAGATGAAAAATAAGAACTGCAGGCACAAAAAATACACCAAATGTTCCGTTGGAATGGTGCTCTCTGATCCACAGCCTTTACCTTGCAAATGGTTTCATGGACCCTTTTTAATCATCACAGTTATACTACTCCATTTTAACTCTCCTAAAACACGCTGTAGGTGGAGGATTTTTCTATTCCTGTTTTCTATTCCTGATTATGAAAACAACTAAAAACTTATAAATCAATGACAAAATGTCCTATATAGTGCAATGTTAAAATATTCAAACAACTATATATTAACATTAGAAGAAAAGAAAATATAAGTTATAATTGAAAGAGACAACGGTAAGATAACAACTTAATTAAGGTTCTGTAAGAGCTTAGTCCAGACTTTGAGATTACTGAGGAATCGCTGTTTCCATATACACAAACTTTCCTCCTACTGGGGAATTTTCCAAAACATCTGAAATAAAACATGTTAACGACAGTCTTGTTTTCAAAACTTAAATCGTCTTTAATTCCTCCTTTTGCTTATTCTGTATAACTAGGGAATGGAAGGGCACGAGGCAAAAAAGGTGAAAACTGAATACAAAGTAGTATGCCTGCAGGCAATTTCTGTAAGGCCTCAGAGTAAAAATATGGAAACTTAAGTAAGTGGGATGCAACAGTAAGGAAAATGCGGTAAGGATGGCTCTCTGAAATATTACAACATGCATTTATGTTGGAGAGTGACTAATCAAGGCTTGGAAGGTGTGCATGTGGAAATGAGAAACAGCAAAGATCCCCCAGCTGACTGGTATTAAGTAGCAGCTTATTTACAGTTTTCTCTGGCACAAGGCATTAACTGGGCTGAAACACCCTGAGAGTGCTGTTAGTGGCAACTGGACCTGTGTAAGTGCTGATTACGCTGTACCCTGTAAAAGGGATCTAGCAGCTGAGACCTCTGTTAGTTTAGGGAATCTTTGGACTCCATTTCATAAATTTCTCAGCAGAGACATGCCTGTAGATAGCATGAGCAAGAAGTTTCTGATGAAATCTTTACTCTGAATATATGGTTACATCTACAGCCACTATGGACACAAATGGGAATATCAAATGGTCGAGCAATGGCCATAACTACAGAAAAACTATGTCATTAAAAGAAAGCATTTATGTTGTGGACTTGCATCATAGTACTTAAAAAGAACTTCAGTACAGGAATGTCACTTTCAATAGATCAAATATAAATGGCAGGTCTGTTACACAGAAGCTACTAGTAGAGTTAATAGGTATTCAGATTCTCTTGTCTATCAAACAGCTGCTCCTTGAGTTCCACTTCCTTCTTTCAAATGCGACTATCAAACATCTGAAAAAAAGATGAACTGCACAGCTAAGTGCTCAGCAGAACTAAAAATACAAAAGGTAATTGGGGGTAAACAAATTCCTAAATTCAGTTTTTCCACAGCCAAGGGCGGAGTGCTGGATTAAGGCTGACAAATTTCAGTTTTAATCCCTTTTCTTTAAAAAGTCCTTAATATTCCACCAATATTGATAGAGACAGCATCTTGAATGACATGCTTATTGCAGAGATTAGGTCGTGTCTGTGAACCTTTCTTCCAAAGGGTAAATGTCACCACGAGCTATTATTTGCATAATATATGAGGAAATGAGGAATTTCAGTTTCTTCAATAGTTTTTGAAAACTATATTTTTTTCTGACTTTCACATCTTGATTTAAACGTGTAGGCATGCAGCATAAATGGTGAGAAGCAGTAATCATTATTCAATTAACACCTCTTCTTGTAATCAATCATATCTAGTGTCAACTAGCAATGCTTTAGCAGTAATAAGCAAAAATGCTGACAATTACAGTGTTTGTAGGTTTTACAGTATGGTTCAGCCGATTTAGTTTTCATTAATGTGTAGATGCATACAAAGCCAAAGAGGAGTTCTCACATCACTTTTTCCTGTTAATATTTGTCCACACAAAAAAAACCCAAACAAACCAAAAAACCCCCCCAAAAAACCAACCCTGAATGAATCACACTGCAATGATAAATACTGGAAAACCAAACAGCCTTGAGTTATGACAGCCTGAAAAAAAATAAAAAAAAAAAAAACCAACACAAAAAACCCCCCCAAAAATACTGTGGGCAAAGGACAAACAGCAAACAGCATTTATATGGCAGGGTTGTCACACAACACCTGACTAAAATAGAAAACAACATGTAAATGTGTGTAAAATTTCTAAGTGAAGGCTCTGGTACACATGCAGAAACATTGGACGGTCTCTAAATCACAGCCTGGGCAAGTTATAGCTGTGAATTAGAAATTGCTCTGTTCTAAAAGGTGTTCTGATGAGTGTGAGGAGGTGCAGAGAAAAGGAAAAAGAAGCTGTAGCAAGCTAAGACTTGGGCCCTCTTTTTGTGCTTCCTTCCTGAACAATTCTGATGATGAATATCTGATTTTAGCTCCATTAGTTGCGCAGGAACACAATATGCCTATTCATTTTCCATCATAACCTCAATTTTGCCATATTATTCTGTTTTCTACAATTACTGCACGTTTGGTGGTAGTTTCACAGAAAATGTACAATACTGACACACGCGGATTAAACACACACGATCTCCCATCTACAACAGTTATATCACACTCTTCCCAGTTATTGCCAATGCCAAGACTCACCGAATCGCAAGATCCTGTGATCACCTACACCCATCTGCTCCAATATCCACAAAGCAATTACGGTGACACAGTTTATCCCCACTCAGGACCAAGCTACAGTCTCTCACTCACTCCCCCCACCCTCCAGTGGAATGGGGAGGAAAACTGGGAAAGAAAAGAAGACAAAACTCTGTGCTGAGATTTAAAAAATATAAGTTTAAGAGAACAACAGAAGAAATAAAAACAGAGAGGGGAAACAAACAAAAAAAAAACCCTCAATAACAGAAAATACCGCAGCTGGCAATGTACAGTACCAGAGCTCATGGTGGATCCTGACAGCCAGTTTTTCTCCCAGGTAGCAGGAGCCTTCCCTCAGCACCACCCCCCCTTTATACCCTGAGCAGGGGGTCCGTGGGATGGAAGGGCCCTGGGGCCCATTTGGGTAACCTGTCCCAGCTGGTGGCTCATCAGTAACCTGTCCCAGCTGTGTCCCCAGCCACAGCAGCCACCAGCTCCAGCTCCTCTCCCAGCTCAGATGAATGTTAAGTCTGCCCTAGCCAGAACCAGGACACAAAGTCACAGCAATCTACCAGTGAATGACATTATTTTCATATGAGTTAATTACTATCAGTTACGGGCTAAATCTTTTTTTTTGGTGAAATTTCCACTGGATTTGTGACATTGCTATCCTCCTGGTAAATGCTGAATGCCCCCATGCTGTCAATCTTTTTTTTGCACTGAATAGGAATGACTCTAAAAGAACAAATTCCAGTTTTGAGTTGTCTATTAATAATTATTTCTTAAATTCAATGAGAGCTACAATATCCAATAGACTTAAAGATTCTTCTGCAGACATTCAAAAGAAACCAAAGGTCTCCAAGGGACACTGTAATCTGCCAATTTACTTCTTAGAAGAATCTTACAAGGCAGGACAGGACAGTTGGAAAGGACATGAGGTCAGCTGCATCTAACAGCATCTGGTACTACCGAACCAGTTCTTCTAATGCTGTACTGCCAAACTGTACAACCTGTACAGGAAATCTGTTCTAGTTCTCTGAGGGTCCAAATGTCTCTTCCCGCATTTACAGTTCAGCATTTCTTTCCACTTTTACCATACTCACGGAGAACAGATTATTGTCTTTCCTTTCACATTAGCCCATTATGTATCTGAAGTCTACACTCTGTGTAAACAAAATTTAAGAAGTCAATTTTTTTCGGTGTCTCATTTTCACTCATGTTTCCTAACATTTTTGTTCCCTTTATTGCTGTTCTCTGAACTCTAGCTCTAGTCCATGTCCTTGTTTTAACATGTGGTGCCTGATATCAGACATAGTATTCTCCCTCAGGTTTTACTGCCAATGACATTGCAAAGATTGAGTCATAGTTTGATTTTTCTTTGGTTTTGTTGGTTTGTCCTTTTGTTTTGTTTTGTTATTTTTTTTTAAAGATAGTTCCCCTATGACATCAATTTCTTTCAGAAAAATTTGACTTTAAGCCACCTTCATCTGCTATCCGCTTTATTGGTCCCATATCCTTTACTCCAGACCCGTTCCCTAGCCTTTTTCTCTGCAACATCCATTTGTGAGGCCGACTCATCATGCTTGGGTGTAGAATACAGTATTTTACTTTACAAATTATGAATAATTTGGGGGAGTTGTTTCTAAGCATCTCAAAATCACTCTGAATTCTAATTGTGTCCCCGAGTACATATCTGCTGTCACTCATAAACCTAATATCATCAACTCTTAATTCTATTGTCTGTCTCTAATGGAAATGTTCAGTTGTGCCATCTATCTCCTTCGAACTGTACCTGATACATTTTTCTAATCTCACAGCGAACCACTGAAAATTACTATGAGAATTGTTTTGTCAAACACTCTGTCAATCATGATAATTTTTTTTTTTTTTTTCCTCAAAAGTTGGAGAATATTTCAAAGCATAACTGTAATGTTTAGGAATTAAACTAGATGTGATGAACGTAGTGAATGCAGGACACACAAAAGCATTTCAGCAGTATTACCTTTAGGAATCTGTAATAGCAACATATGTCTGATATAGCAAAGAGGTTAACTCCTATAAAAAAACTTCATGGAAAGCTGCATAGATTGCAGGGCTTTCCTCAAGCAGAGCTTAAATTTCTTTTTTTTTTTTTTCTCTTACTTGAATAATTTCTTCCCTTAGGTCTCTGTTCACGTTTTGTCACCGAGTAGATAATTTAGTATAAGTTCAGAATGAGTATTTCTTGAATTCTTCTATTGAGCGTTCTTCTCTACTACAGCTATCAGCAAGTGTATTCCCACTCTCACCCTTCAATAGGTGCCGTCCTCCGTCCGCACTGCAGCTCTCATTCATTACACCTTTATTCTGCTAACTCGCAAGCTTCAGGTGTTGTTGGCTTTTTGTATGCTTTGGTTTTATGAATTAATAATGATAAATATAATACATATTAAAAATAACTTAAAAGATTCAGGAAATAAATGGGGATACTCTCAGAGCAGAAGAGAAAATTTTTTAATTTCAACTATTTCTTCTCTTATTACCATGTTTCTGAAATACTGAATGCTACAGAGCATTTCAGTTCCAACAGCCTCTTCATACTAAACAATCTCGCCTCTTCATTCCCTGTTATCTTTATTTACTCGATACACCCTATGGCTAGGCACTAACAATTAGCTATTGATACTGGATTTTTCACAGCTGTTCTTATTACTTTCTTGCTTACACTCCTCATTAATACATGGATAACTTCTGATTAGCAGTACTGTTCTGTTGAGCTCACTAGTGACTTTAAGGATGTTACTGGCAGTCCACTGACAGATACAGTATGAACTTCTGCCAAAAGATGCATTTCTTATTCCATTTCTTTCTTGAAGCAGTAAGGACTGACAGTGGAAAGAATTCACTTCACTTACAAAATTGATTAGTTTGGAAACAATCACTTGTGCAATTAACATAGGTCAGGCAAAGTTTCTTTATAAATAATTCATCAGGAAACTACTCTATAAAAAGCTAGAGAAGTGTCACTCCAGGTGCACTCTTTTAAAACTATTTCTGTATAAATCAATTAAGGTGTTTTATTTTGACACCCAGTGTCAGTATTTACAAAACTTAGATAGACAAGTCCATCCCTGCAGCATGCATTTGCAAATAACTTTACTCATTAATGTTTAATTAAGACAGAGGAAAACTGTCCTTGATATTTTGCTGCAATTAGTGCTCTCTATACCCCACTGACTTTCCATGATGAATTACTTCTCAAATGCAAAGTGAAGTGATTAAATAAAGCTGAAGATTCTCTAGCCATTGCACATTGCCCACCCTACACATTTAAGTAGATACAAAATGCATTGCTCAGCTGCAGCTGATAACTATTTGGTGAAATAAAACACTACGTTAACCATCTAAATGGAAAAAGTAAAAAAAAAATATTTAATTTTTACATTATTCCCAAACATGACCTCTTGACAGTGGTTTCAATGTCCTGAAAATCTTTTCCATTCTGAAAAAATAAATACTCACACTCAGCTCATATCCTAAAGGGCTCTGCAAATATTTTTTTTTTATTTTTTTTTATTTTTAATCAATAGAGTATACAGTCTTCAATTTCAGTTCTAAACTCTTTCACATTTGTGTAATGGTAAACTAAAGGACAATGTTCACATTTACTGGTACAACTGCCACAGAAATGCCTCAACTGTTTGAAAAAACTACACTTCAGTTCCACTAGAAATTTTTTTTTCTGGAATATTTTTCAGACTGAACTAGGATGAAATGCAAATAAAATATTTCGGCAATAAGATCTGTAATATTTTGTTCTAGATGCATCCCAACAGCCTTTTCAAAATGAAGGCTCCTTCCAAGCAGCCCTGCTGCCAGCCTGTGGACTTGCCCTCTTCCTTTTCCACAGAATCTTCACAGAAATTAAACTGCCTTCCCAAAATATCAAAATATTTCAATTTTTCATTTTGGCGGGCGGGGGGGCAGGGAGATTCTTTCTCACTGGGATTTATTTGCGGCGGGGGGGGGGAGAATCTTTCTTACTGGGTTACGTTTTTTTTTCCTCTGGCTGTAACTGGGGAAAAAAAAAAAAATTGTTTCTCTCATGACATTTTGGCTTTCCTGTTCTAGTCCTAGACAGAGCTCAGAAATACGGAGAAAAATCACACACAAACCTCGGACAGAAGCAACTGAAGGGACCTCTACCCAAGGCTCAGCAAAAGTAAAAGAATGACCGATGTACAAAAATAGAGAGAACATCTACAAGGTATCATTTCAGAAACTGGACAATGTGTGCCTTGACTGTGCAGTATGCTGAAAGTTCTTCCAGTGGAATGAAATGAACACGTAAAACAAGGTTTGACCTTGGAAGAAGATTTCCATGTAAGATGATTAATTGTCCCATACGAGGGGCCCTGATGTGTGCCAAGGAGAAATATTTGGAATTAGTTATTTTTGGGGTAACCTCGCTGGCTCCAGAAGAGAATGCATCTACTGTGTTGAATGCAGTGTGATACCGACACACACAAACCAAATTTAAATATGGTGTCGGAAAAAGCTTACCCATGTCAGCAGGCTGCTTACTCTAGGCTATTTTACCACTTATGATTTTATGGCCAAACTACATTGGGAATAAAGTACAGAGATAGTGATGATTTAATGTTCTGACAATTTTTCAAGATGCTATAGAAAGCCTAGAGGATAAAGAGAGTACTTTATATTTACTCACAGACCACCCTTTATTTATTAAGACTATCAGACAAGCTGTGATCTGTACCAGAAACCAACAAACAAAATGACCTCAAACCAAAGCCGACCAGAATGCCCAGTCTTTCTACGAGAGGCTGCCACAATTACACAAAAATTGAACTGTCTGTATTGTCTACAGCAGTGCTGAACTACAAGTTTTACCTCTTGCACTAAGATGGAAAGGTTGCACTCTTTAGGGTTGGGAACTATGGATTTAAAGAAGCCTGATTTAAGCAGCTGAATAAATGCTTTCATCTAGGATTTATTTGTGTGGTGAGAGCTTGCCTTTGGCAGGAAAGGTCAAAACCAGACCTTTGATCTGTTTGGACTACATCGCTATCCCGTCATAGCTTCATTTGATGTAGGGATCATCTCAGGCTCAGGGCCCTTTACCACACTCCCCTGACAGGAATAAGCCAAATTCCTACACAACCAACCCACACGCGGCCAGCCTCCCACACCTGCCTCTCCTAAGGAAGCATGCAGGATACCTATCTGTAGTAGAAGCAAAAGAAGTAGGACAGATCAAACTGATAGGAATCAAAAAATAAACAGCAAATTTTAAAAAAGAAGCAAACAACTGTTGGAGAAGTACTAGAAACTCTGAGTTAAATGGACAGATAACTGGAGTTATGAATGGTGTTCTTCTCAAGCAAAGGAAGATTTGATAAGGAACATCTGATCCTATTTTGTACTCAGGTAGGATGCTTTGCCTCAAGTGCTTGCCTCAACCAAAAGCGTATCACTAAGCCAAAATATTACTGAAGGCGTTTATGCTGGAAAGAATCTATGAAGCCTTGCATGACTCGGGACACAGCTCTGACATAATAGACCAATATGTGATTATGCTTTCTTAGGTGTGTTTTTAAAATAATTTTAAGTGCACATTACAGCATACAGAAATTGGTATGCAGCACTTATTTGCAGGCGAGAGGGATGTCAAATGAATAGAAACTCTCATGTTTGTCTTTGTTCCCAAAGTAGCAATACGATTTAATACCCTAGTGAGCCAGTAAATCATTTCCTTACTCACTGAGAACTGGAAATTTCACCTTAGGTCACAGGGCTCGCTATTGAGATATCCCTTGCGAGGTTTGCAAGACTAAAAAGAGCAATACATCCATTTCCTTATTTCAGCACTCTATAGTACTCAGCACATTTTGGTAAGGATCTATGAAGCAGAGTTATTACAAGAAAACTATGAAACATTTATCTAAATTTTTGTACAACTGCATATGGGTACTCAAAAAGTCATTCTGCAGTTACAGTAGAAGCATTCCTAAATGTGCTGTGCCAAGTGCAAGAAGAGTACAGATAGCCACATGATCTACCTACAGTACGTAAACAGGACTTTGCTACTGCTCCTGCAAGTGGTAAAGGGGATCCACATCTCCCCTGCCCGACCTGGGTCAGCTCAACAACCTAACCACCCCTGCTTTTGGCTGCCTAATCTTCAGGCCCTTTTACCATCTCCCTCTGCGACCAGTCTTAAAAACAGAAAGCCCTAAGCATTGCCAGCGTGGGACTTAAAAATCCCACACAGAAATGAGAACTGTCTGATCTTGTGCCTACTTCCGGTCTCTGCTGGTTATCAATTAGAAGGCTGGTAAATATGGCAATAGCAAACTTTTTTAGTGAGATTCAAATTCAAAAATAGTAGTTCTTTCATCTTCCAAAAATCAAGTCATACAACAATAACTTACCAAACGTGACATTTCTCTGAAGAAATAAAATTCCTCCAGACTCCACTCTGTTTTGGTTTTGCTTCCTCCTACCTATCTCCTCCTGTCGGATCTGCTTTTCACGGTGAGAGGCCTCCCTTCCCACAGATGAGCAACGCTCATTCCTATTAATTGCTGTTAACGATTCTCACCCCAGCATACTCCAGTACACAAAGGACACGTACTATCTTAATCCTCACACTCTCCAATACTTAAACAAAGCCACTGGATCATTCAGGAGATAAAATTGTGTCTGTGCTGACAAGTTGTTGGCTATAGTTTTAAGCCCAACATAACTCAGAAAAGCTGAGATAAAATAAATCCCTGGGGATGAGTGTGTTGGGGCTGGGGGGAGGGACGGGGACGCAACAGACTCTTAACTGCAGCAGCCCTACTGGGTGCCATTTATAATAACAATTCAAAGACCTTGAGCTACCAAACAGGTTTACCGATGGAGAACTCTTATCAAAGTTCCTGCTGTTAGTTCTGACAGACTCACCACGCATGGCTGCACATGGTTACACCTGCATTCACTCGAGTATACAAGAAATGTCCATTCCTAAGCCTCTAGGACTTTGCAATAGTAATGTTTTAATTGCCAAAATGCTGAAGAGTGACTAATACCTCACAGTGAAAGTTTTCTCATGGTATAGAGCCCTTTCTCCGATTTGAAAAGCAAGCTGAAATCCTACTGTATATCTAAACAGTCTCTCCAACAACCCTGTACAGGGCAAGGGCCTTGCCAGCACAGAAATACTTTTCCCCTTTGATGGAGGTCTTTGCACTTCTGGGAGCTGATTCCACTTGTATGTACAATCAGATGGACGGTGAACGACTACTGAATCATATCAACCAGCACTTCAGGGGAGAGCTTGCTATTGCTCAAAGCAGATGGAACTGCAGTTACGCTGAAAAACTGTCTGGGACAATCTGAGTCAAAGCACTTCCTCCAAAACTGTTACTGTTAAGCAAAAGAGCAGCCACTTCAGTGCTACATCAGCATTAAATGCTGCCACTCTTATTTGGTAGGATGTTTCATTCACTTTGAGCAACTGTGAATAACAAAATCATGGATAGCACTGACATTTAGCTAGTGAGTGTCGACAGTGTTGCGCACTGAAGTAACGTGTCAGGAGAGAGTAAGCGTGGGCACTACACATCCTGTGTACTCAGTGTAGACACACTACATCAGAAAACAATTCAGAGCATTGTGAAGCAGATTTCTGCTTTAAACTGCCCACTGGAAAAGCAGCTCTCCGCTACCTATATTATGAGTGGGATTTTTTTAAATTCTTGATTTATGAAAATAATAATTAAAAGCAAACAAAAATAATACGAGATCAGTACAGATAAGGTGACTTAAAGACTCTTAAAAACATAAACCTTAAGAGCTGACCACAAAACCAATAAGAGGTTTCTCTCCCCATATCTCATGGGATGTCTCTCCATAAAACAATGAGATAAGAAACAAGAATACACATGGAAAGCATAGATATAACTGCAGTAAGGTAAAAAAAAAAAACCAAAAACCAAAACCCAACAAAAAAAACCAAACCACCACCACAAAAAAAAAAGCAAAAGCTAAGAATTCAACTACCTGGAATCACAAACTAAACAGCATTTTCTGAGGCTTTCTAATAATAATTAATTATTTCAATACCGAAATACTGGCTGATGTAACACGAATTTCCTTCTGGTTCTGACTAGAAATCCATTCAGGTAAGGATTTTAGGAATTTTCCACCTCCTCATTACATATTAGAACAAATATATATACAGTTTCTTTCTCACTCCGTGAAACGTTTAGTTTTTATGTAAACTCTACAGCACAAGACAATGGGCATTGAGTTGGAATATTGCGAACCCAGCTTCACGTCCTACTTGGAGCTCAAGCACTCAGACAGCTCAACTCAGGCTCTCCAATGTGATCCAAGTGGTTAAATCAAATTTTTATTATTAATCACTGGGTTAGCTGTTTGTATCACTGCCAGTTCTTCATGGACACCTTCAGAAAATACAATCTGAGCAGGAAAACATCACGAAAAGTAATTGTCTGGATAAAACAAAATTACTGTCCCCAAACAGCAAAATAGGATAGAATTCTTAAGATAAAGGAACTATTAGCTTT
>WHYT01016832.1:32287-55874 GCA_009806455.1 Tetrax tetrax | reverse complement strand
CCCCCCCCCCCCCCCCCCCCCAACCCTTTCTTCAGAGAATTCCTGTAACACGAAATCCCTGAACAAATGGTTTTAGGGCATTCTGATGTAACTGCTATGTAGCACCATATTGGCTTACTTCTGCCTGAGGGTCTCATGTCATTAGCCTGCACTCCTCTTCCCTTTACTAAGAGCTACCACTTTGCTTATTCCTGCCTTTTTAATTGTGCAGCCTCTCTCTGCGGTTCCCCGAATCTGCTCAAGGCTAATACCCTCAGATAACCACAGCAGCAATATAGTTCCAATGGGCACCCTTAAAAGTTTCCTTTCAGTACTCAGTAAGTCATAACCAGTTACTGGTGTTGCTCATTAAAAGCACAAGGAATATCTCCTCATTATGGCTACAGCTTATCTAACACTGAATACGTAAAAGGAAACTTTGCAAGAACTCCCACTGGATTTTAATTGAAATAGTAAAATTAAACTTGCCATACACAAACTTTCTTACTTTCCCATTTGAATCAGTTCTTAGTCCATCACTTACGGACAAAAATATTTACATAAATATTTTAACACAGAACTGTCAATTTCATATGTTAATAACCATATTTATTCCTTGAAGGAATTATAACTCTTAACTGGCTTCCTACTGAATCACTGCCTGGCTTGTTGCCACTAGTCAGTTCAACATCTCATCACTGTACAGGAGTGAAATAGTGAGTATCTTCTTCCTTTAATACCCCAGGTGGATTTATTGAATAAATATATATATATATATATATATAATGTTTATTTGACATTATGAGTAGTCACAATTATCACTGCTCTGCAGCTCAAAATAATTGTCAGCAATGAATAATACCCCAGATATACTGCAGTTCTGTCCTGAGGGACTGTCAGAAACGTTGTGTTCAGTCACATACCTTGTTTAACTTGGTAGGTACTCACTGTTTAAAGCAGGATAAAAAAAGGCAAATGCATTTAAGATCACTGCAGACTCTTAAAAGATGACACTTGTTCTGTCGGGTGTTTGACCACCTGCCCCATTACAATCCTCCTGTCAAGTCCACGAAGAAGCTTCGCAATGCAAATAGACCTGAATGTCTATGTGTGCACAGAGCGCACCACAGATGGGAAAGCTAATTCCTCTCTTATCCTTGCATTAGCTGAGACAAGACACGGGGAGCCAATCAGCACAACAGGGCCCATACATACTTTCCTGCTTAGCAAGATCACTAATGTTTAAAGTGAGAAGTAGAAACTTAAGCCTGGCTTTTCTAGCATGGGTTCTGACCCAACTCTTGGACAGCACTGAAAGGAAACCATAGATCTCCACTCGCAGTACAGATATCCCTCTCATCCCCAGCATCTTTCAGATTCCCCAAACTTCTGGATTAGATGCTGATCAACTCCATTTCTATACAGTGCTTTGATGCAGATTGCTTAAGCAGTAGAAAACACAACCCCTTTAGACAAGACATTGGTGGATTTGGGCTTTTTTTTTTTTTTTTTATTCAATATCAGAAGACAGTGGCCACTGTATTTGAAGAGGGAATGTCTCTCTCATCCCACATTTCCTGGGAGATGTCACAGCAGTGACATGGAGGGGTTTATAATGCCACAGTTCAGTGCCTTCATAATTTATTCTCTCTGATTTTAGGCTCTTTTAGTCTCCTGCTCAATCATCCACTAACAAGCAGTGATATTAGCCAATAAATCAAAGACGTCTGCTTGTCACCACCAGATGCTTGGTCACATTGCAGCCGATTATGAGCTGTACAAAAGGACAATTTCATGTAGAGAGCTCCGTGGAGGTGTTCCACTGATATTCTGTTTGATAGGAGACCAGCGTGAGGTGAATGTAGTATAACTCAGTAACTTTTATGCCTCTTGGCAACAGAAAACTAAGCTGAAATAAAACTGGGAAGTAAATTAGGACCTCACCTTTACGACGATGTCATTTATGAAGCTGCATCTATTCCTCCAGTATACTGACACAAGTTAATATAAAAATAAATCTTTTAATTTGCCTATCTTGCACTGTGCTGGGCACAGGAAAAGCAGCAGCTACTTCAATTTTCACAAAGGGTAGAAGAGGTGCTTAATATCAATTGTTACAAAGTGCATCAATTTTTCATGTGGCAGTCTTGGAAAAAAAATAATACATTAGCCTTATCAGTCAAATGTACAACTAACATGCCCAGTGCAAAGATACTCTTTGATCTCTTTTTCTCTCTAATTTATTATAACAAACACGATTAATGATGAGAGCCAGAGACTATTCTGCAAAATGGAGAACGAGAGCTCAACTCTTTCACAGCAACGCTGTCGTATTTTTCTTTTCAAACTTCAACACTACAATTTAATACCCTACTGTAATACTAACTGACAAAAGATTACAGATTATTCCTATGTGCTATAAATAAAATCCATAGGAAAAACAGTTTGACAATTCAAAACTGAGTATCTCTGGATAGATGGAAACAGACTCCTAAAATGAAGCACAGCATTTGCTGATTGCTCTCTGAAGAGGAACTCTCCAAAAATCTAAGCAGCTGCATGGCCTTATACTCCTGGGTCACCAGCTGAAAGGAGATCCAACTAGGCTTTTTATATGTCATCATGCTGCTTTTTTACTAGGTTCAATCTTTATAAAGTTTAATCTTTATAAAATTACCTGTCTTTTCCACAGGCATCTTTTACATACACAATGGGGATGTTACAAGGGTGTCACCACACTAGGGCTTTTTACTCACTCATCCTCATATTTTAAAACACCAGTAACTTCAAAAAAGGACAAATTTGAGCACTGCTCAGGCAGGTTCAGCTTTACAGTCCTCTCTTGTATTCTGGTTTAATTTCTGCTCCTGCAAACCTCAGATTTTAATGTCTGAGAATTTCTTTCACTGAACATGGATTTAGCCTTAGGCCATTCCAATTCTGAGCAGTACAGTCACGAGGACAATGACATCTAAAAGAGAAATTATGTGGTGATGGTAACAAAACAAGGCTAACCAGCAGTTGACATTCAGTTAACTGGGACATTAACTACCATACATGGTTATTCAGTAGCTAGAAAATGTGAGCATATGAAAGAAGTGGTATTGAAATAGAATAATCCAATATTCTAAGGAACCATGTTTAAACAGTAGCCCCAGCATTTCGTAGTGAAATGACAACTTTATAAGTAGCATGGTATGACTTCTCACTGTAGTGACACCAGACAAAAGATTTCAATTCCATTCCCTGGTAGTAAATGACTGACATGTAGCTTTTGTTCTAAAAACACTTACCTATAGTAGTTATCTTCCTATCTCATTGCTTACAATAGATTCACACATCAACTCAAATGACCTGCAGGAAAAGCAGAGCAAAATTATGCACAAGGCACACCACCAGAACAATAAAGCAATAATTTGCATGACCATTTTACAGAAAGTAAAGCAGATAGTACAGAAAACTGCCAGAGACCAACTTGAGGTTTGATAAGTCATCTAGTACAGTCCCCAAACATCAGGTCTGAGCTATCCTGCGCTGCTTTATATGGGAGGATTCTTCTAGAACTTACCATTAACAATGAGCCTCAAACCTTACTTTTTCATCTACCTTTTCCATCAGATTTGAGGAATGTTAGAGAAGCATCCAGGAATTACACCTTATGTCCCATTAGGATCATGGTGTATGAAACACATAAAAGATTAACATTTTACTAAACCCCCACTACTTTCATTAAGGAACAGGAGAAGCAGACCTGCAGACTTTCTATCAAGTACTCCACAAGCACTGCTCCCCTGCCATATACCCTTGCAGAACTGAAAATTTTTCCTTCTACTATGGAATGCTAGAGTTACAGCCTCCAGATGACCTTTTGATTTCCAAATACACTCTTAGAAATACACATCTAGAGATAATCAGATGGAAAATTGCAATTAACAGCTGTTTGCTAGACAGCCCAACCTCCACAATCTGTTCTGAGAAGTATTATCTCTCCCTTCAACCATATAAGACAAGCACCTAGCATGCACTGAATTCCTTAATTTAAAACATGACCACATCTAGTCCTCTTGATAGCAGTTGTCAGAAGAACTCGCAGGAAAACATTTAGAACATAAAACTCAGTCCAAAATCCTATGTATGATTCAAAATAATTAGTTAATTTTTATGTGACTGATCAATTTTGATGCTTTAACATAGTCACAAAGCAAAAAGCTTTGGAAGTGGTGTCAAAAAACAGTGGTTAATGTTGGTAAGATGAAAGCTGAAGTATAAACAAAAACAACGATACACAGCATCAGGTGCAACACACATGACAAAAAAATTGCCTTCTTAAGAGTGAAAGGAAAGACACCTACAGAACAGCCTTAAGCACCTGTCACTATTTTTTTTACGAAAAATGAAGAACTTTCTCAAATACCTTGTTCCTAAAGCCCAATATGTACACTACAAATTAATTGTCAGGTGGAATTATGTTCTTATTAAGCTTGAACTTTTGGATAAGATGAGGGTGAATGTCAACTCATTTATAACCAGTCACAAACTATGGAAGTGCATGTGATACGCAAACACCAGAGTGGCCCCCCGCCACGCCCAGCCGAGCAACCTTACGTGTGGCTGTCTCGGGTTAAAACCTGCTCCCGGTTACGCCAACGAGAAACTCCACGCAGTGCATTCAGTGGAGCAGTCTGGGAGGCAAGTTGGAGATACTCCTGGAAATGTGGGGGGTTTTATTAATGACTTTTAAAATTATATGTTTATGGTAAGCAGTTTTTCATGAGGGTTTCTGTCAAGAGAATGTTTTGTGAAACTCCTCTCACCTTTTCTTAATTCACTCTTTTTTTATGAACATACACTTTTCAGAATTAACAATTGCTGTACAAATTAATCAGAAAATGTTTATCAGAGCAGATCGATTGGATTTATTCCTCTCAGTATACCCAACAGCTCCATCAGTAATTTGAGCACAGTCATTCTAAAACAATTCATTTACACTATTTTTCAACATTTTTTTTGAAAGTACTAGTAGTCTCTTTCGGGAAAAAGGAACAAGATTTTTTAAAAATTCTTTTTTGCTGAAACTAAGAGGCTATTCATAAAAAGTCCTTTTGAAAAGTCCAGTTCTCCACATAAGTAGTACAAATATGCTTGCTTATTAAGTACATGACTAAGTTCAATGAACTCCATGGGACAGCAGCTATGTTTAAAGTTAATCATATGTGTGAGTCATTAAGTACCAAGGGCCAAGATCAAATGAGAACTGTGATAAAGGTAGGGTTGTTTTTTTTTCCCCATGGCCTGGGATTTCCATTACTATGTTGCGTTAAAGAAAATATGCCTTTTTTTTAGGGGCTAAAGTGTGCTTTAAAGCATCTCAAATTATATCTTTTCAGAAAACACTGCTTAAAATTCTGATGTCATTTGTAAGCAAAGCACTTCGAATTCAATACGAATCTTTAAGGCATTAATAGAATTTAGCGTGGGTTACTTGAATATGTCCTGAGACTCTGAACGTTGCTCTTCAAGTAGGTAACCAGTTGTGCAGATTAGAGTTGACCTATTCATGTTTGAATGTAAGCATATGGCCAAAGTGACTGCAGTAGCAGGATTTGCAAAAGTTGATGAATTAACTTAAAAGAAGATTTACAAAGAATGGATTCATCATGAACATGTCCTCCGGCTGCACGATGGGTGTACTGTCAACCGTTAGAGACAAAAGATCAGATTCTGAGACTTTAAAACAGTGACCAAATAAGGTTATTTTAAAATAAATCAGAGGAGTGAGGTCATTTAATGGCTTTTTAATGATGTAATGTTTTCTATTTTAATAAGTCTTTTTACATCAGCTTTTATCTTTTTAAGAGACTGGAAAACGGCTGCATGAGTTTGGTTTTCTGTTCAATCTCCCCACAAGCCATTAGGAAGGAGTGGCTAATAGGAGTCAACTTTCCTAAGTGGAAGCCCAGACAATGGAATAACTGCTGAATTTATTTGGGACACTGATACATTGGCTACCAGTATAGCAAATGATATTTTTTCTTTTTGAAGATCAAAGGGAACATTTCTTACTGTAGTGCAGGGAAGAAATAACTGAATTTGTTTTGGAGAATGATATATTAGCTACCAATACAGTACAGGATAATTTTTTTTAAAGATCAAAGGGAACATTTTTACTGCAGTGCAGGTAAGAAATAACTGAAAAGAATTAACTATTGTATACTCATTAATACTGTGAAATGGAATTAAATATTTTCAGCTTTATGTACATTTAATGTTAGTAACTTTAAGGACTAATAATTAAGACAAGTTGCTTGTTCTTTTAAAATTCACACATAATATAATTTCACGTCATACAAGAATCTTTCAAAATCACTCATCTACAGTAGTTCAGCAGGATCTCTCTCTACTATCTAGCTTTAGCAGGTTTGCTCCAAGCCTGGTTTCCCCTCCAGGGAAGTGCTTCTATGGCAGACAGCAGAAAGCAACCACTGAGATGTGGACACACATGGACAAAAAGCTGGGAGGAGGAACCAACATCCTAAACTGCCCAAGCTGTTTGTTTTAGCAATGTGCTCACGGGCAGCTTGTTGGATTTAGTTGTGGCAGCTGAAGGCACAGATGCCCTCCCCTTGGACACCCTACGGCAGCCAAGCACATACTCCGTTCTGCTGGCTATTCCATAAAAATAATTCTCTATGGCAGCTTAACTCCAGACAGTGATGTCTTCATTCCTCATGGCATGAGAGCTTAGGACTCTCCTACAGCTCTGCTGAATGGACTGATAAAATATTACTCTGAGCTCAGCTTGCTCTCTATATTCTCATACCCCAAATAAATCCTGGTTCTGCTAAACTTTTTTTCTATATTTGGTCAAATGGCAGCAGCATCAAATAAAACTATGTTTTTAGTTTCTAATTATAATATTATAGGTATAAATTATCCTCTATTATCATTATTGGTTGATTGAGAATTTCTTCACTAGATATACTGTATAAACCAGTCCCAAACCAAATGCAAGTCATGATGTTAATGAGCAAGGCTGGGCAAAGGAAGATGTATCTTCCTGCATACTCTGAGGCATTTCCAGGTCCCAAAAGAACTTGTGGAGCATGATAGTCCTATTAGAAAGTTACATGGCTAACATGAAAGCCTAAGATCTGAAACATGGTAAAAGACAGTATACATTTAATTTCCTAGTAATTCCTGTCCCATACATCATGATAGGGATGTTTCTCAAGGAAGTAAAACCAAGAAAGCCTTTTGAATGAGCTTGTTTAGAAAAAAAGACGACACTCTAGACTCAGTTTACCCAAGGGAAAGGAAACTACTCAATCTAAGGGCTCTACAAGCTAATCTAGGAGAGTCAGTGCAGCTGTCCAGTGAAAGGACTGCCATGCTCAAGCTAAGAGACCCTTGTCCACAGTTTCTCTTAGGAGAGCTTGACCTCCAGAGGTGACCAAAAGGCTTGTGTACCAGCACTGCTCATGAAAGGGACTCTACAGGTTCATCATTTGGAATGCAGACTAAGTGATTAAAAAAAAAAGGGAGAATAACAGAGTATAAATGTACGAAGTAAAAGGTGACCAGAAAAACATTTACATGACACTTGTGAAGCAAGATGTACTTAGAAGAGAGTAAAATTACCCCCAAATAAAAAAAGGTGTTATACACATTATGAAGCTGTGAACGGTTTAGCTGCAACTAGACAAGACGACGTATTGCGATTTCATCTGGTATGAGAAGACAGAATGAATACCGAAGTAGTTGAGTAGAGAGTTATATAGCAAAATCAACTGTTGCAATAATTATTTGTAATTCAAACATTCTATTACTGAGTGATTGTTTTTCCCTTTCTCCTTGCTTTAAAGGGATAACAGATAGCCTACATTTTCCTATCATTACAAGAAGAATATCATATTGTAGCTTGTCTCAGAATAAATTTCCACCTTACTTGTGCCAAAGATGGATGTTCGATTCTCAGCTCAGCACATCCTTTTTTCCCCCCCTTGATCTCCCAGTTTGAGTAGATCAGGTTTATGAGTTTTCTGACCTAGCGTTGTGCCCTTTTCCCTGCTCACCTGCATACCACACATATTCACACCCTGCATATGAAAATACACCAGTACCAATTATTGCCATATGCCGATCATTTCAGGTATGTCAGTCCAAAAAGTTTCATGTCATTAACTACTTCTGTTATCAGAGGTCCTTTAGCAACAGAACAGCTGCAGTTTCTCCTTCCTTTACATTATTCTATGCAAGAGGCAAATATCCCTTTCTCAATACAGTAAGGATTTTGCTAATATCAAGAAATAGAAATATTACCCTTTTTAACACTTCCTCAGTTGTATGGAGTCAACCTCTTGAGCTTCTATATACTGAACCGGGCAGTTTGATAAAAATGATACTTCCAGCAGAAGGAATCATGTCCTACAATTAATTCACATGCCCATCCTTTCCACCAGTTATTCTTTAGAGAATCATTTACTGATTATCTTCCTTGTCCAAATTATTTTATTTCAAATATAAATAAATAGTGGAAAGTAGGTAACAGAATAGCTCTCCTAACATTCTACCTGTGCTTACCTATCAAGCAGAGTAGGAAGAGAATTTCCAGAATACCAAAACCGGCTTGAGGACACAAATATTATTAGGCTCACTTCATTTCTTTCTGTTGAAGCCTGGATTTGGAGCTTTTAAAGTTCATTATTTCAAACTTTTCCAGCACACGTATGTTTCTCAAGCTTTTTCTTACTCAAGCGAAGAACTACAGTTATATGATCTCAAGTATTTTAAGTTTACAATTAAAAAATGAATGGACAGACAGTAACATTTTGAGGGTTTTGTTGTCGTTAGCAGCAGCAGTATCTCAATCACTCCAATGTAGGAATGCTCTTTTGACAAGGAAACCATTGAGAAATTCTTGTCCTGGATATCAGTGTGGATCTTCATTCAATATGTATCATTCTCCTTATATTCTTGTATTATATTAATTTTACAAAGCAGGAAAACAGCTTAGGTTGCTTCTGCCTTCTGTATGCACTTATCAAAGCACTATCAGCATCAGTCAAAACAGTTAATAGACAAAATTTAAAGAAAAAAAGATTAAACAAACTAGTATTTATGTGCATACTTGGAGATATCAGAATGAATGTGTTTGTCTTTGGAGAATATTTATGAGTATTACAACACGTACACATTCATCCAGCTGATAAAATTTCTGGCACAGCACATAAAATTCAGTTTTCATTGCCTCTAAAAAATCATTCCTCTAAAAAAAAAAAAAAGCACTTCCAACTACACAGCAACTCCCACAACCACTTCTTTGGTGCAGCAGTCAAGGCCTAACTCATTAGGAATAAGAAATAAATAAAACCAGTTCTATATTAGTTGTCAATATCCCAGTGAAAAATTACTAGCCTTCGTCACAAAGAAGTGAGACAGAGTTGCTAGCTGGAGGGATTAGCACACAGGAACCACCAGAGCCATAAAAGCCTTTTTGGAAGCAAAGAGCCCAGGGATGAAAGGACAGTCTTCAAATGTGTGCAATGGCCTTAGGAAGAAATGTGGGAAGCAAATCAATCAAAACTTATGGAAATAATAGGTTTCACAGAAATACTGAGGAAGCAGAACTAGGCAGAGGGGGAAATTTTGCTTCAGTGAGAATGGAAAAGAATGGATCTTGTCCAGAGCAATAAAGGTCTGTCTGTCTGGAGCATCGGGATGTGAGCAGTTCTCTCTGCATGCTCTAAGTGCAAATTTACAGAGTTTTCAAAGAACAGACCCCTCAGAAACAGCAGAGCCCACTGGAAAGTATAACTGCCATGAGGCAGTCCTCTCCTATTCATGTGAGAAATCTCAAAGAGTTAATTTGAAACCAATTTTCTCACTTTATTAAGATTGTTAAGGTGAGGTGGTTTGGCACCCAATCAGTTTTTTTTGTTGAGAAGACACGTCAAACACTGAATTGTGAATTGAGGACTGGTCATGAAATTGCATTACAACTTGGAGATAACAACATATTTCAGGGGATGGGAAAATGCATTTTAAAAGTTACGACCTCATTCCATTAATTGACTTGATAAGTAACTGACTTAAGTAATTGCTGCATTTCTCAGTTTCAGGAGTAACCATTTCCAAGAACCTAAACATGTGAAACATAGTTTGTGATTGCATGTTGATTTTTAAAGTAATAGTAGAAGAAAACAACAAAAAAATAAAAAAAAAACCAAAAAACACACCCACAAACACACAATTCCTCTGGCATGACCTCACAAAATAGTTTATATATTTTATAAGCCAATATATATCAAAATTACAAAAAAAAAGCAATTGTCAAAAAAATTATTTTGATCTATATTGTTAATTTATTGAATCATTGTGAGACCTCAGCTATTATTCTTAGCTTTGACTAACAGAAATCACTGGAACATACACTCTCTTTTTATCTTACATGTTATCCCAGATACTTCACTCCATTGTGAAAATCGGGAAGAATCGTCTTCATAGTTCTGTATTCACCAACATCTTTAGACACTGTCTTATTATCAGAGTACTGCCTATACCTTCTTTCTTTTTTTTCCCAGAAAGGAAGTACAAATTCAGTGTTCCTAAGATGATACTTGCATAAGTACTCTTGTTCATCCACGTGCTCTCTCTGTTGGATTCAAATCATGCCCAAATTAAAATATAGACAATTCTCCATCTGCTTTGATACATTAACATCTCATTTCTGAGGATACAGAAAGTATAGGAAGCTAATAGCTTATTTATTTGACTTAAGTTTGAATATTTGGAATAGATGCTAATTCTCTGAAAGAAGGGAATAAACACGTCTCGGACAAAGGCCTCAACAAATAAAACTGCAGTGAGGAAACTGGTACTCATTTGAGCAAGAATAGTCATAAAACACAGACCTAAGAAACTAATGCAATCACTGACAACTCTGTAAGGGAATTTGTCTAAGCTACTGAACACAAGCAGGCTTGTTCTAGCTCTAATTACCACATGCATCATCATCTTTTTTACAGACTTATGAAATCCCAAATCAGATTTCTTCTGGAAACTCTGTTTCCTTCCAAGACAAATTATGACAGGTAAAAAGAAAATCTTGTTTTAAAGGTGAATGGAAGTAAATTGTCTTTGATTTTACGTACAGTTACATAGATCTGTTATCTTCACGTGCTGAAAGTACGCATCAGCAAATATAATTACATCATCAAATGTAGACAGCTAGGTAATGCTCTCATTGAACTCTTGAACCCAATTCAGTCACGTATCCAGATACATTTGCAGTTTTCATACGTTGTTTTTTTCTCTATTTGCATGGCATTATGCTATTTAGTTGCATCTTCTGCTTTAACGTTTATTACTTTATTTTCAAAACCTCTTTAAACCAAATCACTTGGTTTAGTGCCACAAATGGAATTATTTTGCAGACATATACTGCAGCATCTATAGTGGAAAAAAATTCAATCATACCATCCTCAGAGATTTTTATCTATCAAATACATTTTTAGAACAGCCTCACTTAGAAGTCTCACATTTGCATGCTTTATTTACTAGCATTGACTGAAAATATGTTGTTCTGCAAACAATCCTGGCTACATAAGCTCATTTAGATAAAGTATTCCTGAAAAAGAATCCAAAATAGATAACTAAAAATTCCATTTTATTTCTTTATTCATTTGTACCTCACATTCAGAGATTTTTAAAATTGCTGTCACCTTTTAAACACATTGTGATATGAGTAACAGTTCCTTCCTACTTGAACAAAAACAGAGGACTCAGAAGTAGCCAGGGTTATGTCATTATCACACATCCCTCTTTACACCCATAATAAGAAATAAAATTCTGCAAATGATAGCATACTTGCTTCTCTTATCTTCCACCGAAACAAGCCCATCTGTGACTATAAGAGTGCCTGTATGGAGACGCGTACAGGCTGTTTGGTAGGCATCAAAATGAGATTGCTGTGACCAAATGGGAGCACACAGGAAATCCCTTTATGTACTCTTACAGAGGGTTTGACATTCAACACTTACTAGGCATTAACACGGTCAGCGGAGAAGATTTACAGTAATCTAGCAGTAAATGTGTAAATAACTGTAAATAACTAAAAAGGAAAAACTCAAATGTAAACAGAACTGTACAGCGTATTCACACAAGGACATGCATGTATCTGGCTTAAGTTTCCTACAGCAGAAAAGAGAATTTCAGCAGAGATACAGCAGATTTTCCAGTATCCCATTTCATTATGCTGCTATCACAATACCATCGACCTAGTCCAGCATACAGTAAGCTAAGACAACTTCTCAAAATTATTCTGCTAACGGACCAAGGTCTCAAAATCTGTGAAATACTATCACCTCATCAATCATTCACAAACATTATTATTTTTTATATCTTCTACAAAAGAGAGGCTAGACTGTAAAACTAGATATCCCCCCTTTTTTGCCTAGTACAGCACTAACAAGCACTAACAAATGGCACACCAGCATCTTCTGAACCAGTGACACACGGGCGGTGATAAGCCATATCAAATATTCATAACCGGAACTGTAGACGTAGGCAGATGCACAACAGCAGCTTACAAGCTTTTTCAGGAATCGTTGAGAAATTGAAAGCATACTTAAAGGATTTATTAAAGCAATCAGAAAAAGCCTCTACTCAGTCACATGATTGAAAGGAGTTTATGGTCATGTATTTAATCTCTGTAATAGATCAGTAATGCTTTCTTGTGATTTGTGCACAAGAGCTTTTTCCATCTTTTCTAGCACTATAAAGAATAGAAGTACCATTTCTGCCTTGCTAAGCGAAGTATTAAGAGGAACGTCAGCAGCAAGATGGAAAATGTAATAAATATTAAGGTTTAACATTATAAAGATTTATACTACAGAGAATGTATTGCTAGATTATGAGATAAGCTTATTATCTTTTGTTATATGAAATGATAGCAAAAATGGTTTCACGACAGGGATTTCTTTCTGCAGCACTATATTTAGGAAGACCTGAGTTCAGAAAAAAAAAAAAAAAATTGAGAGTACATTCCAATCTTAAACAGTTGCCTTAACAATAATTAACCAAATAGAACACAGGGAACAACAGAAATTGCTAACAAGTATCAGTTCATCACTTACAGACAAGTGTAGTAACAAAGATTTTTCTAGTTCATAAAAAAATAAGCTTGTTTCTAAGGTCAACTAGTAAACAGTCTCCTCTCTCCATCTAAGGGAAAGGAAAAAGCAAATGCAAACTGAAACAAAAGAAGAGAAGCAGAAAACTGTAGTAAAATATATATGCATACATATACAGAGAGTTTACATTTACACGTATAAAACCTTGCATTATCTCTGCAAGATGGTTAGCTATATTCTTATTTTGACACTGACCATTATAAGCACTGAATAGCTGAGCTTTGTTAACATAGTCAAACGTGTAAGAATATACTTTTTGATATTATTTTGACTTACTGCCTACAGTTTCTTTTAGTTTGTATTGACCTTTCCTTAAGGAAGCCTTAGAAACATTAGCTGCGCTCTGGAGCTATTCAAAATATTTCACACGCAGAACAGAGCTGATAGACCTTCGCTGCCCTGCTGAGTTTGCAAGAACTATTGAAAAAACTCTCTTCTTATTCTGGATCATTTTTCTCTTCAACAAAATCAGTGTGCAATACCAATATGCGCACAAACAGCTTTAAGGAGTTTTATGGTAGAAAGATAAAAAAGCATTGCTTCATCTTAGAGGCAAAGCTACAAGGAATGCAGGACTTGTTACAATAACTCTTATCTCCTTATGTTCCTTCTTTTCTTAATCTGGCAAAGAGGTTCAGTTTCCCATTCTCAGTGGAAATTGTTAGCAAACATTTCTTTCTTTTTTTTTTTTTTTTTTTTAAAATATGCACGAGTCTTGCCCACTTAACATAAGAGAAAGGATCTTCCTCGCCCATGCAAGAGCTCTTCAACAGATACTCTACAAGATTCACATCCACTTTGCTGATGTTTGTCCACTCTTCTTGCCAAGAACAAGAACATAAAAATAAATTTAACTGCTTCAACACATTCTGGGGACTTTGTCCTAATCTCATGAACTTCAGCCCAATTTAATTTTTATCTCATCAAATCACATGGGTTGCCTACAGTGGATTTGGCATTCATCTTTCACTCCCGTTCTTATTGTTTTACAACACAAAGGAAGAAATGTCTACTAGCCTGATCAAAGGAGGGTGTCACACACTTGCTGAATTGGGTACGTCTCCAAAATCAGTTCTTTCACAGAATACTTACTCTTTTCTTTGAAGATTTTACCTTTGGCATACATGCTTCCATACAGAGTAATTTTATATATTTCACTGAATATACTATATAGTAGTTCTAAACTCTGTCTTGAGTGTGAAATATCTGAAGACACTGAGTATCATGAGACGATCAAACCAACTCTTCTAAACAAGCTAAAGAGCACAGGTAAGCAGTCATTACCTGTGCTCTACTGCATTTCTGTTCATTTTTCTTTATTCACACTAAAACTCAGACTGCTACAATATTTCACGTCGCTTTTTTTTTTCTACAATAAAACATGAAAACTAAGAACATACAAATTAGTCAACAGGACATTTCTGTTGGTGCCAAGATTTTCCTGTGTGTTCAGTACATATGTTATGTACAGGAGTATTACATATGCATAAAACCTGGGAAAAATGCAATTTTATTGATCAACAAAAATCACACACATGAATTACACTTCAGAAACCTTTCACCCATTTCCTGTTCCTTTTCTTTTAGTCAGAAACAAAACCAATCTCTTCCCTATCCACTCGTATTCTCTTCTGAAACAACAAAAAATAGACTCTAAGAAATCCCAAAATCTTAGCAACCCCAAATTTACTTAACATCCTGTTCCAACAGCAACAGAATGCACAGTGCACAAGAAAGAGAATAAAGATGTGAACTTTTGAGTTGAAAATTATTACAATTTTGTTACAGCTATACAAATACCCGTGGTCTGTAATCATGCAGTGCAGATCTGTTGTTTTGGTTTGTTTGGTTCAAAACTTGTAATCTTGTTCTAAATTTTGAAACACAATAAAGCAAATTCAAAGAGCAAGTCAGACACAGTCCAAGAATTTCAGCCTCCTCCTCAAAGTAAAAATGAATCAAGATTTGCAAAATTTGTTGTATATGAAAACACATTCAACTGCTCTTTAGAGGTCTTGCAACAACAAAGTCCACATTCAGCAACCAATCTTTTAGCAGATACAGAAATTAAACTAGAGTCACTTTTAGCCTGTGTCTAATGAATCCACAACTGTACATCACCCAGAGAAGTTAGAAGCTTGCCAAAGAAGTTGTAGTGGTTAAACTGTGTCTCAGAAATCTCGTTTCACATTTTCAGAAAAATGTCAACCTCTTCCATGCTTTAGCTGTAGCTCATACTGAAAGATTTTATTTCTAATCAGAACTCTGCACCTAACAGAGAAACAGTTACATGAAGACAACTTTTCATGCTAAATAAATAATAAATTATAGGTTATGTGTGTCTTTGATTTTAGAGGATGCATAATTTACAACAATAAATAATTAACATATCAAAGGATTCAAATTTAACTGATGCCTTCAGCATCATCAGAGCCAGAGTACTGAACCTTCTGTTTGGTGCTTAAAATCCATCTTTGTGGTGGAGATAAGTCGTTGCTTTATTTAAGTAGTTATTATGTTTTCCAATAGGTAATTTTTGTTTATCACTTAAAAGTATTAATAAATATCTGAAAGTTCAATTTCTGACATATGATCTGTAAGCATACTGCAGCAGAGGAAGAAAGGCAAGTATAATTAGCAGTTTGCTGTTGCAAACAAAATTTCCACTAGGAATACTTAATGCAAGCTTTATTTTCAAGTGGTGTTAAGTTTTCCTTACAGACAATTCACAGTAATAGCAAAAAAAAAAAAAATAGTAATACAAAATAGCTCATCTCTAGGTAAAAGAAAAATAATACTATTTATGTATGGAAAATACAAGTTAAATTTATTTTTAGTATGTCTGTTCTTTAGTTATCAATAGCATCTATGGCTAAACCTAAATTCTCTGTAACAGACAAGACTGTGAATGACCTAAAAACACATTTTCCTTGCCAGCCCATCACCAAACAGCCGCCTACGGCAACGTGTGTGCAAGCGACTCAGCTGCCCGCAGCTCCACGCTGCTCTGCACGAGGTGAAGCAGACACTTCTGAGGAGGAGGCCGGGCTGGACCACGAGCGAGGCGTTACTGACTGCGGAGAGAAATCGATGCAAAACACACACTTTTAGGATCCCACAAGGAAAGCACACTGATGCTGGCCACTCCTGCTACGTACCACGCAGGCTATAAAGTGAGGCTTCAGCCCACGTCATGCCTTGAAGCAGTATGAACTGCAGAAAAATTTGGGCCCTATAATCACAGGACAGAATAGTTCTGCTGTGCATCAGTTTGGATTCATGGGTTAACTTCTAGGATATGCAAAGAAATTATTTTTTCCTCAAAAGATTCATTATGAAGTCATCATCCTGCAACCAGACTGCTGTGACTGGAGTTTATGGTTACACAGAGTATCCTTTTGATCAGGATAAGCCCATTTTCAGGTTTGTAATTAAACCAAATAATAATGCTGTATAAAGTAACTCATAGATTTGGTGGAGATAAAATATAAGTCTTCTATTTTGCTTCCTTTCTTTGAGGACTTTTTTTTTTTTTTTAATTTGTTTGGGGTTATGGTTTCTGTGGTTGCTTTTCTGCTGTTCAGTTGGTTTTCTGTTTTGTTTGGTTTTGGTTTTTTTTTAATTGGATTACGTTGCAGAGAATCATTTCGGAAACAATGTCAGCAAGAAGTGTTATTTAAACTTTAATGTATTTTTAATTTTTTCTATTTTACTAGGCTGAAAGAAGTACAAAGAACATTTTTAAACAAATAGAATAAGTTAGAAGTAATTTAAAATATTTAAATTCAAAAGGGTGTTAGCATACCATGTAAAATTTCAGTAGCTGAATAAAATTTATCAACTCTTGAAAAATCTCATGTCACTCTAATATTGATAACTAATTAATTTGCAGCTAGTATTGTCTGCATGTGACTCAAAAGACAAGGTGCTTACAAAGCAGGGTCTTCTTCCCTCCGTGAAAAGAGTAACCAAACATGCCTGTAACAAAAGTAATAGAGCAACCCACCGGGGCCATTTCAGCCAAGAAATTCAAGTTCCAAGGTTGAAAAACATGTAGCTTTGTTTTGAATTCAAACATCCTTTCACCCAACGCACGCACAACTCTCACTGCAGAAGTGTGTCGTTTCAGATGACTTCAACCTCAGCCAGTTGCATTTGCTATTCTTCTGCTGTGCCACCACCATGGAGACCACCGCTGCAGACGGCACAGCCTGGTCCATCCCAGCTGTGGAAGCCCGTGCCATTGCACCCTCACTGCTATCCCTATCTGTTGTTGCCAAGTCAGAATTAACACAGATATATCACATCTCTGCATTGCTCTGCACGCACTTCTCAGGAACCTGTTGTTTAAAGAAGACGTTTGCCCAGCAGTTTGGTGTGACTGCGGTGTCAGCTAAGTGCGGGATGGAGCCCGCAGCCCACAGCAGCCTCCTGCCCCTTCTGCTTTGTCAGTGCAGCCCTGAGAATTTCTCTCAGCCAATTTCCTTTAAGAGCTAAGGAACCTATACTTTTCATCACATACAGAGGAAAAAGTGACTGAATAGTTAGAGTCCAGCATTTGTCAAAGTCCTTGGTACTGAATATCAGCTTCCATGAGGCTGCAGGAAGAATAAAAATTGTGCAAAAGACGGGAAATAAAAATCTACAGTACAATGTATTAAATATATATGTACGCACATATGTGATTTGTTAAAAGGATTTGTATTGGAATACACAAAGCTATCTAATAAAAGCATGTGATTCTTTTTCCTGGAGAGCATTGTGTGTTTGGAATGAAAAGCGCTGGTCATCTGTGAACAGCAGCCAGGCGCCTGATTACTGGCTGCAGAAAAGAGAAATGAAATTCAAGTGTTCAAGTGGAAAAGATAGATACAATTCTTGGGCACAAAAAAATTAATAAAAAAAATTTAAGTTGATGACAATTGAGCAAAGATTCCAACAACACTATTTGCATGGAGAGAGCCTTAATGACAGTTACGTTAAGGAAGGTACCTCTGCAGTCCAGAGCATGGTCACATGGAGCATTATGAAATACAGCTTTAAGAAGGCAAGTTAAAAAGTTGTGGTCTAACAAAAACTAATTAGTGGCTATTTATAGTCAGATTTATTTTCTAACACACAGGGTTTTTTGAGTGTGTCTTTTTAGCCTCCTACTTTCATCTTCTCCACAATACTACTGATTTAGCCCAACATAGACAGGAAAACTATACTGAGGGATAGACAAAACGTATATTCTCTGAGAGAATCCTACCGAATATCTAGATCATTAAAACATACCCTTATTGGACATTTACTTTTATAGTGTTTATGGCCAGATTAGATATCAACCTTGCATTTTTCTTACATAGAAAATGAAAATAATGTCTACTGCACAACTCACTTGTAAAATTTAGCTTAAAGGAATTTTTTTTTTGGTTTTTTTTGGCGTATTTCCTGAGAAAAGTCCATACTAATAACAACTGTCTAACTAAAGGTGGTAATTGTCTTGGGTTTCTCCCACTAAGTTTACCACTGGATGTATCCTATGGCCAGTTGCAAATTGGGACGCTCGTACAAGTAAAGCAAAAAACACAAGCTAAGGTGTAGATTCCAATAAACTGCCATTTTATAATCCTCTTTGCAGAAAAACTGACACTTGTCTTGTTAGTATTGTTACATTGACGTGGTTAACCTGCATGACCTTCCCTTTGATCTTCCATCTGCTCTTCATTTCAGTAAGTGATAGCTGAACCAAAAAATTGCTACCTGAGAACTCTGGATCATTTCTTATAAACAGGAGACTGACATAGTTTTAACAGGTTTGATTACAAAAAACCAATTTTTTTTTCAGCCAGCAATTCTGGTATTTTGAATTAATATTTTATTCAAACTAGAAGAAAGTCTAAACAACCTAGTGTTCATTGTAAACAGATGCAGAAAAGTAAATTCAAAATTTTGCTTTTTCCTCCAGTTTAAAATCAGACTACTTGATGGACCTGACTCTCAGCTCAGAACACCAAACACAATTTTCTTTTTCTGTGCCCATAACAGATATGGTTCAGTCAATAACATGAATCAAGAAGATCGCCAAACGGCTATGTTAAAATGCTTCAGATTGGCTCCAGAATGATAATCCATTTCCTCCTTTAAGGACACATTATTTGACTTTGATATGTACACAGAAAAAGATTAAAAGTTAGCAGTATTATATCAGGGCGACCACTTTTCACCTCAACGAATCGATTCTTAGGCAAATATTTCAATAAATAAAAAATAAGATGGACTTTGTAAAATCCAACTCTGGTCATTTTTGCCAGTTATTTACAACTGCATATTTAATTCATATTTAACAATAGAAGGTCATTAAGCACTTTGCGTATATAAGCACAAGTACCCATAAATTGTGGGTTTATTTTATCACAGGTCTAATGCCAGAGCAGCAGGTAGCTGACAGGTTCAGCAAGCAACACAATTTGTCCTTGTACTAGAACGGATTCATCAGGATGTAAGCAGCACTCAGGTTCTGCGCAGTGGCTCTAAAAAGTTTAAAAACATTTTAACCACCACCATTCAAAGCATAAGGAAGAGAAATGCATCTCTACTGTACCACGCCACAACGCATACAGGAGGAACATAAGGTATTGTTCAATAAGGTCGGCTTTTAAATTTATTTTTAGTAGTCTATACTTTGGTACAATTCTCTCTGTCTGAACAGAATCAGTTCTGACCCCCACGATTTCAGCAACAGAGTGACCCTGCCAGGCTATCTCAGCGAGTTCCGCTCGCCTGGAGTGACAGCTCGGACCGGTCGGCATGCCCTTGATCTCTGAAGATTCCTATTTGTCTACCATTTCACAGCAAGCACGTCCGATGAATAGGGCAATTAACCTTTCTATTATTAAAACAATTAATTGCAAAAATTAAAGACATGACAAGGGCTAAATACTAATGCATAAATTATTAGGTTCATGAATTGTAATTATTTATCTATGTGTGCTAACTGTGAAATAAACAAAGAGGACAAATTGTAAGCAGAAGTCGGTGCAGGAATTGATGGCCATTTGTTTTCCCTATGAAAAGAGAAATGCACCACTTTACTCTTGGCATAAAGAATTAATCATAACAAGGCTAAAACTGGAGTCCTTTTTTTTGTCTTGTGATTGAAACATGTCTAAGTTCAGTTTTGTTTCTACAGCAATATAAGTGCCAAAACCCATTATATTTCAATGCAAACATATCTGTCTAAACTATGCCCGGAGTAAATCTCCACTAAATTTTCACATAATGTAGCTAGAATTCAACCAAGTACTGCAGAATTCTTAGAACAATGTGATATTTAAATGTCACAAGATATGGTAAAACAGAAATATGCTCATCAGACACGTGCCTCTGTGACTCTAAGATTAATAGCAACACTGAAGTATTTCACTCACAGAAGTACCTCCCTCCAACACATATACTTATGTGCTACTGGAGGGTATGTTTGCTAGGGAAGTGATGTGGATAGACCTAGTCAGTAAATGATTTCTTTTTTCCTGTGGAACGTTTCAAGACTTCAACAGTTAGATAATTTTTCACTGTAAAAATAGTCAGGGGTACAGCTATGAAGACTCTAAATTTATCCCACTGCTTTGTGCCAGAGATAATGAAAAGAACAATAATCAAAACCAAACTTTAATAATTTGTTGTTTACTGCCTTCTAGCAGTTTCCCCATCCACTTGTACTCCTTCTCCCTCCACTCTCCCTAAAAAGATGCTCCTCCTGAGAGCAGGACCCCCTTCCTTTGGGTCACTGCCTTAAAACCTGTGATGTTGCCACAGCAGGATTCGAACAGTTGAGAAATGGTCTCATGAGCTAAGTGATGTTAGAGCTTTGACCGCATTCAGGAATCTTTTAGACCCATAAAGCCTGACAGAGTTGCTTCCTTCCTTCCATACTGTTAATAACAGGTTGCATAGAACAAGCTTCAAATTATTTTATCAATTAAAAAAAAAAAAGAAAAACAAACAAACAAACAAACCACCCCACCATGTAAAGGCACAGTTAAAGAAAATCAGCAGTTGCCCCTATAAAGTATCTACCATGATGTTGAAATGTTTTGTTTTGTAGATCTTTGAGATTCAAAAGTTTGATAATGATGATGATGAAGTCCACAGTGTCAGAGACTTTTTGCACTAAAAGAAAAGCTTCAAAGAACAATCAGTGTGCTGAAAGGACATTTTGCTCTGAATAGACCACCCCCTCATCGCTCTGGAAAGAAAAGAGACTTTGGCCCTTGAAACCAGGTTCCACCTCACATCATACCTATTTCTGTGGGTCACCTTTGGTATAGCACCAATTCCACTGTCAATGACTGGATTACCTATAGCTCACTGAAATCATGCTACCTACACAAAAAACAAGACTGAGAACTTGCTGAAGAGCTGTCAGACAAGTATCAGTAGGTTTATCACTCGGCCTTGTGGTCAGCCAGCTGACTGCTGAATTTCAAACAAGTTCTCCTGATAGCGTCCATGGCACGATCAAATAAGGAGTTTACAACCTAATTTTGCTTTATATCGTTTCAAAACAAAAACAACAAAAAAAAGCTTTGGATATTACATAATTCAGCAACCTTTTCAGGTACTTGCGTAATGCCACTTATTACCTTTGAATTTAGAGATATTGCACAGCATAAAGCACAGAAGAAGTACTCTTGAATTAACTCTAAAAACAAAACAAAACAAAACAAAAAAACCAAAACAACCCACAACAAACCCAAAAAACCTGTCTAGCTTTTTCTTGGCCTGTATATTGTGTGACAGCGAGTTGAAGTCCTTCAGAACATCTTTTATCTCTTACAAGACATCATGTTCTTGTAGTTCGAACAAGTTGTGGTATACTGTGCAATGCAATATTGAGAACGGGGTTCATTCACAAGACTTAGTCACAAGTCATCGGACAAGCCACTGTATATTGCTTGAAGATTTCTTTTTTTACAGCATTGTGTTTCATCCACCCTTATTTTAGCAGAGCTCTGATCTCTCATTCTTATCCTGTCCAGGACCTTCCATCCTATCTCATGCACTGGGAATGCAAGAGTCAGATGCTGCAATAAAGAAGGTGAAAAGAGGAAAAGTGAAGGTGAAAGGCATGGGCAGCAGCTGCGCGCCTCTCAAATTCAGGACATTTGAGTCAGCCTTACCCTTATTCTTGGTTTTGCTCTTATCTTTAAAAACCTGTTTCAGAACTACCATGGCTGCAATATACTGACGAGAAAACCACCCAATTCTTCAGTCTCTTACTAATTTTCAAAGCATAGGTGCCCATATGTGGCAGCTTCAGAAGTACTCACCCTCTTGGTAAACAGAACTACAGTAAACAATAACAAGAAAAATCTAGTCATCCTTTCAGAATGCAATGTATGGGACCATAATGTATGGCATTATAATTACCTTTTCAGAAGGACAATGTCACATAAAACATTAATTGATAATGAGTTCTTAATTATGAAACCAAAGTTCCGGCGAATCCTCTCTCATACCTTCTCATTCTTTCGATTTCTTTGTTGGCTATACACCCTTAAAATTTCTGCATCTATTCATGCTAAAGACAGAGCTAAAAAGGGCAATGGTACAGTACACACTCTGAAAACAGCTAGATCACACATAACAAGGTACAGCTTAGGCATATTCCCACATTTAATTATTAATGTTTGTGCTTGAATGTCAATGCAAGAAAACATAATCTTGTTAGAATATAAAAAGTTATTATGCAACAGCCTTTCCTAGAGCATGGCAGGTGGCAGACAGGAGGCTAAAAACTGTAACAAGCAATTACACTACAGATTTTTTTCTTCCCCTTCAGTTTCATTAAGTAAATTTCTTCATATTTTAATCTGATCTTTTTAATAATGTGTCAGGACTGACACCCCAGTGGACATGAAACTCAGAATGGTCATGGTTGAATAAATGCATCTAATTTTTCTTTTCAACTAGTTTTAAAAATTAATTCATCTGATTGCTTAGGCTATTATATAAAATTTGTTGAATTTTGTGTATTACTAATAGGCACCTTCCTTGTATTTCTGCTCGCTGTTGCCTAGAAGAGTTTTTTTCTAATACTTGTTGATGGCTGATTAAAGAAATAATGAAACAGTGACAAAAGTCAATTCCGCATAGCTCCCGCGAGGCTTCAAACAGATCTAGAGTTGTGTGCAGAAGGAAGGCTTCGGGGCGGTTTTCAAATACAGTTTTGGGGGGCAGAATGATTCTCCCAATTCAGTTCTTCTCCATACCACAAAACCACATATCTAGCACTGTTGCCAATCCAAGAAAGCTGATTAAGAGTACTTCGCAATCAAAGGAGCACAACATAACACTTTTTTTTTTTTTTTTCCAGGTGTGCTCACAAAAAAAAGACAGGTGAGTTTACTATCAAACCATAATGGAACACAGGA
>WHYT01016832.1:21731-32000 GCA_009806455.1 Tetrax tetrax | reverse complement strand
AATAAAAAGGAAGAGTAAAAAAAAAAAAAAAAAAAAAAAACCTGCACATTTAATTTTCTTCCCTGATTCAGTTAACTACTTGCTCATTACTAAGCGTGTGCTCACTTGCTTTACTGCCCATGCTGACAGACTCTGATTAGTTTTTATCCCTTCCCAGAACTCTGTTGGAGACACCTGCTCTTCCCCTGCCCTTCCCACAGCCTCACACTGGTTCAGAAGGAGGGTCTCCACCCTGCATTCAAGTCACACAAGCTGCATCTGAGTCCCCTGTCACAAGGCAAGACAGCTTGCAGAGTGGCAGCTACAGCCCGGATCTGCCCCAAGCTCCTTCCTCCTTGGGAAAGGAACGCAAAGAATAATTCCTGATCCATTCCCCAAGTCATGAGGCAAGGTGGCACTGTCTGCCAGGATGCAGGGAAAGGCATCAGCATGCTGAAGAGGAAGCTCATAATGATTAAGTCAATGGTAGATTCTTGGGTCACTAAAACAGATCAAGGAGTAAGAAGAGCATGTCTCAATCTGTTACGGCCACGATAATCACTCTGTTTATTTTGGGGTGCTGTTTTGGAAGAATAACAAACAAACAACAGAACCCCTTTTCAAAAGCTTTCAAAATCTCCACTGTCCTAACTACATCTGTTGAGAGCACTTGAAAGACAGGCTCAAATCAGAATTGCACTTCTGATAGCTAATGTACGTGCCAACTTTGAAAAGCCACCTGAGTAATGAACTGCTGCCTTCTAATTGATGCCTGCTGTTTCCCTCATCTCTATTCATTCTCTACCCTGTAAAAAATTAAGAACACTTTTATGTCTTTTTCTCAATTTAAGCTTTTTTCCGAATAACAGAAAATATTTTCAAGAATTAATTATTTTTTTAAATGAAAAAAGAAGACAGACTAGAACTTGTGGACATTTGATACTGCTACACATCAAGAATAATAACCACCAAATAATTGATATTTTTAGTCAACAGAACAGTACAGGCTTCCACTTGTTTTCCTATCCAAAGATTGCAGAAAACAGACCGTTCATACAGTGCACCATTCCAGAACTCAAGTTTTCATATATTACCTACAGATTCTCTATTTTAAAAGTTAACACTTGCATTAAAAACAAAGGGAATGGTAGTTAAAAGCAATTCTCGCAGGAAGAATGAATTAATTATGCATCATTATTTGGTGGTAAGCGTTCTAACTTTATCTCCAGTGGTAAGGTGAAGGCAAGGACAACTTTCAGCTGCCCTTTTCAACACATTAGCCCCAATTCCATTTCCCAAATACGTTATCAATATGGTAATGCCACTCTTTCCCATCTGTACACAGTCCAGTCTTCATAAAGGTAGCATTATTACTACAAATACACTGGGGGAAAATATTTCAATTACTAGGAAGACTATGCAACTCCAAGTGTATTTATTTCAATTTATTCAACTGTCTTGATATATTCATGCATAGAACTTTTACAAACAATAAATAAATTCACCTTGAAATTGTACCAATTGACTTTGGCTGGGCTGGGCTGCACGATGGAATCAGAATCACTTTTGAAATAAGCCCTGACAACGCTGATCAAAATAAAGTGGCTACTCATTTATTACAGTGACAGCTCAGCAATGGTTTCAAGCGAAGGGATGACGTGGCCTGGGGTGTTAGCTGTGGCCTGGGGTGAGAGCTGCGGCCAGAAGCTTTTTTGCCAGTTGCACACTGTAAAGCTGTATCCGATGGTATGACATCTCCTAGGGCTCCTGCACCTGCTGGGATGTCAAGCAGCTGGTGTGAGCACCATCACCCATTTCAGATTGTAATTCTATGACTGACAAGTTTGCGCTGAGTCTACATACATGAAACTGATCTTTCTGCCCTTTGTTACGAGCAATCTAGTCATGGATAAAGCATCCTGGGTCAGACACATACAAAAGACGCATAAAATGCTACTTTGAGAAACTTATCATACAACTTCTCACCAACTGAAATGAATAATCCCCAACAAAATAATATAAAATGTATGAGATGTTTTAAAGTTTCAGTCTAAAAACTTCAGCTTCAAGGACTTATAAACTAATAGGTTTAGCGCTATTTCCCTTTGAATGTTCAAGTACAGGATTGCTATAGCAACCCACATCTCGCTTTAAAATCAATAGCAATTCAGGCAAGACAAGCCGTTAAACCAGTGTTACAGGTAGGAATGTGCTTCCTCACTTCATTTTAAGTGCTGCTACAATGGAAGTTTAAGTTAAAAGAGGAATCACAAACTTCCCACAGGATTTTGGAAAACAAGGTATAAGACAAGGGGGATGAATAACAGTGAATCTGGATTTGGGAAAGGGCTTAACTGAAAGCAGCTGAGCTCATGAGCAAGTGAAACAAAGACTCCAGATTGCGCTCTTTCAGCTTTCTTAAAGAAGAGAGTTGTCCTTGAGTGAATTTGTGCTTTCCTTTAAAGTCTGGTTTAGCTTTCCTGTTGTGCAGAAGAGTCCTATAAAATGCAGCCACAGCAGTGCTTCTCCAATGAGTCATTCCAAAAGGAAAACCCAGCAAGGCAGATTTAGCATGAGTTGACGTGCAAGATTCTCTGTTTCTTTCACTATGAACGGAATCGTGCTGGAGTGGTGTTGGCACTAATACATAATGCCCATTTGAAGCTATTATTAAATGCTGACCATTCAGAAATTAATATAAGTCAGTAAGAAAATGTCTTCTGATTAATTTTCCAACAGCTGGTTATCTGGTCACTTACTTTTCCTCCTTAACACTTAAAATTTCAAATTTCACATTGCAAAGAGGGGAAATAGAGAAAAATCAGTATATTATATTTATAGTCTAAGAATCCAACTAAAAATAAAAAAGGGAAATACTATCATATCAACAAGTATTAATTTTTTTGCTTGTTTTGGTTTTCTCTTTACCATGAGCAAATCCTTGTTGGTTTTCTCTTACAGTATGTTCTCTTGTGGTGCATTTCCTTGTCCATGTGACTCACACTGATTCTTTTCGAAACAAGGAAAAAATGGTTCTTGGAGGGAAGAAGATAAAAACCCCACATTCTTTTAGGGAAAACACTGCAGGGTAGTTGCTGACATGCAGACCCCTGGTAGAGTTTTCTTTCACTCCCAAGGGACACTACAAACTTCATTATTCTTCGAATGCCAATCTATGTCTTCAATTCCTGCTCGCTCCAGGTTAAGTTGCCAGTGTCAGGTTTCAACTAGTGTCAAGTTTCTCATCAATGTTTTTTGTTTTTTTTTTTGCACTGCATAATGTCAGCTTTATAAACCTCCCAACAATGTAGTCAATTTAGTTTAATTGTCTTCTTGCAGGTGTCAGGAATCAGCTGACAGTTCTCGGAATTCTCCCCTATTAGAACAATGAACTCTGATCTTTTCCCTACAGCTGACACACGTTTGTACTAACGAATACCCTGACAGCCACACTGCTACCATTTGACATTTACTTTCAGCAGCTTTACAAATCACCATTTACATCATAACTGGACTATCATACTCCAAGGAAAAACAGTTGTTTTACACTCCTTCCTTGTCCTGACTAGTCCAAAGATGAGAACATCTGATTGCACCTCCTTCCTCCCTACATCACATATGCAAGTAGAGAAACCCAGTGCTCATTCTTAACCACTCACAGGTGATGCTTCCTTTTTCCTCACACTGAAGTAATTCCCATTCCTTACATTTTTCTTTACAACCCACAGCAACAAAAGCCTTCTTGCCATAACGTCTGGTTTTATTACTGTGCTTGAATAAGTTCCCTGCAAGAAAACAGGCAGCATGCTGTGATTTAAAAACTGTGTCCGTGTTTGCAGTTAACTCATTGAGTCTCAGACATCACTCTGCATGTGTCTACGCGTACCGAGTAAGTTTTTTAGCTGAAAAGTGATTTGCACAATCTGAAAATGCCCAGGAGGCAAATTGTTCCATTAAAGTTCATAGTCAAAATCAACTTTGCAGGGGAAGGGTTATCTGTCTTTTCCAAATTCCTTATTACAGCCTGACAGCTTGTGAAAAACCCTGGTAAACAATCCCTTCATGTATGTTTAGCAGCTGACAGTTTTGCAGAGCATGGAGATTTGTGTTCGTGGTTTGTTTTTTTTTGTTTTGTTTTTTACACTGCTGTTTAGTAGAACTACAAATCACAGCAGGGGTCAATTAGTGTAACTGTAAATGTTTTTATGGTTGTCACCTAGGTGTTATCCTTTAAAACACCATGTAACATCTCAAATTGAAATGTAACAGTTTTCTATTACTACCTTCTGACCTTTGGGTACTAATTTATTTGTAAGGAAAAGGTTAGTTTTAACTCACTCTGTGAATGCACACACGACAGTCTTATAAACCTGGGCCCTGATCCTCTCAGCGCCAACCCTCCACCCTTGCTCAAGCTCTTGAGAATTCCCCCTTCCCAAAACACCCTGGCCTCTGAGGCTCCCCAGGGAGAGCTGGGACAGAGGTGGTTGAACATCTTCCCCTTTTCCCCTCAAAGGCCAAATTTTCTCCTTGTCTACAACCAGGGCCTCCAAAGAGCACAAGTGGCACTCGTGCCTGGAAGTGAATGAGCTGAAAGCGTTAAGTTTACATTCTTCTCCCTAATTCAGAATTATTATAAGGAAAATTATTAGTTTTTTTTTTTCTTAGAAGACTTAAAGGTTTACATCCTTCCACTTCTAAAAGGTTTATATAGCCCCTCAGAGTCATCATGATGAATCCTTCTGATTGCACTAGAACTATAAAACCAAAACTGACTCCCATCATTATGTTCCCTTTCCCCTTAATTTAGTACTCACAAGCTCACAGTCTTTGTGTCCCCTGGCCTCGAGAGGATTAATTTGCATCTTACTTGGTAACATGCAGTAGTAGATGGATGCATCCATCTCAAGGAGCTAAAAGCATCCTTCTCACTTTTTACCCTCATGGTACAGTATTTGTCCTTCAGAGTCCAAGATCCAGTGAAATAACACAGTAGATGGAAGAATGATTTATTCATGGCTGTTAATTTCAAAAATGTGTTGGAATGCTTTTCATGTTTAAATATCTTGACTTACTTATTGCCTTTCCTATCCAATTCCCTTCGTCTACCAATAAATACACTAAAACCAATCTTGACACAACTCATCTGAAGAGGCATGCACAACTGACCTAAAGACAGCACGCTCCTTGCCTGAGCTAACTTCAGGATAGACAACTACATTTCAAATATTCATTCTAGATAAATTTCTTGCACATTAAAGTCTATTTGCCCAACTCCTTTCAATGAGTTCAGTCTTCTCCTTTAATGTCTATAACATTGTTTGAATTACTTCCATATAAGAAGTCCGAGATCAACACACACCAGATGATTCCTTAAAAAGCTGAAATCCTAATGTATTGTTTCAGAGTTAAAATATTGCTTTAGTGCTGAAAGTTAAGAATGAGTTATCTGTGTGAGTTTTATGAAATAGTGATTATTCAGTAACTACTGGTTTTATGCATTCAAAATATCGCACACTGAATGGGCCAGCAAAAGGTGTATTCCATTCCAAGCAAAGACAAACCAAAACCTTACAAAATTTCTCACAAAAGCACTTTACGTCTCTGAAGTGCTAAGTCTAGCTCTAGTAGAGAAATCAGTCAGGATGATAGAGTCCCAGAATCAAGCACTACTTTGTCTTTGAGACAAGGAAGCTAAAGAAAATGTCTTTGAGTGTGTTGCACTTAATATTTTTAAGTGGAGAAGCTCAACTAGGTCATAGAGACTAACTTGATAAGCATGCTGTGCATGGTAATTCCATGGATAAGTATTTAACTGTTAACAGTTACTTTTCATAAAGAATAAAATAGTACCAGTATGGGAGACAGAAAGGTTCCCATCCAGGAGAAAGCAAAAACTGGACAAGATACCTAGACGAAATCTGGATGACCCAAAAGAAAGCCCTTATCTGAAGCAGGGACAGAAAGCGCTGTTACCCACCCACCATATGGACAGCTTTCTTGAAATGAGTTTTGCTGAAACAGGTCTGTTCCCACATATGGTTTCCTTTTTTTTTTTTTTTTTAACAAGTATACCTCTTCTAAAAAAGCACATATTAAGAAAAGAAAAAAGCATTAGCAATTCTGTTTGTAATAGATCTTTCATTTTTCATACGACTGGTTATACATAAACATTTACTTAAGTAACTACTTGCTTTGTGTGCAAATGACTACTACAATAAGGCACTCAAAAAACCAAAGCAGCAGTATTTTAAATAAAAATGAAAACATGTTTGATAAATAATTCATTTATACCTACTGTGCATAATAATCACTCTTCTTAAGCTAGTATTGCTTGAAAAAGTAATCAGGCAACTATTTGTCTGGAAATACAACATGTGGCCTCTCTCACACTGGGAAAAATCTAAACATTCAAAAATATGGGATCTGGGCTTATTAAAAGAAATTGAAATCCTTCAAAATCTTGGGTTTGTTGCAGGTTTTATTTTTCACAGAACATCTACTCCAGATTCCACTTAAGCACATATATGTATGTCTTGATAAGCCTTCTGTGTATGCATCACAGCTGCAAACCTGTACAGTCCTCATGTACAATCCTGACATTCAAAGGAGACGTCCTTGTTGTTCAGGAGCTGCTGAACTACATGTGCTGGAAACAGCAGATGAGAGAGGCAGGGCTTTGGTATTTGCAGTGATTACAGCATAGAATTTTCTCTGAAGATCAAGAAATCATAACACCAGAGATAAATATTTTCTAGCTTGGAAGGTGACTGTGTTCACTAGCATCACCTTTCATACCTGATAAAGTACTGGAGTAAAACATACAGCTTCCCTTTCAGAAAAAAAAAAAATAAAAAAAAAATAAAAGAATGAGAAAGAAACCACTTTACAATGCTTGAAAGTCCATGTACATTTCAGGTGCAAATTACTCAAGAAAGAAAACACTGCTTCTAAAAGTGAAGTTTTGATAATAAAACCTTACTGTATTTATCATTGAGGGTGACAGTCACACCAACAGATTTCACCAAAGACTCCTCAGTATTTTTTGCACAGATCATTCTTGAACTACAGCAGCTGGTGGCCCACATGTCAAATTTCATCCTCCTTTTTCATATTGATCATCATCGAAGCAAAAGTCCTAGCAGAAAGCCAGGTCTGTGAGATAAATTGCAATAAGCTGATTTTCTTCTCTTCCATAGTATTGATTCAGGATTTAAACACTCCCATAAGGAAAAAAAAAATAATATGTACATGTAGTTTGTACAGAACACATGTACATCTTTCATATTCTCAAACGGCGTATCCCAAACCAAGCTGACATCAAGTGGTCTCTCAGCTGATTTAGTGGGCTTTGAACTAACTCAAAGTTCAGCCAGAGCCAGCACAAGCTTTTCAAGGGACCTAACGATGCTCAGCATTCATAACTGAAATAGTGACTGCTGGGGATCAGATAGCAACAGCCAGTGGTACCAGCTGGCACCGCACACGGACAGGCACCGAGAGAACTTCTGCGGGAGCCGGAAAAGTCCAAGACACACGCAGAGATGGAAACCTAACTGTTCACAAAACATGTATTGGGGAAGGTTATAAAGACCAAAACCTTGTTCAAGGCCACAAGCTGAAGGCTTTGCTTCCGGCACTTTACTGGCATACAAGAACAGTTACAATGTTATCCAACGGATTCCTATTATGAAGTTTGTGTATAGTACGTGTTGCAATAGCATGTTATGTTAAATTCCTCTAATTAACTTATCCCAAAGGTCTTTCTGATAAATAAGAGACCCATTTCGTTAGGGATCTGTCAACCTCTGTGACAAATGTAACAGATTTCATTATCCTCCATGTAGGCATTTCAAGAACAGGAGCATCACAGGACAAAGCACGAACTAAAGTTCACATTAAAGCTATGTGAGGTAGCGCAGTCTCTCTAGCACGTTCAGGAACCAACAGAGAAATCACATTTTCAAAAAGAGTAAAGCCATTTGGATATAATAAACTTAAATGCATTACAATATTGCCCTAATCTGGAAGCAGGATATAGCAATAAAAAAGGAAGTCAGTGAAGAGAAATTGGAGACCCCCTGAAGATCTGAGGAAAATGGAGATAACTCCCTGAGAGCTTCTTACCGGATGTTGGTAATTTCACACTGTTACACCGTGCAAAGTAAATTTGTGTTTCTATAACCTGGGAAAGATTAGTGCGCTGCAATCAACAAATTACAATTTGAATAATAAATTCCTCGTTTCAACAACATAATCTCTATCTTTGCTGATGGGAAAAAAAGGAACCTTTTTAAAAGACAAAATACATCACAAGGACAAAAACTGTCAAACCTGTGGCTACAGAAGATGCATGAGCTAGAAGTGACAAGCTGACGAAGAAAATGCAGACAAGAAGGTAAACTCACAAATATTCAGGCAGTTCTGCCAAGTTCTGAGAAAGAACTTTTTTACAGATACACTAAAAGCGCCATTTGTAACTCAAACTCTATGTAATGGTGAGCTACTTTGCACCAATATGCAATTTAATTCTACAGATTTTCACTCTATTGCATAACAAAACAATTCTTGCTCTTGTAATTGAAGCAATGCTTTTAAGTTATGTTCTTTAACACTGTTTATTTTGTGCATTCTTTGTTCAGCATTGTGTCCGCTAAAATTTTGACCTTGCTGTCTACTCATATATTTAGAACTGCTCTTAGACAACACAGATGACCATGGACATTCCTATTTTCCAGGATTCCCATCTACACAAGGATCCATTCTTTAGTCATGTGGTCATGCACTGCTTATATTTTATTCAACGCACCAACAAAGAATTCAACATGGGATTGTAAGAAGCAACAGAGTTTCAGTGAAGACAAGTCTCTGGAATAGGATCGACTGAAAGTTGAGCAAGAAAAAGTATTGCAATGTGCAAGTAGCAAAATGAACTAAGTTTGCAGAGATTATTTTGTAAATTCTAATTAGTCAATGCTATAATTAGTCACTAAATTTCAGGACAGATTTAGTTAGTAGATATGAAATAAACTGGATTTTTTAATTATGAAAATTATACTGGAAGACTTTTACATAAAACAAAAAAAAAGTTACTTGAAAAAATTAGGAGTGAAATTATTTCTAAAGAACGTATAAGTATTTTTATGTCAGTATCTGTACGTTACCATTAGCAAGGGAAAGAAAGAAAGAAAAGAAAAGAAAAGAAAAAAAAAAGAGAACTAAAAAAGAGAACTGTAAGGAGTGGAGATCAACAGTGTGGCCATTCAGAAGTCTTCTGAAATCATCTTGAGATCAGCCACATTCCTGAAGTCACCTGCATGCTCAATCAGCCTCCTCAATTCAAGTATGAATTGAGATCTTGCAAGCCAGTAGTCTTTTCATGGTGTGTTACAGTCAAGCACATAGCCTTTTTTTTTTGTTTGTTTGTTTTTTTAACACAAAATTTATGAAAATTTGCTTCACTTGAAGGTGACAGACACAAGTTGTTACGTAGAAAAATTCTGATTTTATATTCGGGGCGAGTGAGAAATCACTCAAAATCATCAAATACTGGAACAAATTGCCCAGAGAGACTGTGGGAACGCTCTGTATCCTTGGAGCTATACAAAGCTTGACTGAACCAACTCTGAGCAACCTGCTCTAATTTGTCCTAACTTTGAGCAGGATCCTCTGTGGTCTCTTCCAACTTCAATTATTCTAAAACTATAATTTTCTATAACTGTGTTGTTCTTACAATATTAGTAATGTAAAACATGGTTTTCTTTCCACCAATTATCTGCTGCATCCATGGCATTTACTTTGACACAACAACGGGTCAGTGTTCAGAGAAAAATTTTTGGTTTGAGACTGAAGAAAAAATAGGCAGTAGAAAGTGAGGATTCAGGCAAACCTGCTACCTTTCTACAGAATCTCTCAGATATGTGAGTATAGTACCTCTAGATGAGATGCTAATTATACGTGGATAGTTCTAACAGTCTAAGCTTCGGTCTGTGATGTAATGGTTTGCTACATTGCTACCATTCCTCTAACCAGGATGAGATTCAATAACCTTTTCCTCTGTTCTGGAAATCTTTACACTCAGGATATTTATCTAATGTAGCAATTGTTCTCCAAAAGTCTGAATGCACAAAGGTCCTATTTAAAAATCGTGTTACTTTTATCCCCTTTGATTCCTTCTGAAGCTTTGAAGAATAAAGCAGAGGAGATGGCAGTTTCCAGAGAAGCGGGAAAACACATGCTATGTCACAAGAGCCATTTAAAAGAAAAAAGAAAAAAAAAAAAAAAAAAAAA
>WHYT01016832.1:2246-20276 GCA_009806455.1 Tetrax tetrax | reverse complement strand
GCTCTTGGCAAATACCAACAGAGACCAAAGCCTCAGCTGCCTCTTGCAGCAGCAGTGGCTCAACAAGTTTGGTGGCATTCGCTCAGTTTCCTCTAGCTGTACATGACAAATGAAATAGTTAAATTTTTTTTTTTTTTTTTTTAGACATAACAGCATTATACTGAATTGATTTACCTTGCATTTTCCCAAGGTTAGGGTGTGCATATGGACACGGTGGCACGGGTGATACATTTGAATGTGTTTAACCACTCCCACCCGATCACACCCAGGCCCTCAGCAACCTGACCAGGGCCACGCGTGAGACCCTGGACAAGCATGGGTCTGCTGCGTGAAGGATGGAGCTTGCAGTGGCTTTTCCACCACAGACACTATGTAACAATATTCCTTCTGTTAACCATCTTTGAATTTATCTTTGATATCAGAAGATAAAAGACTTGAACAGATCTTAAATTAAGATCTGATCTTTGCAGCAGCTACAAAGTTAAAACACCGTACAAAATAGTCTCTCAGAATCAATGACTGATTTTATTGTCCTGCTAGTGCTTCCACATAAAAGGACCAGGAAGTTTGTCCCTAAAGACAAATCACAAGAATAAAAAGAAAGTTGAAATCAGCTTTGGTGCAAGTTACTCAAACTACATGAAAGGCAACTCCACAGACTCAGAATGCCAGCTCTTTCAAGTCACGAGGTTGACATGATCAGTGCTGTAACTTCACAGAAAAATTAAGCCAGCAAAGGAGATGCAGTCTGAAAGAAACCTTTCTTCTGAAAAAAAAAATGAAAATTTTTAGTAATTGATGGTAGTGCCCAAGGAATTATTAAAATATGCAAAGTTCACATTAGAAATTTGAGAAGAATCGCCTAGAGCAACTTATTGGCAAAACACTAATAATAATTTATTTGTGACATAAATCAGAGCATGACAGGATAACGTCCCACAAACATGCAAAAAGAAACGTTAACAACTGAAAGAACACTGAAAACATTTGACCAATATGAATTTGAATTGTATTGCAATTTTTAACAAGACACCCAGAGAATCCCTAAAATTAATCCTACCACCCCGTTCTTCACCCCCTGAAGAACGCTGTATAAGCATAACCCAGGGAACACTCACGTTTGGCAAGCAGTTTAACCTGGCAGAAATTGTACTGATGCCAAAGATGCCCTTATCATGCTTAGCTACTCATTTCTTACTTCCCCTCTTCACACTCTCCCTTGCGCAGGCCTGCAAACTGTGCTGAAATGACCCATGTAGGGAATCAACAGATTTCAAACAAAACTGGGGAGGGAGGAATAACGCCAGTTTAAGCCACAGCAATGTCTCATCCAGCTCATCTCACAGCCAGCACACAAACGGATGGAAGGGAAGGAGACGATTCCTCCAGCGGCAGGACTACATTACCTCTAAGTGCTTGGGGAACTGTAACGTATACTTAGCATTTCAAGTAGTGTCAATAAGTGTCTTTCGCAAATTATAAAAACGTCACCAAATATAACTATCATCATGTCTGCTGCAGGTACAACACTGTGTTGGCAAAACAGTTGATTCTAGAGATAGAGGTTTTGCTAGTTTCCAAGTAAAACAAAGTGGTATCAGTAAAATCTCGTTAACACATGTACACTGCAAACATATTATTGCATTAATTTGCTCATAGACAAGTCTTATTAAAGTAAGACTTGACACACATTTCTAAACTGTTAACATTTCTATTATGAGGAGGATTTATACTATAAATCAAGACTATGGCTCTGGGGTAGTCTTAGTCTATATTTTCAGGGGTACGTACAGCCTTAGGTCACTGTGTGTGTGCAAAGTAGGGAGTGAGGGACCAATGCTGGCCCCCTGCCATGTACTTGAAATGCCCAGTTTAGGAAGATCATTCTAACGTGGCATTTCACTAGGGAATTCTGCGTACAATAGCTATAGGTTCCTTAATTTATATTTGAAAATATAATTTATAATTCAGAAGACAACAGAATTATTCCCTTTTGCACTAGGTACTCTGCAAACACTGCATATGAGACAATTTTTCTCCTGTCTATCTTACTTAAATGAAGTGTGAGAAAAGAAACAGAATATTTTAAAGTAAAATCACTTCACCAAGATCACTTGAAAGGACAATGGACAGATCACTACTTACTTGCACTTGACATTATTAGACTACATCTAAACAGAAGCACATGCCTGTGGATTTGATATTTTAGATTTGAACACTTAATTTATCTACTATATTGATACTAATTTTTTTCAACTTTGCGAAGTTTTAGAGCTTTCACAGGATGCTCAAAATCAAAAAATCAAATAGTTACATAAGCAAAAAGAGAAAACTGGGCTACACGGCATTACCCTGACGTAAAGACCACACACGTGTGTATATGAGCTGGTACCCGTACTGGGAGAAGGACTACTGTAGAGAACAGTCACACCTGCGGTGTAAGCATCACCCTTGCCAACAGAGCAGTGTGGAGCTGGTACAGAAAACTGTTCTGCTAAGCATGCAGTGATTAAGAGCAGCTCAGCATGAGGCATAAAGCCAAGGTTGCCAGGTCATTGGATCAAGTTGACATATCTTTTCCTCTCATCAAGAGGGAGAGAAGTGAATACTCTTCATGTTCGAAAAAGTTATCCCTGAGTCTCCTATGACCTCTTCCTATTACAGTTTCGGGAAGTTTTAAACTATAATTTTTTAAATTGTCATGTATTTCATATGGAAATCTGGTGGGGTATAGGGTAGAATAATCAGGACCACTTGAAGAGAAAGGTGAAGATTCAAAGAGGCGATTCTAGAGAGCGCGTGTCTAGGCTGCCCTGGGCAGAGCAGTTTATCTCCTGCTTTATACCAGATCTATGCTGTGACAATTCTCACTGCTTTAAGCAGCTGCCTTATAAAAAGTCTAAAAGGAGCTACATCAGTCAGTAAATTGTTAAAATTCATTATTTTGATGCAAAGCCTGCTGAGAAGATACAGGAAGCTACCTCGTACAATTCGTGCAAGCAACTGCTTCACTTGCTGTGACATTCCCTACCTTTCTCACTTCCTTATTTTCTGTCAGCTTTATTAAGCAGTCAACATTAAAAAGTTACTCAACACTGACAAAAAAAAAAAAAAAAAAATCATTCAATTTAGATTTTGTGCAGACTAAGAGCCAAAGTGGGTGATGTGGTTGAATCAAAATCAAAAGAATTTCCGATTACTGTATTTTGTCTTTGCGAAATAAAACAATTTAAGAAGTTAACAGCCCAAGCTGTTAATCAAGTTAACTGGAAACTACATAAGTGAATTTTAAAAAAAGTAGCGTATGAGACATTTCACACTTAAAGCACTGAACAATAATAAGCTTCCACCTGTTAACATATTAATAATGCTGTTAAGAATATGATGTGCTTGACTCTGTGCCAGAGATTTCATAAGCCTATGCAATTTCTTATCTGTCAAGAAGCACTTTTTAGCTACTGGAAGAAATATAAAAGGGTAGAAGGAGAGAAAGATAGAAAAAAAAAAATACCCACTGCATTAAGACTTGAATGAGATTGCGAAAATCCAGTCACTTGACTCATTTACTGTCAGGCTGCATATACTGGAGAATATACAAAAGCCCAACATTGCATCGGGAAATGGATTGTACTGAGTGACCTCACAGAACTTTTCCATCTGTGCTATTATTAATATGATGCAGACACTGTGAAACAGAACTGGCAAAGGAATAGGAAGCTATCAGAGAGATGAAGGATAAGAAGAGAGAATATAATGCTGGGAGAAACAATTACTTGGTATAACAAGCAGGGCATATTGTAAAAGTGCTATGATGTAATGAGGAGAAGATAAGTTGATGCTCCTAGGAGTCAAATTATTTGATTTTTAAAGCTGAAAATGTAACATCATGGAAGGGCTGCAAGCTGAGCAAATATATCAAGAAGGAATAATTTACCTTATGCTTTGCTCATAAAAAGTTCTCTAAACTGATTACACTTTCTTCACATTTCTTGCTTTAAATGCCCAGTTTCCCTCATTTTATGTGAGACTTGGACTATATGAATTGAATGAGACATTCTATTGTATTCTGTATGTAAAATTCACATTGGGTTTTGGGTTACACAACCTAGTCTCAAAATTCATTTAATATTTTCTCATGCCTCATGACTCAAGTCAGAAAAGTGCATCTCAAGTCCTAGGAAAAGGTGTATGGAAAAGACCCTTTATTCAGTTTTATTACATATGGAAAGACCCTGAAATTTGGAGAACCTTGATTTTTCCTACTGCATAAAGCAATGTCCATTCTCATTTTAAAAATAATCAATAAGCCCATGTTTAGGACAGCTTGAAACATGTTTTAGTGAGCATTTGCTTGAATAAGAACTGTTTATCAAATGGCTAAAGAGGAACAGAACACAGTTATATTACGGTAAAACGTAGTTTCTGTGTTCTAACAAGTATTCATTGAAAACCCAGTGTGAAACATTTGCACACCTTCTTGCCAAAGGAAGGAACTGAGAGTACAAGGGGAAACAAAGGGATAAAAACCCTGAGTAGACAAATCATGCAAGAGAGCCATCGCAGCAAAGTTTATGCAGAACTTTAAGTGACACATTCGCTACCCTAGTGTGTCCCCGGTGGCCAAGCTTGATTATTTATTCAGAAAGCCTGTTCAGCAACCCGTGCTGTTAAAAAAAAAATATATATATTATATTTAACTTGCTTAACTTTGTACCTAAGCATAGTAAAAGGTGACCTGGACTACAGCAGGTTCCCAGAGGGAAATTTAAAGAGGAATGGAATGTTTAATACATCTTGATGATCAAGACAATTTTCAGGCTAAGGAACAGATATGTCAGGGGACAAGACTCTTTTTTGGATAACAAGTAGTTTAGGATAATTGAAGTTCAGATGGTTACAGTGGCAGTGTGTGTTACACAATACTGAGTAAAGACTGCGCATGCTGTAGAGCAGTTATATGGAAAAGGTACACCGTAGGACAACAATCAGAGAAAGATGTAATCGTATTCAGCACAACTCCACCTGAAGGAAACTGCAGGTCTAGTAAGGTCAACTGAGTGACATGGCTGACAGCCTTAGGTCCCCTTCAGTGCCTCTGTCAGGGAAACACCACACTGCTTCTCACGCGGTGCGCAAGTCCTACCCTCCATCATTTTTCTGACACTGTGGCCTCAATCATTTGCCCTGTCAACTGTTTAAGCCACCTCAGCTGGGCTGGCTCAGTGAACAGAGCCAGCAGTTCACCCCTGCTATCAGTGTTGCGAGCAAGATCAAGCCAGGGAGAAAGCAAATTATTGCCCAACATTTACTTTCAATGCCTTAACCCTACCACTGGTCTGCGCTGTCAACATCTTGGGGTTCTGACTAAGAAATAACAGAAGTACAGACCACCTTAAAGAACAGGTAAGCCACCCTCTGCCAAAGCACCCGTTTCGTTTGTCACAATTCCACACTGTTCCAGACTGCAAACACATTTTCACTCTCTGCCTGTATTTTATCTGAGTACTCTTCCCATTTAAAACAGAGTGGTCCAAATCCAAAGCGATCGTGCTCTGCCTGGATGTCCCCTGTCCTGCTCACCGCAGCTGTGCTCCGGATGGCCCCGAGCTGCAGGACCCGGCCCTGCAGCACCTGAGCCACCACCTCACCCTGCGGTTGAAGAAGCCACCCCGCAGCCTCCTGCGGTGGTCACCACACAGTCATCACTAAATTTCAGTTGTGTCACAAAACCTACAATGAAAGGCTGGAGCAAGCAGATTTAAATCAGCAGTTCTCAGGACAAGTCTGCTGTTACCATTTCAGAACAAGTTAAATCCCTGTGGTAAGTGCACATTCATTGCCCATTGGAATAACCACTCATACTGCTGCCCGTTTATACAGTGAACAAATATTTGAGAGCACAGAGGTGTCTCAGATGAGAGCAAAACTGTAGTTTCTTGAAGTGAATGGGAGGTTTCGAATTATTTTTACCATCAGTGTTTCTAATTATTAATTTATTTTTCAATATCTCTAAAATATGCTGTGGCTGGCAATGACAGCTTTGAAATTCCAATATTTTCAGTACGAGCTGTAATGCAGACTCAAATTAATGTTCCAAGAATTGTTCTAGGGTTGCAAAGATGAGTTTTGCAAAAAAATTGCTTTGGTAATGTTTGGCCTCTTCTGCTTTTGCTTTTCTTGAGAGACAGACTTAAATTGCCAGGAATGTTCACAGAAATTGAACATCAAAAGCTGTTACGAGAAAAAAAAAAAAACAAAACTCGTGGGCAATTAATTTTACATCCATAATGAAGTTTGTTCACAGCAGAAGTGTTTTAAGTGTTCATTCACCCCGGGATCAGAAACAATACAATACATCTAACCAATCATATCTAAAATCACAGCCTTGACGGTGTCTATCCAAATGAAATGTTTGCATAATCAATTTGTCATTTATAAGTGAAATTAAAAACACATTCTTAGAAATAGGCTTACAAAATAAAGTGGTTTTGGTTCAGTTTAGCAAAATGATAATCTATTCATAGCCACTGTAGTGTACAGCAAAAAGGGTAAAATTACAGGATAGGTTATTGCAAATAACAACTTACCCAGAGTCACTTAACTCACATACAACTTTCTGTAATATTTTCCTGAAGGGACTGCAGTTACCTAAGTACTCTTTTTTTTTTTTTCTCCTTCCCTAGAAGGTAGTAATCTTCCTTGAAAGATTAATAGAAAATAAAAACCAACCAATGGGACGAGATATTTTTCACTACCTGTTATCTAAACAAGTATCAGTAGTGAACGGCACAAAATCCAAGTCTGAAAAGAGACTAAATGAGTTATTGCTTTGGTCTTTTACAGGCAGTTCCTTTTTTTCAGACTTCCCCCCCTCAGGAAATGCAATAGTTACAGCCCAATTTTCTCAAGAGCAGGTATCAATGAAATTTGTTACAGTTTTAAAATAACAGTATTGTACTGTAAGTTTTCAAGCAATACTTAATTTGTAGTCTAGGTATTTTTCTTTTTTTTCATGAAGTACACCTTTTCTTGTTTATTCATTTAAAGTTCATTTCAAGTGCTTCAGAAGTTCTGGAACTGCTTCCAACTGTTAGAGGTGGTCAGAAACCATTCTGAGAAGACTTCAATTTAATACAAGCTGTAAACAACAATTTCAAAACCATGTTGGAGCTGAGCAAGTATTTTTTGAACTCATACCGACAGAGTAAGTTGGTTATGGCGATAAAACCTTATGCGTATTAATGCTCAAATATGGACTCAAACTATCACTTCCTATAAACTTCTGCAAAATCAAGAAAAATCATGATGCAACTTGCAGGTTTTTCAGGGGAAAACAAACAAAACAAACAACTTTTTGTCTAGGTGCTTGGTATTAACATTTAATATCATGTTTGGGTAACCGCTATTGCTGCTGCTTCCATAATACTACTGCATTGTTGTGCTGAGTTTCTATGTCAATATAAAAGCATTTTGGTATACAAAAAAAGACTGCAGGTTCAGCACAGAAGGGAATTTTTTTAATGCAGTTACAATCAGCTTAGACACGAATTAACTGATACGGAGAGTGCACTGACTAACAAAGCTCACCGAGCTTGCATCTCAGAGGCACGTGACTAACAGCCTTGGAGTGCAGGTCTACATCACTGAAAAATTCCATTCTAAATCCTGAAAACTCTTGGAAAAGAGGAACAAGTCAGTCCTCCAACAATTCAATGCTTTCCAGAGCTAAAGAGTGACACTATTAATACTTTACCTTCGAGAAAACCTGTGGGACACTGCGTCCATAAAGGCTTTCCAGTCTTCATATACAAGAACACCCAGAGAAGTTTCAGTTAAGGAATCCTTTGGGTTTGGGCATGACTTCTGCAGTTCAGAGAGATGAAAGCTTCCTTAACAAAGCAGTACGTTTACTGCCACTAGTTATCTGATCTGTATAGTATTAATAAAGTTGCAGAATCCCATAGGATGTAGCTGTTACTGAAGGATGTGCTTTCCTGTTACCTATTTCCAGTGTCCAGACGCCGCTGGCCCAGCTTTCCTCTGCATTTCAGCAAAGTCCTGACACAGACCTCGTCAAATTTTGTTAAGTCTCTCAAGTTTCAGCCAATAATCACAACAGTAGGCAGAGAATGACTGAAAGGAGGTAGGGAGAGGGAAATAATCGTAAAATTGTAAACAGTGCTGGAGTCACATTGTCAGCTCCATTCCCTTTGCCCTCCGCGTGCTGGAGAGGGACCACCTTGGCAGCTTTCACTGCTGTTTGAGCTAAGGTGTTACCACTTGACTCTGTAAGTCAGATGTTCTCCATGCACATTCTTTGTCCATTCAAAGCCTAAATCAATACATTCATGGCTAAGAACTAATTTAAGTTGCACCAATGTGTGCTGCATATACTGGTTCTCTCTTTAAGGTTTTGGCACTGGACACAACATACCAATCATGTTGCAGTTACTCTACATCATCTGAAAAGTGCCTGCATTTTCAGGTTCAGTACCTTCTAAATGTCTTCAGCTGATGATTTAGCAGTTATTAGGTTGTCTGCAGAACTGATAAGGAGTAATGATTTGATATTGCTCTGCCTTAAAAATTATTCTTTGATGAAACACAACAGTACAAGTGTAAATGAAAAGTCTAAAATATTATTTATACTTGTTTGCTGTGATCTACCAAGTATAACATGGTTTTATGAGCGAATATTATGATAACAATTCCTGACACCTTGTTGTGTTTTTAACAGCAATTTTTATTAAGTAATTTTGCTCACTAGCTCAGTTTAATTTCAAACTTTCTTCTACTTCTATTGAAATGGAATTTCTGCATCTGTAATAACCTTAGTCTCCCAGGTTTTAAATATCAACAAACTATCTTAAAACTTACTGTTTTCTGACAAATCAACATCTTTGAGCCTATAAATTTTGACCTCCACTTTTTCTCCTGCCTGCAGCATTTTGAAATGCAGTAACAAGTCAGACAACTCAACATGATGTCTTTGTCGGAATTTATGACCACAAAGCTGTATGATGCTGGAGATGACGTAAATCTAAAACAATAATTAAAACATGACCTCTATTATTTTAAATGATACACATGCTGTACTTCTTACACACATGGTATTATTGGCATATAAAGAGGGAGTTCACAGACCTACACAGATTTTATACTACTTTTTCATGCAATAATCTTGCACTACTGGTTTTGACCAGGACTAGCTGGTTCATCCACGCTGAGGTCCCCTGTTTCCTGTACACTCTATTTGCCCTGTTTCTGAGCTGAGATCAGCCAGAACCTGGCCAATAAAAGGGAAACACCACACATTGCTTCTCTAACCGGTAATTAGCAACTCACTAAGACATCCTGATAGCCATGTTAAGAGCAGCAGTGATCAGATCAGATTTTCCCAGACCTAGCACTTTCAGGAGACTCTATTGACATGTTTGGCTCCATGACCTTTCATAAGAGCAGATTTTGGGAGCAAACTTCACAGCCCTCAGGAGAAGAGCATTCCAGAAGTTGCCAACTGTAGCTGAAAACTTCTGTCAGTGTGACTGTGCTAGCAACCACAAAGTGAAATATAATACCAGCTGGGTTCAAATGCGTTAGAGAACACTCCAATCTAGCATTTCACTCCTTTGCCCAGACAGTTTGCCCTGATGTCTAACAGTTCGGAGTTGCTTCTCTTGCCTGGAATAATTATGCATCCTGGCAGGATACTTCATTCACTCTGCAAATCTCTACGTCTGTCTTTCACTTAATGTTTCCAAAATAATTTTTCACATCACACTTAGCTCATTATTTAGAGGATCCTACATTTCCAGCAGGGAAAGCAAATAATTTGAAGAAGTATTGCATTACGAAGTTAATGTGATTTTAAAAACCCAAGTAGAGTTGCTTTTTGGAGAATTTTAGGTTTCAGCATCTACTATTTTATTATTTGTGAAATCCACTTCCAGCACAAAGCTTAAATGTTGTTTTGGTTTCACAGGTATTTTAATAAAAGAATAAAAGTAACAGATATTGCAAGGCTGACACAGAGCACAGCTAAGCCCTAAAACATTATACCAAATACTAGACCTTCAATTCCTCAAGTTTCATTGCAATCTGAACTGAAACAAAATGCATTTAGACTGTCCGCTCCTGAATATGCCTATAAATAAGAAAAACTCATTTTCTTCTTGCATTCAAAAAGGTGGAAATGTTCAACTCCCATTAAGGAAAACTTTTGAACTGCACTGGTTCACACTGCAATTTTGAGCAGACAAATCATACTGAAGATTAAGGGGAAAAAAATGGAATTTATTTGCACAATCTATAGTTCAAAGGGAATTAAAAATTTGTAACTTGGCAAAGTTACAATACAAAACGCATGAATCGATGTAGTAAAAATACAGCAAGAATATAAATAAAATATAAATAAATAAATAAATGCTACATACACTAAAGACAGAGTAATTTCAAAGTCTAATGTACTTCAAGCATTCCCAAGCATTCTTGGGACAGATAGATTCCATAGGATTGCACCTAGGTTCTTAAGCAGCAGAGTGAGCAATCATTTTCTATTAACATTTTTATCAGTACAAATTATTCACTTAACTTTGCTGAAGAATAACACAAGAAGCTCAAAATCATGACTGACACAAATGTATTCCAGTAATTTGTGGATTAGAGCTTCATTCTGTTGATTTCAGTGAGATAGAGATTGGTTCCAAAAAGACTTATTACCCATACCATATCCTTATGCATAAAGATACAGTAATCACAGAATATGAAAAAAAAAAAGTGGGCAGGGTGTTAGGCCATTTAATCCATCCGTTGTAGCTTATGATTCAGAAAGACCTTTGCATAATCTGCTCTGAAAGACTTTCTAGAAAGATGCTTCCTCAGTTTTCCTCAGCAATATTCTAATGCTACAGCACTCTTCATGCTAGAAAAGGTTTTAAAATGTCTAATCCAAATTATCTTCAATAAGTTTATAAATATTCTTTCCTTTTTCCAAATAATCGTCAACATAGATCATCTTAATTTCTCTTTGCTGTGGCTGCCCATATATTTGAAAAATTTTCTTGAGTTCATTCAGTTTCTAATCCAAAAAATGCTACTTCCTTTCCTCTTTGGAAATATTGTGTTTGCTACCTCTGGTTATTCTTAATTCTCTTCTAGACTTTCTCGAAATGAACCTAGTCTTTTTTCCAAGTGTGATATCCAAAACTGAATAAAGCGCTCTTCGCCAAAGGTTTATGTTTGATGTTTTAACATTATCCTCCTATTCATGAGCACCACTTTGACCTTGCTTATGTACTTTTATGGGTTTTTTTTGTGAACTAGTGTGAGTGGTGGACCACTCCTATGCACTCAGTTTCCAGAGCTGATTTTTCCTAATTATATATGTTCTTATCCTTATTACTAACATGATCAGCACCCTCACCACACTGAATCCTTTTTCTTTTTTTCCAAAGAAAAACACAAAACTTCTCTTGAGTTCGTTGATATCTCCCTGAAATCTAATGCTGTCCTTAAATACAGTAATAATTCCTCTGTTTGGTGTCATCTACATATTTAACATGCATGTTTTTATATTATTATACAGACCATTTAAGAAAACACCGAGCAGAGGCATGGTTAGGACATATCCTAGGGCACTGACCTAGAATATCCCTCAGTATGGACTCACACTCACTTAAAAATTTCCCTCCACCACAGGAAAATCGCTAGAAATGTTCAAGCTTATTTTTTATTGAAAAATTCATGGTGCTTATATTCACCAGCTTGTTTCCTCAGACAGTCAGAAGGTGACAACTAATCATAGAATGGTTAGGGTTGGAAGGGACCTTCAAAGGTCATCTAGTCCAACCCCCTGCAAGGAGTAGGGACATCCCCAACTAGATCAGGTTGCTCAGAGCCTCATCCAACCTGGCCTTGACAATTAAGTTCATCATTCACACAGTATGATGAATCTTCCTCCAATTTCTCCTGCAGGCTGGCCCTAAAGACCCCAGTACAGAGGGTCCTGCATTGAGATGACAAAATTTAGGCTTCATGTTTTAAATATAAGGTTATAAAGCAGTGCACAGTTTCAGAGTCCAGGTGGTCCATGGAGTGTATCTATACCCATTTTAAGTTCAATGTTACTAATATGTGCAAGTTTACAAACCACTTTTTACCAGATTATAGCCTTACATGCATACATTCAACACGGTAAATCGTGAAACAGAGCCCTTCCTGCTCAAGTATTTTGTTTTATTTCTGTGAGTAGATAAGTGTCATAGTTCAGCCCCGATCGGGACCAGACTCTCTCACTCCCCCCACCCTCCGAGAGAATAGGGGAAGACGATATTTGTCAAATATTTTAGGTAGAATTTTTGCTACAGATTTTTTTTTAATATCCTTGTTAAGTAGATTAATAAGTTTATTTTCACTCCTCTGAATTGTAGACACCTGTAAAACAAACATAAAATCTAATGACCTTTAAGTGGTCAATTTTTTTCAAATATATACTTGTAAAGTATTGTGCCAACACCTTTTCTTACTTATAACAGCAGGAATGCACTCTGTACTGCAAGACTAAGAACAAGTTATTAGGACCTGCTGAGGAAATGGAGGGATATTACAAAACAATCAGCTTCCTTTATTGATTTTACACTTTACTTGCACTAACTCACTCTATTTATGTAGTTCAGCTAGCACTGGAAAAGAGAACGTACTTCTGTGACATCATTTTTCACTGTCAAATGCTTATTTGCTGAAAGGTGATTCCTAAAATAAAAATTTGAAAGCAAATTTTTAAAAAGTTTTGATGTAGTTAGACACTCATAAAATGCATTTAATATATGTCTGAAATAATGCTTCCTTAAGTTATTTTTCTACCACTAATTCAGTAAAGCAGTGGGTATTAACACTTTGAGGCAAGTAAGCATTACTCAGACTAAGTTACAATGGAATCTTACGATTCTAGATGACACATTCTTGAAAACTGGAATAATCTCGAATCATTCAAGCTAATTCTCAGACTTGTAAAAGGAGTGATGATGATGATTTATAATGCATATTAAAAGCAGTGTTATACAACCTTCAGCCTGTTTGTGATTACAGCATCCCCGTAACTCGATAGTTTAAGCATTACAAAAGCTTAAAGAAATCAGTTCTCTACAAGATCACACTTCTGTTTTATACACAAGCAGTATTTTCTTTAATACTTTGTTTCCTCACATCTCTGTTGCTTATAAAGGAGTTGTTTGTAACTTCTTAAATAAATTAAACCATGCATGACATACAATTCAGAATAACAGCATTTTTGCTGCTAAATTGCTACCTTTTTGAGCATGGATGATGTTCAGAAGCAGATGAAGCTTTAGAATCAACAGAATTATCCCAGTTCTACTGGTCCAACTTCATGGTAGTCAGCTCACTGCCACAATAGAAGATAATTTGTTCCCAATAATTTTAATGGTGTAAAGTCATGCTCAATAACGTTATCTTTGGTAGAAAGGGTATGATGAAGCCTGTCTGAAAGCATCAAATAGCATTTGTGCTTACTGTGAAAAATCTAAACCTACTTAAAAGTCCAGCTCCTTAAAGGAAATTTATTTTTAGCCTTATCTCAAAAAAGGGTAACAGAGCAGTTTCCTACTGCAGTATAAACTTTACATAGAAATGATTCTATCTGTGAGTGCTAATCAAATGTCATTTGTATATGATCAGAGGGCATTATGAAGGCTTGCCTCTATGGAAACCAAGATCAGTTTTGTTATCTTCAAGCCATGGTTATGAATAATATATTGTCCCATGTGCTTACAGCTGTGATTGATGCACTGATTAATGTGTTTCTCTTCTTACGCCATAAAAGGCCAGGAACTAAAAATACACCTAGAAGGCCTCTTTCTCCACACAGCTCAGTAAATCTATTTCAGCTTTCACTCAGAGAGATCTCTGCAGTCACTGTACAAATAAACAGCACCCACAGAGTTTTCTTATCAAAAATAACAAGTGTCTTTAAGAATTCCCAAATATTAATAAAAATCCTGCACTTGTTTCACACTGCAAGCATCAGGACACAAACGTACTCTGATGAGAAAGATCTGGATATAAGTTCTACATTAATTCCCGTGAATGCTCATATTAGGACTGCGGCTTGAAAGGGCACAGAAAATGTTTCACAGAAATTCTTTGTCATAGGAATAACATGCGAGTAGGAAACTGTAGTAAAGTTAACAATTATAATGAAGGTTGGACTTTTAAATCCAGTCTTAATATACCTTTTTTTTTTTTTTCCTTGAATTCAGATGTTTCTCAGCAAAGGGTATAAACAAGGAGGCTAAGGTGCCGTGCTTTACTTAAGGCAACGTTCCCTGTCTCTTGCTCTCCTACTGCGCAGGCACAAAATGCTGGCACAGAAACAGAGATTTTAGGTTACAGAAAATACTTCTGCATGAACCAAGTACCAAGGACTCTACCATTAAGCAAATGCACTTTGTCAGACTGCACTATTCAGCCATCCCTTTCTCCAAACCCGATGACATGGGCTCTCTGTGAAACATCTTCCTGCTGATTATTTGTAATGTTCTGTATGTTTTTACACACTGCGGCTTCTCTCATTGATTCTCCACATCTACCACAGAATGTTAGATGACATTAACAAACTGTACAGTCAGATACTACTTATTTCAGATATACCATAGTAACAGGAATAGTATTTTAGGTATTTGCCCCCGGTCCCAAATTTCACATTTAGAGAACTACAGTTCAACCTACTAACCTTGAGCTTAATGCCTGGAATACGACAAATATTAGGGAAAAAATAAAAAAGTCTCCTCCTCTTACCTTCTGCTTTTATTATTGAGACCTATAACCCTCATTCCAAGTAAGAACATTAAAAAAAAAATCTGACCTTAAAGAACTGCTAAATAAATCAGTTAATATATTTTCATCTTAAAACTGTCACAAGATATGGATTTCCCCTTATAAAATTAGTACTTGGAGGAACAGATTCCGAGCACATTTATATTGGTTTTATACTGATATTACTGCATTATGCTCAGAAGAGCTATTCCAGATATATAATATCATAAAAATCAGAATCTGTGCCTCTGCAGGCTTCTGCAGATGAGAAGGAAAGCTAAAAGAAAACGTGCCTTGATAAAATCTAGGGTTAATTCTTCATATTTACAAAGGAATATCAATCTGTATTCAAAGTACCTCAGCTGCCTGGACTACAACAGTGCCTTCCTTAGCAAAGGTTTCCATAGACAGCAAAGTCTTGTACTCAAAAGTCACACTGGTAATCCCAGAGCAGGAGGGTTGGCTTCTCTTGCTAGCATTTGATGTTTGACAAATTAAGAAGGGTTAACTGAGGTCAACTGGAGGAAGCACACGGTGGACTTGAGGGTGGAACAGCTAACTGTTTGGGATAGACTGGGTACAGACTCTGTGAGACATGCATCAGCATCGATCAATTCAACAAAAGCAAAACTGCAAGAGTTATGAAATGATACAGCAGCAGCTTAAAAAAAAAAAACCAAAAAAAAACAAACATCAATTTTCTTTTTTTTTCTCCTAACCAGCAAACTAGTAGCACGATTATAATTGGGTCAATGTCACTCAGACTTTTCAAATCACCATGCTTTCTTGGACCTTATATCATACCTGTTGCTCCTACAGTCTCGCCTCCTCCACTTTTCTCTCCAAAAATGAGGAAAGCTAACAAACCAGAACCAACTGTAACTCAGTTTTCTTCTTCTGTACTGCAGGTTTCCACTAAACTTGAAATTGGACTCTGACCATGAAACTTAGAGTTTTGATACACAGGTCTGTCTTCATATTGACAGAACTGCAGGGCAAATATATTGTACATTATTGTTTGTTTTTCCCTTGACTCTATCACTGTGGTCATTATTGGAGCAGATTGGCCATTTCAATACTATCAAAGGTGGTTAGCTGACATCAGTGTTCTATTTTCAGAACTATTATGAATATAATGTGGAACCTATTAAAAAAAAAAACAAAAAAAAAAAACCCAAACACCCCAAACTTATGCTCTATAGTTTTCTCAATCAGTGCTTCCTTCACATGATTTAGTGAAGCTAAACAAAATCATTTATAGAGGTTATTAGAATAACTGGTTAAAGAAGACTAGAAAAGTAAGTCAAACGAGCCGGGGGAAAAAAAAAAAAAAAAAAAAAAAAAAAAAAAAGAACTACATCATCTCTTCCCTGTGTTCTGACTTATACCCAGATTCCAGATTAAATGAGAAGTATTTTCAACTCCCGTCAACTAGTTTACTCCTATAAAGAAGAGTTTTTCTCCTATGAATAAAAAGCTTAAAAGAAAGTTTGGAGACATCAATTTTTAGTGAAAAATACAGTCAAAACTGTTTTATATGCTGCTTCTAAACAGAAATTCTCTCTGTACCAAACTATTCATCTGTCTTATGTCTTATTCGCAGCTGCCATCCAGGGCTCCTGACACATGACTTGCGGAATCCCAATTATTCATCTGATAGTGCACAACTGCATGCTCTCAGCTATCACATTATATAAATTGTGCCTTTCTGTAAATTACACATCAGAAAATTCCTGTGTCATGCATTCAGACGTCAGTTATACATCTCTAAACTCACTGATTCTTTGATTTGAGTGCTTGTATGATATCCTGTTCTCTCTTCCCTAACTGGAATTTTCATTATTTTTTCCTCAACCTTGTCCTGATTATGGTTTTATTTCTCTTTTTATATTACTTGAAATTTCCAGAGCAAGAAAGACTATAGGTGCGATGATTGAGCAATATAACAAAGGAAACAAGTGAAAAAAACAGATAAGGTCTGGATTAGATGAATTTTAAAGGCTTAAACTGATATGTATTCAGCTGTTGTGGTGGTGGGATGTAAGCAAAAACTTGCAACATTTCCTGATAACATTTATTTTATCTTCACTAGTTTTTACAATCCAACATTGTGGCATCCCAGATCTCAAACACCTTTTAAAATATCACCATAGAAGCCGTGCTCTTGTCCTTTCCTCCACACTAGCCCTGGTCTGATGGTACCAGGGCAAAGGAAAACGCACTAAAAGCCCCAAAGCAGATGTCAGTACCTGCCAGCCCATCCTCTCTAATCCCTATATTGAGTCTACAGAAGCGTGAACAGCAGCACCCATGACTGTCAGTAGAGTCGGTGCATCTGCAGAAGCACTGCGTACTAAAGTGTGGTAAACAGTGCAGTGCTGGTGACCACAGCCAGACAACGGGAACTGGCACCCAGCAGAGACGGTAGCACTGGAATCACCATTACATGCCATCTCCTCCTTGCACATCCCTCACTATCAGTTCCTAGGGTAAGTGCACAAGAAGATTCTGACATTTTCTTTCTCTTGAATTATTCTAAACTGGACTTCATACTGCTTTCAGAATGTTTCTGGAAAAAAAAGATCCAAGTACAGACAATAACGCATCCCCACATGTTTTTATTTCTCTATATACATCCTCTGCATAGATCTCAGTTTGCAGAGGTTTCTCAGAAAGGCTTATTGCCAGAGTCCGTCACAGTATTCCTGAGAGCACAGCTCTGCTAGAAAGGTGTTCAGTGGCAAAGGGCTAAATCAGCTTCATCCGCAGAGCTTGCTCTTCAGCACATGCACTAAGTTAGCTGGTTACAGCTAGTAATAACGATAAGAGAAGAAAGTTCAGAGATGTTTTAAATTTTTTTTTGGCCTTAGGAAGAGGAGTTCACTCCAGTATTCTAGTCTAAAATGTAATTCCTCCCATTCAGTCTAACAAGCTGCTATCCAGTGAGGGTGCACGCTTAAAATATCTCACTTGTAAAAATTTCAAAGCTCTGTGCGATGTCAGGTAAGATAACATTCTACAATTAGCTCCTGTATTTCTTTACTCCTAAAACAGCTCCTTGTAACACTGAAACATGATATAATTATTTTCATAAAGGTTGTGTGATAAAATTCAAGTTGTAGAGGAATAGTCCATTTAACACAACAAAAGTACTAATTGTGCCAATTATTGCTCCCTAAAAAACAAAAATATTGATAC
>WHYT01016831.1:446546-472680 GCA_009806455.1 Tetrax tetrax | reverse complement strand
AAAAAAAAAAAAAAAAAAAACAAACCAAACTTCTATGCAGTGTTCAGCTGAGGTGCAACTCTTGCATCCTTTTAAATGGTTCTCTGAGAGTCCAGTACACTCTATAAAAGCAGCATTCACAATTTATACGGTTCCTGTGCAAGAAAGAAAAATGGGTACTAAAACTTCATTAAAAAATTGTAGATGTATGAAGGGAGCACGGAGACAAATTTGTCCCAGACCTCCCATACTGGATGACGCTGCCACCTGCCTTCCTGTCTGCAGAAATTTCTGTTGAGTTGGTATTGATGAATTTTAATAGTTGGTTTTAAATCCTCTTAAAACCAATTGTCCTACTGGGTAGGTATTTCAGGCACACTGGACAGCTGTATTCAATGTTTTTCTTTGGGATTTGATTACTTACAGTACATTGGGCTTTAATGCATCATCCAGTGTTAACTGTGGTTTAATAGTATCTTGGTTGGCTACAATCCAGAGTTATTATAACATGATTTGCAGGCCACTGAGAGTAAGCTCTGAATTCTGTCGTGTATGTTATTGGAAATTCGGTGTCTCTACATATCATAGAAGAATAGAAAAATTCCACATAACATACAGATTTATCATATAGCTCAGTTTTCAATAGGAAATACTACCTGAAAATCATGAATAAACACAATACATGCTAAAGTACGGATGTATGAAATAAAAGCCATTCCAGCTGTCTTCACCTGTATACAAACTGTTCCATTGCAGATAACCAGGATGATTTTTTTTTTTTTTAATTAATCCACCTAGTGAAAGTAATTTGCTTAGTTCTAACACGATTAATAATATTGAATAGATCTACTGCAGCAGGAGGACACTCGAGGAGGGCACCACTTTCTGATTAAGGGTGTTTCTCCTTTCGATAAATATTTTTATCCTGCCAACCATTTCTTTGCTTCTCCAGTCCAGTATTACTGTAAAGTCTTGAAAATATTCGGTTTCTTCCAAATATTTTATAAAATAAAATAATTTTACACAAATTGTTTTCTTTCTGAATACTTGAACTTATGAGAGGTCTAGCATGTTCATGCAGCACTTACTTACAGAGCTTGTTTCTAAGTAGCTACCTTTACTCTCAGATAACACTACTGTCTTATCAAAGGGAAGATAAAATTGATCTCTAGTTCTGAGGAGAAATGGTTAATTTGTTATTAAAAAAAAATCATAAAACGTTTATATGTAAGCACACCAAGCTCTGGCTGTATCATTTCATTAGATATTGGGCTGCTGATATAGGAAAGTCAGATAGACCTTATTGTCAAATATCCTTGTAAAAATACAAGGGGAAATAATAAATAGGGAAACATCTGTTTCATTGGTAAACTATCATAAAAGTTAACCAATTATGTTCTGTGGGATTTTACTTAAACTGAAATTGTGCTTTAACTCCTAAATTCCAAGAGTACGTTCTCTCCTGTGCAACAGGAAGAATGAGACGTTGGTGTTTGGGTATCTACATTGCAACACTGCAATGTAGATAATGTAGTAATACTGCATGACTCTCACCACTCACCCAAAGAACAGAACTTTAAATATTTCTATTATGCTATTTTCAGTGAGCATTGGTTAAAAATATTTAGTCAGCTGACTATGATGAGTAAAAGTGTAATAAAATATTTCAGGCAAAAATCAATAAAATGTACAGGCACTGAGAAGAGTGTTTACGTCCATTTTCATTACAGCGTTTCCCCTTCTAATAGGATAACAATAATAACAATAAATGATATTATCGAATAGCCTTTAATTCACTTTCACTTTCAAATGCATTTTACGTCTTTAAATTTGAGGACGTTGATATCTTCTGCCTCATAACTTGGAAAATTTGGGCTGCAAGAAACACAAAAAGACATTTTGTTTGAGTGATATTCATTGGCTTATGCCCACAGCCATTATGTTACTGCACAAAAAATGGATATCATTGATTTGCTCTAGTTCCATTTTTAAAGAGCTGAATGAACCATAATTATTTCTTTTAAATAAAAAGCTCAGGCCTTTGAGAAGCTTGAGGTGTAGCTTTTTAGCTGTCAAAAAAGCATCTCAAAACTCCAGGCTGAGGTCCGGGGAACTATAGAAGCTCTTTCAGGGGATTACAAGGCTCTTAATCATTTTCCATATTGAGTAGTTCTCTACAACTCCACATCTAAATAGCAGTGTAATACATCTTGGTATTCAGCACTCTGATGTTTTAAATCCTACTCTGTGATGACAATATTCTCCAAGAGCCATGTAAGGAGTATAGCAGCTTTAACCAAATACTCTATCTGTCTATACTGTATGTCTAGATCTTGCAAATTCAGTTTTTCACCGCACTGCAGAAAACATGGAATTGCTGCCTAACTGCTCAGGCTTTACGGTTCCATGGTTGCATCACTTGAGCACAAACACTTATGAAATAAAATGCTATCCTCAGTGACTCCCAACAGAAAGGAAGAAGCTTTCTGGGAAGCAAACCAAAACCACTTCTATTACTAAAGCCATTACACTTCACTCAGAAACATAAAGTAACAGGCAACTGATAGATGATTTCACATATTCTTTGTCTTACTTCATCACACATGCCTGTCCTGGATAGACAAGGTGGCGGGCATTCCACTATAAACTCCGAGACTTAACATCCAAAAAAAAGCATCCCAGGAATGGGTTTTCTCCCTAATTACCACAGCAGGAATCAGCACAGTAGTAACGTCTGAAGATGCTTAAAAGTCACAGCCAAGCAACAAAGCAAGAGAGACTTCTTAAACTAGATGCGCTTTAAGTAGGACTTTATGTGAACTTTGAAAAACAGATTTTTCTGATACAAACAGTACAGAAAAAAAAGCTTGTCATTCTTCATACTCCAGGGGATTTACCACCTCTGCAGTTTTAGCAAGCCCCATTCACACTGAATCAATGGAATATTTATAGAAAACAAGGTTGCTAGGTGGTAAAGAGAAAACATTACAATCTTCATAAATTTTGACTTTCTTTATACAAAACTATTTTGCAGCACTAAAAGCTGTCTGAAAGCAAGTGTACACGCTCAAATGTGAAATAACCAGCCATACAATTTTCAATGTAGATTTCACGGGAAAGGGCTTCAAAGGAGGGAGTGTGCCTCAAAAAAAAACAGTGGGAGCCTGATATTGCCAAACCCCTTCCTCTAAGTACACAGGAAATTTTGCAGAAAAGCTCAATAAAAAATTTCTTTGACAGCAAATAGTTCAAAATTAGGATTTCCACAAACAAACTATCTTAAGTGCATATCAACATTTGATTTCTTTTTCCCTAAACAAAATTGACACTTAAAGAAATAAAATTTTAAACAATCTAGTTTTTCAGAGCAAATAAATTTCTATGGAGTCAGTGCATCAAAGCCTTATGGATTGTCACAGCTAAACCACCCCCTCATTTGGTAATCCTGTATTGGCTTTAATGAGATGCAGAGGGAGTTTTATTAAGATTTCTTCAGGGGAAAAAAAAAAAAAAAAAGGGCACATCAAGCTGCTTTATTGCTCTTGAAGGAGGAATCAGATACATTTCATCCATTCTCCAAAAGGATATACCCAGGTTTCCCATGTATCAGAAGTACTGGATATACCTTATGATTAGAGTAGTACATTACCATCTTCCAGCTCTAAAGAATGACTGCAAGAGGAAGGACATCTTAGCGTAAATAATCTACTTTCATATTTGTCATTGAAAAGGTCTTCTCCCTTTCTTAGAGCCCCTTCTCTTGACCTTTACATTTTCATCTTAATGCTAACAGTGTTCCGTCTTAACTCACATTGAGACAAATATGCTCAAGTCAGTAAGAGTCATCTTGGACAAAAATGAAGCTTCTCACTTTCTAGACCATTGGCCTCACCTGATTTACAGCAAAGAAAATAGTCCAAGAATTTGAATGCCTACAAAACAGTTGACCTGAGTCCAAAGCAAACAATAAAGACTTACCAACAAACGGTTTCACTTTAACCACTTGTCAGATATCAGGATCTGCTGAAATTATTATACAAATAGCTGCCTATTCAATGGAAAATAGGTAGCTTTTCAGTTACTTAGTTTTCTCCAGAAGGAATGAGATTAAAAAAAAACTCTTCTGTCTTTCACGTTCCACATTCCTTCCAGTGGATTGTTAGTAAAGGAGAGCCCTTTCTTCACAAGTACTAGGATGAAAGTATTTTGAAATGGGATTTAACTCTGGAGCTAGCTCTGCTTTGAAAAAGCAATTTGTAAAATCATTTCCAGAACTGAATTCCAGCAAACATCATTCTATGCTTCTACATGGATTTATTTGTAGTAGCCGTATCAAACATCACCTAAATCTTTCACTTGGAATCTTTCTGCTGTCACCTATGTAACCTTACAGATACGTATCTTATTCTACCTGTAACATTCTTATCATATTCATACTATATAATCTTATATAGTAGAACAGATTTCAAATATTTTTCATATTATTTTCCACTATAAAAAGGATTTCATAATTTCTGGGACTCTTCCTGTATTCAGCTGATGGTAAAACTACCAGATTTGTCAGGAAGACAGTGCTCAAGGTCAAGAAAGCATATTCCTCCACAATCCAGTCATACTTGGCTCATTTGTTTACTATCAGTTTACATTTGCCTTCTGTATTTCAACCAGTATAATTTGATACTAGCTGGCTAAAAAAAAACAAAAAAAAAACCCACAAAAAAACCCCAAAACCAAAAAAAAAAACCCCCACCAAAGCCCCTCAAAACCCTACTTACATTATTACTATTGAGATAGTACTCCTTTCATCATCTCTAATTTATGAAAACACTCACAGGTAAATCCGATTTTCCTAAACATTTCAGTTTTGACAGTAAAGATTTCAAATAGTATTAGCTTGACTCCCTGAAAGTGAGACTTGCATGACCACAGCTGTCAGTCTCTTTATTAAAACTTAACAATTTACACCCAATTTGAAAAAGGAGTGGAAATTTAAGTTTAAGGTTTCCACTGGGAGGAAAAGCAATGATGTGATTCATTTCAGCTAGCCTTTGTGATTGAAGAAAGCAGAGAGACTAGGTGACCAGCCAGCGACTATATTGCTTTGAAAAGCCAAAGCATTTACTGCCTCTTGCAGAGTCAGTAGCTCACGTGAAGGTAGGTAAGGAAAAGAGCTGAAAGTACTGTAGCAAGGAAACAGAAGACGTGGGAGGTAATTGAGGGACTGGATGGCATAAATGAAGACCAAAGATTCATTGAAGAGATTAACATAGTGTGGTGCACAGGGAGAGGAAAAAATTGTAAATGAGATTAGATTACTGCAGCTAGTGTGTATAGGATAAACTATAAAAGAAAGCTTTCATTTGTTTCACTACTCAAAGATTTCTTCATCTAAGTTTTGTCTAATTAGATGCAGAAAACTCTAAGAAGTTTCTGCATCTAAATTGTGTAAAAATATGTTTATATATATACATGTGTGTATGTCCGTAGATGTGGTAAATTCCTTCCACTGTTGGCAACATGAAGATGATAGCAAATTTTATGTTTTTTATAGATATATGTGTGCCTGAGATCTTCACTTAAAAAATCAGCTATAAATACACTACAAATTATAAAACAGGGCTGAGCAGAGATTACAGAGTCTGCATAGCAATGCTGGAGATTTAAAGTTGCTGTGGAGATAGCAGTTTGTTCTCATTGCTTCTGCTCAGAGTCAAAAAGGAAGACTAAGAAGCGTAGTAATTTTGTAGCATGTTAAGTAAAGAACTACAAAGTGGGGTGCTAAATAGGTAACAAACATGAAGGAAGACTAGTTAGGGCCGTTTCATAGCATGCCTATGCATTACTGTGAAATAAAACAGTAGGATATTGTCAAGCTGTTCTCTCCCCAGGGCTGAGGAGGCTGTAGGTGCATTTGTCTTCTGTAAGAGCACACTGCATTTCCTACAGGTGTTGGTTGCTGAAGACATACTCCAGATAATAGAAGCATAGATACCAGGTGTGCTAGACAACTTTTGTAAAAAATCTTACTCCTAGTAGGTTAACACAACCCTTAACATGTATTTTGAAGTCTTACAAAGTCTTTTTTAAAAAGAGTATTTCCTGAAGAACAGAAGCACTAAGATAATGCTGTATGACAAGGATCACTTTAAAGGAAAAATATCTCAACATTCTTGCAATTACATCAAGGAAGGAAGGAAAGGCAATTGTACAAATAAATGAGCACCTTCAAATTATTAAGCAATTAAAGCAGTAGCAACGTGCTTAGCTTCATAGAAACAAGTACTATAAACAAAGACAGCCTTACAAATGTGGAGTTCAAGTCACAATTTTTAGTTGGGATGTAATTGCACATACATTATTGCAGTTAGATTTGTTTAATCATTCCTCTTTTCTGCACAAGGTATCAGCAGGATTAGTTATTCTTGCACTGAGCTTCTTATTATCATGATGGCAAACACCTAGAAATTTCACTTTGTATAAATCCTGTAAAGCAGCTATTACCGCTATCTCTTCTTTCCAGGAGACACGGCACAACCAGCGAACGAGCACTTTATGGTCACGCTGGAGCGATTTCACAGACAGTAATTAACTATAGAACCTCCAGCTCCAGATTCTGTGTCTCAGCTCTGACCTCTCTGCCGCCTTCTCCTATGAATGTTAGGGTGTCCCTGCTATTCATCAGGACAACAACCTGGAGAGGTGATCAATCCAAATGATACCATATTTTACAAACATTCTCCTTTTGTCAAATAGTTATGACTTTATCTCTTCCCACAACAGCAGGACATCCTGACTTAAATCCTTCATTTCTGGTCAAAAACTATTGTTCGAAGAAAATAAATCACCATGGAAAGACACTTGACTATTTAAAAGCATTAGATCTGTTTGTTCCTGAAGACTGATGTGAGGTCTTCTGCGCTGCCACCCACAATCCATAAGGCTGAGTACACTGCTCTGTGACATCAGTGTGACTTTGCAGCCTCTCCCTTCGAGTCACCCTGACTTTGTTTTAAACACATAGTTTTACTTTTTGCTTCCCTATCACCAGTATAAACAGCATTTAGAAAAAAAAAAAAAAAAATGATGAGCTAAGATAATTGACCAGAATAAATAATAGTGCAGAACACCCCATTCCAACCACATAATCCAGATAGTTACAAGCCGGGAAGAGTCAAAGTTATTTTTTCACAGATACCTCTACAAAAGGGCAGTTTACAGGAAAGATTTGAATACTAAACAAGTTGCATCCTTGCCAATTGTGCTTGGAACAGACAGTGGATGGGGAGAGTAAAACTCCTGGAAAAACAGAAAAGTACTCACAGCATAACACAGCTGAATTCACAAAGATGCCAGCAGTTAAAAATCACATTGGTATGGAAGAGGACAAGAGAGATTATACACCTGGAAATATACTTAACATACTGAAATTCCAGGGAGAAGCTTTTGACTCATTTTCTGACTACCAAAACAAGCCACTTTCACTCTTTCCTTGTGCTTCTTCAAAGCTGAAAGCATTTCCAACTGAGCTTTACGTAAAGAAATTTTATCAGAATAACTCTGAATGACTATGATGAATGCACTCACATGTACATGTTGCAACTGATTTAACGTCCTTCTTGCTTCCTCTGAATGCCACAGTTAGCACCACAACAGTTAGGATTGCTTGCTGTAAAATTTACCAGCAGTAGGTCATCATCTTTGTCGGCTTATAGAAAGGTGTCCTTCAAGTGTTTGGTGAAGGACAATGCCATAGCACTTGCCACACAAAGAAAGGAAAGTAAGTAAGAGGACTTTCAAGGGTGAAAAAGTCCTACTGGAAAGCAGCAACTTGTGAGAGAAAGGAGAAGAGGAACTGGCTAATCAAAGGCCCTTCAGAACACCAGTTGGAGTAAGAAACATTTCACTTTGTTGAAGAAATAACTTTGTCATTTCTTGCCCGATTTAAAAAAAAAAAAAAAAAAAAAACCAAACAAAAAACCACCAGTGCAAGTGGCTCAAGTCTTGGGGTTGATGAATTACCCTCAGGCACCAGATGCCTTTACCAACATTTTTTTTTTAAATAACCTGCAGTAAGGTACTTACGTCTCAGTATCTTTTTGTACAGCCTGAGTTAATACTCCCGTGCTGTCATTTGTTTGCTGAGAAGAACTGTATGATTTTGATATATAACTTTATATATATTTTTAATATACAACTTTAGTTAAATAGTAAAGTTTTAAAATATACCGTATAAAACAAAAGTCATGTAATCCTTTCATTCATGTTTCTATAACACGAAAATAGAGGTCAACTTAAGACATAAGCTGTCCATTTTTCATGTTAACTATAGAGCAGTAACTCTTCAATCAAAATACTATTTTTAATCATTTTTAGAGATAAAATGCAATCATCCACCTTGTACTTAGTACAGAACAAACAAATAGTTAAATAGTGCTATGAAATGAATGTATTTTTAATGAATTATTTCACTCCTGCCAGGAAAGATCACTGGAGAAATGAAGTAAGACAGCAGATGCAGGCAGACACAACAGTCTTCACAAGTAGTGGCTTGCTCAGAAGGTTTTAGCACAGTGCTTCAGTTATCCACTGTCCTACGAAAAAGAGGCATCCATGGTTCTCATGTTGTTCACTAGATATTTTAAACAGAAAACCCAGATTATTTTTACTGACTGCAAAACATCAACTGACTAAATGCTTGTTTTCTTGGTTACTGCAGAAGACATCACTTTTGAAACACCAACACACACAGCTCCTTGGCGCACAGGACAGAGTGATGTAAAACGTCCCTGCCCATAGCTAACATTAACTTGCATTTGCTCTGCCTACTGTTTCTCACACACTTTTTCCCAGCAGAAAAAATCTTCATTAAAATCTGAAAACATACCTAGATGACTGGTAGCATGTGTCTGTGCAAATGAATCGTGTTCATGTGTCACTCACTCTGTGAAATATGTAGTAAGTACATGGCCACAAGTTTCCTTTTCTTTTTAACCATTCACTCCTTGCTTTACACATGATAGCTGGGAGATCTTTTTCACCTCTGCTTTTGTTCACTGAATTCCTAGAGCGCATATGCTCACAAAGCACTTTGCTTCTATTCTGGGGATATTTTTTTTAAACTTTAGTTTTAAGTTCATAACGCCAAAGACAAGATAGTTTGAGCAGAAATTTCCACAAGTCTTTCAAAGTTTTCCCTTAAATCTTTCAAGGTTCTCTCACACTAAATTAGCCGCCTTCTCCCTAACAATTTAATCTGTTGATTCACTATTGGCTCAAACAATTAGGTCATGGATATCCTGAGTCTGAACCACAAACAGCAGACATTCTTAATGAAATGGTTTGCCCAAGAATAAAAGCAATGGGCAGAGCTCTTCTGTCTCATTTTCTCTTTTGAAAAAAAAAACAAAAAACCATCCAGTCTGAATTTTATTCTGGTCGATAACACTTGACAATCACTTACACATTCTGTACCTATATTGTGAGGTCAAACCTTAGGGATGCAAAGAATTTTGAGGGTACACCCCTCTCTCATTAAAGCTAGCGGAAAAGCAAATAAACTCAACACAGTTTCAAAACACAGTCAGAAATAAGCAATGCACTTATTCACAAAAGACTTCTCTCTTTTCTATATTATATTCTATAAAGTGTCTAGGTTTATTAAAATGCCAGTCCCAGAGGAAGAAAATTGATCAACAGCCTACATTTGAACTGAAAGACCAAAGTTTTTCTTTTTAAAAAAAGGAAGAAATCTGTTTATCTCAAACTCAGTTATATAAAAGCTATTAACATTTAAAAAGCAAGAGGTATTTAAGAAGTTGTATCTCACAAGAACTTGGAAAACCTAACTCTCCAAGTGAATTTACCAGACCAGCTATTTCAATTTATTGTTGTTTATAGCAAGGAATTTGTTTTTAATCCATTACTACTGTTCGCTCTCCCTTCAAAGAACAATACTAATGACAAAAAACTAGTGAGGAAGCTCTATTAAATTAGCTTCAGAGTAAGAATCATATTTAAAAAACACATCTGGTTAAAAATATTTTAACCCAACTTTATTCAGCAGGGAAAGAGCCACGCCTAGCATGGAAAACACGATGGAAGACCCACACAAGTAAAATTGTCAATTTTAAGCTGCTTGTTTAAATTTCATCATCTTCTGTCTACTGTGCTGACAGATGACAGTGGTCTTGCCACCTAGGAAAAAGTTGAAAGGGAGAAAATTACTCTCTGTGGTACTTCATGTGATCCTTTGTAAGGCTGAAGCATGGTAGGGAAGACAGCAGCAGAGGGTCAGATACTCCCAGGAAAGTATTCTCAGCCCTACAAAGTAAAATAAATATCATCAGTTTACTTGGACTCTGCTACAGAAACTGTCTTGCACTCTGTATCAGTCCCCCAGTGAGCTTTACTCCTTTACAAAAGGAACGAACTACTTCTACCTTTGCTACAAGTCACTCACTGAGTGTATACAGGTGTAAAATATGGAAACTGAAGAAGTCTTTCAAATCGCCTATAATCTTAGGAGAAGGAAAGAGGGAAAAAAAAAAAAGAAAAAAAAAGTACGCATAATAACTTAAACAACTTTAAAAGTGCATCAAAAGACCCCCCAAAAAATGTTCCCAGCCTAATACAAAACCAGCAATATTTAGCAGAAAAGCTGTATTTCAGCTTCCAGCACAAGGTAATGATACACTCACAATATTGATGCTTGAAGATTTTATATCTTCTCCTTTCCGCTTTCACTGACTGAAACATTTTCTTCAACTTTACAACCTTTACAACTCTTATTAGGTGAAAGAAGTTATATTTAGCTTGCTTTTTGAAGAAAGCCATGATAATTCTCATTTAAGATGAATCAGTTCCAAGCCTGCGTAAGTGATTCAGACTCTTAAGTCCCAGTCATGGGACAGGACCCAAGATTCAAGACTCATTCACTGCATTAATCATAATTTTTAAACTGCAAGCGTTGCGGGGTTAAAAACTAAATGATCATTCACTCCCCAGTGTGAGCACTCATTGCATTCTGAAACTGAAACTGACAAATCTGTTCTGCTCGTTCCCTACTCCACACTTTTCTTTAGTGAAATAGCCTGACTTCAGACACAAAGTGTCACGAGCGTAATACTGTTTAGATGCACCTGTTGTCTGTGTGAAGGAAAAAAATTCAAGAAAGTCAACAGTAATTCCTATCATTTGAACACTAACTTCTGATCTCTTGAATTCCTTTAACACAAGCCTTCCTATATATGTCTGTCTGTGACATATTTCAGAAAATCACTATTATTTTAACCTGGAAGGTTGATAATTTTGAATACAAACCAATTCAAACCAATTGCGACACTGGGAATAAAATGAGGTTTTCTGTCACCTGGAAGAAATGTGCCTGAGCATATGCAAAATACATGCAGGCTGGGTGATTTCTGACATCCATGGCACTCCACCACTCACTGTAAAACTCAGCCTCGGGTTTTGGTATGTTCCTGTTTTGTATGTTCCTGGTTAAAAAAAAATAGCAATAATCACCCAGATTAGGATTTCCAGACTTTGTCTTGGAGAATAACCAGCTTCTGATGCCCAGCCAGGTGTCACAAGAGGAGCTGTACAGAATTGGAGAGATTTTGCTGAGACAGAGAGAGAGAGCCTTTAGCATCTGCTGGGTCCCCTGTAGGGTTCAAAATATTTGCTTGACCTCTGCTCTTCAAAGTGGGTGTAACTCGGTTCAGATCACCTTCATTCATAAACTATGATCCAATTAAAGATGGAATTTTTTTTTTTTTTGAGTCGGATTCTGCAGAAGATTTCAATTTTTTTTTTTGGTATTCATTCTTTGCTACTAATGCAGCATCTGGATGTTTGTTTTAATGAGTTATGAGTCTTAAATATGGAATAATATTAAACTGAAAATAATACTCATGTCAGAAGGAGAACAAATTGTGACTCAGACAATGACTGAATAAAAAAAATTACCTCTATTATCAATACCAATATCTGTAAAATAATATTTTAAGGAGGCTGAGACAGCTTGACTGCCACACTTGGGTTTTGTTTTGTTTGGGATTTTTTTTTGCGGAGGAGCTGTGACAAAATTCAGTGTTTGGGCAAGTTTCTCATAGAAATACAGTCACTAATGTTGTTTCAGCTGAAAGCATCAGAGTAGTTGAATAGACATGAATATGCATTCAGATTTCTGACATAAGTAATATACAAAGAATAATATATGAAGTTTCCAGGAGAGTCTTCCTGCAAAGACCAGTTGCACCAAAGACCACTTTAGATTAGTATCATTTGGAAACAGTAGAAAACCCCTAGGAAAATCTCTCCACTGTATTTCCCAAGGATGCTATACTATATTTGACTTCTGTCTGCTTCAGCTTTGTCTTGCTCTTTGACTGAGGCCAACAGCAGGCAACAAAGTAATTGTTAAAGGACTGAAAGTAATTGTCAAAGGACTGAGCTGGAGAAGTAATGCAACAAACAAGTGTCAGCCATGCAACTTTGAGAAGGCAGTGGCTCTCAAAACAGAACGCAGACCACTGCTTTACAACCGAGCAGGGTTTTTTTCACCTCCAGAGAAGAGCAGTCAAACTGCGCACTGCTCATACCCACAGGCAGGTTATATGCATGCCTGACGTGTTTGGAGAAGGTGCATCCACATTCTTAAAAGGCACCAGCCATGTAGCTAGCCTTGACCTACATTAGAAGCAATTGTTTATTATGACTCCCGGCTGTTTGTAGGAACTTTTCATAAGCCATACTGTGCACTGAGTACTATGACTGCACTTGTATTTAGTCTTTCAGTTTACACAGTTCACATAAGAATCATTCTCTAATACACATGAAAGGCCATAAGGCTTTGAAGATGCACATTAAAAAGAAAAAAAAAAATAATAATCATAGTGCTTCTCCAATCCAACTTAAATTCCATAACCACAAAATGTACGTGGTCCTTCCAATTCAATCTCATACAAATAATGGGTTTGTTAATCAGAATCCTATGTTGAATGGGAGAAAATTCTACAGATATCAACAACCAAGGTAAACTGACGGAAACATGGCACTTAGCAGGCTAGTTCCTCAAACTGATAATCAGAGGACATCACGTTTTGGTATGTTTAATTTCTTACATTAAAGGACAAGCAACATAAGAACATATGCAATAATAGATCTAGACAACTTTAAATACTACAGATTATTGAACACTGCTGAACACTGGAAAGTGTTCATAATTGCAAGTGAAAAGATTGCAAAACAATTCAACTTTAACATTTTGAACATCGCTTGAAGCAATTCCATTTATTTATTTTTGCATTTGGTATCACTGTTGTAACCCAGATAATTTAAATTGCACTGGTGGGATAGGAAACACTATCCGTTAAATCAGAACTTTCCCCTTCACCATCTGTGACCTAACAAACGTGGATGATTAACATGAAAGATTCTCTCTCAGCACGCTGCAGTACAGTGCGGAATACTCCTACAGTAACTCAGGCTCCACAAAGATAACTGGAGTTAAATGCCCATTGGGGAATAATATGTAAATAAACATAAAATACTATCTGAGTACATTGATGACTTCTGCTTTTGTGTCCTTTTCTTTTCACAGGTCAAATTCAGAGGAAGTATAAGCAACTTTAACCTGCTAATTTAAACAGAGTTACAGGGTAAGTATACACTGCATGCAAACTACTCCAATAAAGTTTGATATATATACCCTACACAGGATTCTGTCCTGCAAAGCTAATGATAATTAAATTAAGCATTTACTTTTAATCACACGAGAAGCCACTTGTCTGTTTTAATTCCCAAAAGAAAGGACTATCGCAACAGAGGAAACAATTTCCAGCTTTTTCAGTCATAGCTCTGAGATATGTTGGTTGTCACTAGTACCGCCAACAAGAAAGTTTTCAGAGCTGAAAACTTTTAATTTCTGACAATGTTCCCTGAAATTCTTCCCTCCAGCAGGCACACTAAGATCATTCAGAGATGCATTTATCACACCTAATGATCTCCTTCCTGGCATTCAAACTTTCTTTCATCTCGAATTGGTTTTCTTCGAGGAATACAGATGTGCCTAAAAAACAATATATCTGTTCTCCACAAGAGATAAATTAATGTGAAAGCAAATACTGTTGTTGTTAAGTTGTCACATTTACTAGCATCCTCATTTCATACTTTCAGGATCTGGCTTGGGAAATAATAATCTGAATATAATGTAGTATCTCACATCCCATTCACAGAGCAGCACAGGGCATATATAGGTGCACTCTTTGTGGTTCTTGCGATTTCCAAAGGCCACCGGTGAAAAGAGACATTGCACTGGGAAATGTCTTTGTGTGGACAATATCCTATAAATTTCTGCAGAAGCAGTCAGGGAGCAACCCTTTTTATTGCTTTTAAAGGGCTTTGTTCACTGCAGCCAGAAGTCTCCAAGTGAAGGGATAGAAACAGAGATTAATTGCCTCATCCACTCAGGGGGTAATTCCCTTTTGGGTAGCACCATAAAGCTTAGAAAGTTTATTGATGGAGTCTGTGTTTTTGTGTTTTTCCATGGAAACTGCTAATTTCTTTGCAATGGACTTAATCAGCTGAACAGGGTAATTTCAGACTGACATTTTACTAGTTGGAGGAGTTACCTGCTGAAGCAATCTTTCTACATCAGGAATGAAATTTCCCTACTAATCTACACATGACTGTAGTCAAAGTCTTTCATCAGCGAGTTAGATGCACTTGGAAGAAGTTTCAGGGCTTTAATGAAAGGATGCTTTTCCTCTCATTCCAAACAGGGTTTGGGATTTTTGTTTTGTTACCGTTGTTTGGTTGAGTGTGTTGCATTTTGGTTTGATTTGGTTTGGTTTTTAGGGTTTTGTTTGAAGGTGAAGGATTTAGGAGGATACCTTGGCCTTATACAGGTCCACAGCTATAATTTTGTTAACTTTGAAAAAGAATGGAAGATAGTATACAGTATCTGCAACCAAAATACCACATCCTTCTCTCAATCCATAGTACTAATGGATTTACCTACTCTACCTACCAGAGCTCAGCAGCTTTGCACACATTGCCATAGTGAAATCAGAGCTAGCTGTCATCGCACCAGCTCAAAACTAAATGAAAAACAAAACCAAGAAACCTAAGTATTTCTCTGTAACTCCTTGCTCTTCAACAAATATATCTTAATTATGTTAAGTGATCTGATTGTGCAATATAACAAATTACTGCAAGTTCACACTACAGAAATTAGAGTTAAAGACCACTTCTGACAACTAGAGAGCAATTGATCGGGGCAGGATAAAATATTACATTACATATTACATCAACAAGTCATCTTCATTTATGGTACTATCAAACTACTGACCACTGAATCCTGGGTAGGTTTTTCTGATTATCTGTACGCAAACCTGGATTTCTGAAGAGATCATTACCTGCAGGTAGTAAGCCAAAAGTATTCATGATTCAGGTCCCTTCTTTAGCCTAAGAGTAATGTCATGACCTAATAACCTGCACTTAAATTGCTTCGAAAGGGCCCAGTTAGACTAAACCAGCTCCATAGCAAATATTCTGACTGTTAGGTAAAAGAAAAACCTGGCAATTTTAGCATTTTACAGAAACCAAGCAAGGCATATGCATCCTTAAGCACCAGGAAACACCGTAACATCCCACATACAGATCTGTTATTCGAGACTATTTCTGAAACTGTGTAAAGCACAGTGGTTTTGTAACCTGACTCTAGAGTTCAGTATTTACTTTTATAACGGGCTATAAGTATTCAGGCTTCATAATCAGGGATAAGATTGACTTCTGCTTTCCAAGCTGCTACTGTTCAACTGATGAAACGTATCAACAAAATCAGCATACATCAGGAGGTCTTATACTCCGACTAAGTTTCCCTTGCCAGATTCTCCTTCATTCAGCATTGAAAATGTTATAAGCATAGAACAGTGAATAGTTAATAGAGTTATATAAAGGACAATGGCAACCGAAAGCCTTGGACTTTCACCCTTTACTAAACTCATTACAACTCTCTGAAGTGGATTAAAATAGCACAGAAAGCACCTTTGATCCTCTTTCAGTCACAGAAATGACCTTTGAATTTTATTGTGTTTACAATAATCTCCTATGCAGATGGGTGTGAACTTTAGCTAAATTAGTTTGACCTATTACAAATAAAGAAAAATGATTTGCATTAAATGTTTCTTCTTGGAAACTAAGGGCAAAATTAAACCATAGAGCAGCATACCTAGAAAATATTTAAATATGTTCTCTTAGTCTACAACAGGAATCTGCAAAATTCACCAGAAGATAAGAAAGTGAGAATTTAAATATGTCTAGCCTATACATAACAGTAAACAGGATACAAATTGGCAACTTTGAGCTAGAGCTTTCCTAAAGTTTCCAAGCCCCAGAAAGGGAAGAAACACTTTCTTGCACAAATTCTGCTTTGTAGGTAGCCAAGGTAAGGGGAATAAGAATTGAGACAACGTAAATAACACTGTAGTTGCCTTGCAGATCACATCAACCAACAGAAGCCAGTTGCAAGGAAAGACAGAAGTCATATACTTCCTTAGGTTTTTTTTTTTCTTATGCAAAATTCCAAATTAAAGACCTGTCTCATCTGCTTTTTAAATTAATATACCCTCTTAATACACCGTAAAGCCTTTTCTCAGCCAATATAACAGAAACGGTGCACAGCTGCAGCCATACAGAACAAATCTCTGCACTCAAAAGTGTAGAAGTGCACTCAAAATCTCTAAAGCAGCAATTTTGGAAGTGGGATGGGCTGCACCACAAGCACTTTATTTTTCATGCTTTTAGTCCTCTGATGCAGTTCCACTACCCCAGTGGAAACTACAACATAAAAATAGTTTGTGCTTATTTCTCTAAAATACCATTCACTGCACCTGTAGACTTACATATAGGCTGCCATTCGAAGATGCAGGTTGGCAGAAGCTAGACCTATTTATTAGGAGAAGGATTTCTCTCTACCTGTCCTGTTTCCACATTCTTCCCTGAAGGATCTTATTTTGTCAGAGGTTTAGACAGAGCTTTGGTCTCCTAAACCACAGAATGCATATTCCAGCCCCCATCGCACCCCTTGCATCTCTTTGCCTGTCCCTCAGAGGGGAAGCCCCTGTCTGGATGCAGACAATACTTCCTCCTCCTGCTACAAAGCTGTCACCATCATCACAACATATCATCTTAATGAGGCCAAGGGCTTCTCGGTAAGTCTAAAGGCTTTACAAGCTTTATAAAATAAAGTAATTATGCAGTCTAATATAATGTTTATAGATGCAAATGAATAAAAACTTTATTGACACTCAAACTGTCCTCTGTAAACCATTCAGAAGTCTTTAGTACTGAACACTTTTGAGACATCCATGCAGGAACTGAGATTTTTCACAGCCATTATTTCAAACTCTGCTTTTACAGACCCAGGAGTTCATAACTATTTGGATGAGAATTTACTTCTGTATAAATAGGTCTACAAATTCCCATCATAGGCATCCACTTAATAAATAACATTTTATGCACCTAGCTGTGACCACATGTGCCACCTTTCCTAAGAGATTCATTTTCTTACTACTAAAAAGAATAATAACAACCTGTAAACTTCCTCACATTCTGTACAAGAATACAAAACCTACAGATGTGGACTAGCTGCTTACAGAAGTATCTCATAAAATACAAGAACAATCAAGAGGAATTCGTGCACTATTACTATCAAAATACGCAGCTCAACTGCTAAAAATATGCCTGCCTTTCGAACGATAAACACAACTGTCAAATCAAACCACCTGAAATACATGCAAAGTATGAACAGGAGTTTGACCGGTTTGTTCCACACTACAAACTAAGGTATTCTGAAAGTTGAAGAGGGGAGAAAGAGCATATTATTAGTACTATATTGCTACTATCACTTGAGTGATTGGTAGAAGCTCTAAATACCATCTTGTCTTACAATGTACTCAGACTTTCCTCAGCACCAGGTGCTTTAACTCTGTTTGAAAATACTGAACTATTATTCGATCTGCAGGTTACTCTTCTCTTCTCTGTTATTTATAGAGTTCACAAACATTCTCAAAGTGAGAAGAGAGAAACAGAACACACAGGTCTTTTCATGTCCAGCAATATCAACAGATATGAGAAAAAGCTTTCACAAGGCTGGATGTTTTCTTCTCTGTACAATATAGTATTGTGCTTTTACATGTACGCAGAAAGCTGTGTTGGCTCAGGTGAAGTTTAATTAACAAGTATTATCCCAAGTCTAGCGCTACAAAAAAAACCCAAGTGTTTCCATCTCAGGATGAAAAATAACAATCACAGAGGTAAAACAAGCCCAGGTAGAATTACACTCATTACACAGGATTAAAATAAAATCTTCCTGTATTTTCCCCTTAGGTCCTCACAATTATTGACTATCAAGAGTGCTGATCATTCACAGAATATTTTCCTAACTTTAAGATTCCTCCTCTTTAAAACATAGGGTTTTCTTAGCACTGACAGACACCCTGTGAGAAAACCAGATTGTTAACGTGCACCTCTTGGGTCTGTCAAAGAACCATGAGACGCTGTCGAGTAGCATAGCGTTTGGACAGGACCCAAACAAAGATCGTGTGCCTACAAGAAAGATGATCAGAACATGTGAAACCCTCTACCCGCTGCTGCGGAAAAGGAGCTTGTACTGTGATTGTCACTGGAGAAGAAGGGATGATGGAAACCTTAACGACTGCAGGTCATTCCAAGTAGCTAATGAAAGCAGAGAAAATCAGATGTTTTTTGTGAAAAGGAACAAAATGAACAAAGATATATTTAAAACAAAAAAAACCCAATCTATTCTGTAATCACATCCTCGTACTGGGCCTGTCTGGGATGGAATTAGCCTTCTTCATAGCTGCCCATGGGGTGTCATGTCTCAGATTCGTGACTAGAACAGTGTTGATGACACACCAATGTTTTGGCTAGTGCTGAGCAGTGTTTGCACAGCATCAAGGCTTTCTTTTTTTAGCACTCTGTCACCCTTCCCATCTCCCAGATGGCAGACAGCTGAACTAAATTGGCCAAAGGAATATTCCATGCCACATAACATTGCTTAGCCATAAAAGCCCCCAGGGCTTTTGTCTTCCAGGCAGCCGTTACTTGCGGACTGACTGGCCATCAGTCTGCTTATAGGAGATGATGAATGCTTGCCTTTGCATCATTCCTTTTTTCTTCCCTCCTCTTTCCCTCTCTTATTAAACTGTCTTTGTCTCAATCATGACTTTTCTTTCTTTTTCTCTTCCTATTCTCTCCCCTGTACTGCTGGGGGTGGGAAATGAGTGAGCGGCTAGGTGAGTGCTCTGCTGCTGGCCAAGGGCAACCCTCCCCATCTCACTGCTAGGGGAATAACAACAGGAGTATAGGGTGGGCGAGAGGGAAAGACAGAAGAGGAAAGAAGAAAAAACTAGAGGATTTTTGCAGAGTCCCTAGGATGTTGAGCAACAAGAAGTAACACTGTTAAAGGAGAGATCAATGTTAGTGGCATTACCTTCATTCCACTGAGCTTGACATTCATTAAACATTCTGCTCAAGCACCTTAATTTTATTCCTGATTTACCGTATGCATTAGATGACAAGAATAAGTTCTCCTCCTTCTTAACTTCCTGAACATGAGAGAAGAGTGAGTATATGAAAGTAAACTGATTACCTTATCATATTTCCCCACATTGAAAAATTTATCATCTTCAACATTTAGGTTCCATTAGGTTTTTTTTCTACTCCTCAGCAATGTTAATATTGTGTTTTACAAAGGGATAGATTCACCATTAAGATACACCTGTTCACACCATAAAATTAAAGGTTTGCAATTGAAGGAAGTCCAACACTGGGTTCCACTTTACGTGGGCAGAAACTGCACCTGTCATAAATATTTTTTATGCTTAAAAAAGTAATTGTGAATGGCTAACCAAGTACTTTACTGTATAGGCAAAAGTGAGGCATTGAAAAAAAAAATCACAAAAAAAGGAAGCATGCATTTTGTGGTTAAAAGGTGCTCCAAAGATAAACAGAAAATTTGAGAGCAGAAGTGCCACGGAGAAAGTAATTTTCTCAAAACTTCATGAGCCTTCCTGGGTCCATCACAAGTCCATATTTGAAACAGTCAACTGTCAGACACATATCAAGCACCTATAGCTCTCATGAGGCTCATAAATTGTATTAGTTTTTACTAATATATACTTATATACTTATATATATCATACGAAGACAGCACAAAGTATTGCATACTCCAAGCTTAAAGCAAGACTGAGGAGACTAGTAAAAACCCTCAGCAAGCGGAGGAATGACGTTCATATTTCTTGCAAGAATTTTGGAAAATGCATGTTGGAAAACTATTTTTTCTGTATAATGGTTTCCTTTAATTCTGAATAAATGAATCACTATAAGGGGGAAAGGGGCTGTCTTTTTTAGCATGCCAAAACTGTGCTGACTGAATAAGCAGTAAAAACTTGCATTATGTTTGCAGAAAAAGTAATTGATGTCTTAAGTCTGATTAAATACACAAATGAGCTAAATTCTCTGAAGATACGTGGACAGCTGCATCATTTTTTTCATTTCATAATGATAATGAGCTAATATGATAAAGAAAGTTATATTTATACCACTATTAGTGAAATAAAGCCACTTCTTACAACTTCTTCCAATGCACTATGACACTTACAACAACAACAAAAAAGGCTAATGATAGCAGTTTTCAGAGACAGATAAATATAAAATCTTTATTATTTTATGCTGAATAGAGATGTATAAAAATACATCCTGATTAATACTTATAAAAATAAAGCATTATTTTTGTAAAAGCTTACAGGAGGCTATATGAACTAGGTCCACTTGCATTCTGCTTTAAAGGACATTACTTTATATATGCTTTGATTGAACTATAGCACAGAGTTCAAGACTTATAGAAAGCATAGTCGGTAATGTGTTGTTACTCAAGTTAGGCTTACTCAATAGTTTCCTTTTCAAGGCCTTATTTTAAGCCACTTATGGTTTGGCTGAATGTAGCCATTAGGACACTTCAGTTAAACTTCCAAAGATAAGATTTTTAAAGTAAATTACAAAGAAAAAATAGAAACACAGAATGGTTTGGGATGGAAGTGACCTTAAAGTTCATCTAGTTCCAACTCCACTGCCATGTGCAGGGAAACCTTCCACTAGACCAGGTCTCTCAAAGCCCCATCCAACCTGACCTTGAACGCTTCCAGGGATGGGGCATCCACAACATCTCTGGGCAACCTGTTGCAGTGCCTCACCACTCTCGCGGTAAATAATTTCTTCCTTATGTCTAATCTAAATCTACTCTTTTATTTTGAAGCCATTACCCCTTATCCTGTCTCTACATGCCCTTATCAAAAGTGCCTCCCCAGTTTTCTTGTAGACCCCCTTTAGGTACTCTATTGTCAACAGAGATTTAACATAACAAGCGTTTGACTTCATGGTAGAAAACTCCATGTTTCCTGATCTTGTGGAAAACATTTCTCCAGTTTGGGCAAGTTACACATCTCAGATTTCAATCTTGTAAGGGTTTAACAGATATTTACAGCTGTATCATTCAAAAATTCTGTGTTATACTAGATATCTTTGAGAGCTGCAGCATCTCGTGACAACTATATCTGAACCATACTTGCAGCAATATTGAACACAGGGCTTTACGCTTCAGGTCCCTCTGTCCTCCTCTGCATCCAATATCCCAGACAGAAAAGAGGCAAGCAGAGAGATAGCCTTCCCTGAACAATCAATGGTCCCTCCTGTAGGAACTCAAGCTGTGTGGAAGCAGCAGCTTGGTGGCATGGCTCGAAGGCAGAGGAAGAACAGAAATGGATACAAGGCTCTAACAGGCACTTCGGGATCCATATTAAAAGAAGTTTGAGGGGAAGGCAGGGCAGATGAGAGAAAGCAGGAAACAGCAGAAGGAAAATAAAATCAAGTAGTACTTTCTCCACAGCTAATTGGATCACTTAGTTTATGGCTAACTCTGGCTCCAGATGTTAAAGAGCTCTAGAAATAAACCACCGCCAGTGCTTTCAGTGCACAGCTCTGTGCACATCCCCTCTCTGCAGGAGGGAGCACAGCTCTGTTCAGCTCCAGAACAGGAGGGACCGTCATGGTATTGCTGCTCTGTTACCACTTGTCATCTTGTTGCCTGCCTGGCTGCTCAGCTGCATCAGTCCAACACCTTCAGTGCAGACAAGGCTGACAGAAGTGTCGTGAGCCATGCAGGTAATGTAATGGTAGATAAACCTGAAGCTAAGCTTCAGAAATCATCCAAAAGGCAGCAACTACCTATAGTCACAGCTGCACAGTACATACAAAAGAAGAGATGGAGACAAGATAAGAAATGCAAACAAGGATCACCAAAACTTAATTGGCAGATTGGTACCACTGAGGAATGGATGGCTCTAATTTTTCTTCCTCTAAAAGCATGTATGCCTTATTAGCTGTACTGCATTCCCTTCCCATTTCACTGCAAACCCAGTCACATGGATAAAGATATAATAGCTCATGTAGTTCCTCATGTTTGCAAGGAGATTTTAAAAAAGAAAAAAAATCAAAACCCCACACCCTTCATAGATTGATTTGAAGCATTAAGGGTTACATCATCCTGGCATCTTCATCCTCAATTTTTTTTTCTTCAGAAGAAAGGGCAGGATTTAAAAAAAAAGATGGATTTTGTAGGATATATAGAACATATTAGTCTATAGCAGACTCAAATTTCCAGAGATTTATACAGAGTGAAGGCTCTTATTTTATTACAGTGCTATATTTTTAGAAAGTATTAATGAAAAGTTTTGATCAGTCTAACACCCCTCCCTCTGCCTGAAAAAAAATATCAGTTCATCATAAAAGTAGCAGCCAAAACATGTCTTCATGGGAAAATATTTCCCAATATCTCTTTCCAATGGATGTAACCTTCCTCCCTCTATAATGGTTATCTCCAGATTGACTAAAAAATAAAAGAGAATTTGGGTACTGGAGAAATCTGTGAAGGAGATGTCTACATTCTAGCAGATACTTGAGGGATCTAAAAGTGGTCTTTATACTTCTGTTGTTCTACAAGTTAATCAGTTATCTTGAGGGATTTTTTTTCCTTGTATTTCCAAAATCTACTCAAACATAATAGACCCCAGTCCTCCCAGTTTTATCTGTCTGCAGTATGAAAAGTATCTGTTGACACTGGAGAAGGGTAAAATTTAAGATAATAAATCACACTGAAAAATCAGCACAGTAAGAAGACACCCAAACTATTAGCTTTTGTTTTGCAAACATTTCTGAGAACAAGTCTTTGCAACTTGTCATGCTAGGTCTTGGGGAACTGTGGTAGTCTGCCTGTATGACAGTGTTACAGAACTTGGTGCATAGTTTTCCACTGTTGAATTATTCATCTCTTCCTGCTGTAGAAAAGGTTGATTTCTGAGATGCCAGGAATTCGTTTCCAATTTACATATGTATATGTACACACAGTTCTTAACCCAAATGCTGTGAATCAGCTCAGTATCAGAACTTAGGGACCAAAACTAAAAAACTGTCATGTAGCTTCACCTCCCAAGAGACTAGCAAGCTGCCAAGCAAGGCCTTTCTGGATCAGTTTGGGATTTACGCACCCAAAATCTGCTTAAAATTCTTCATATTATCATTAACAGGCCAACTGAACAGAGTTTTGATTGGTCCTCACTGCCTCTTTACCAAAGTTTTAACAACAAGAAAAAATAAACAACAACAGCAAAACAACCACAAAACACCAATCCCTCCAAACTCAGAAAAAAAAAAACCCAAACCAAAGCCAACTACAGAGAAAGCAACCAGCCAGCCCCCACCCCCACCAATGTAATCTTGATACAACCCCAAAACTGTGTCTTGCTAATAAACAGGTAGACTACTGAATAAGAAAGGAGAGAGATGGGCTGGCATTCACACTCATCCCTTTTAGAAATAAAAATATTGCTGCAACTGCTGTAAAAGCTACACTTTCACAGCAGTATTTGCATTCCTTATGGGCCATTTGATGGGTATAAACTTAGTTTCGGTCATCACTTACAATTCACTGCAATGGGTTTACAAGTGCTTTACCACACATGTTTTCAAAAGATACTGGGGAAGAAAGGCATCCTTCTGTATGACACTGCAGCAGAATGCCACATCACCCAGAATTAGGCACACAAGGTAGGGATGGAGCAAGACTGCTAAAACAGCTCAGCCATTTTAAAACATGTGTAGGACAATTAGTAATTTTCCCAGTCACAAATCCAGCACCAGAGTTCTGTATCTACATAGGGGGTCTCCTGTATCTTGCCTCCTCTACTCCTGCTTCTTTTATCCATCGTGCCCATGCAACAGTGCTGACACCTGGCAGCCCCGGTGCGACCCCAGGCAACCATTTCAGGTTAATGAGATGCAGACTGAATACTCAACACAGTATTTGCAAATAAATACGGTGGTCCAATTACTGATTTCCACAAATATGTCTTGGACTTTAAAATATGATTGTTTGCAGACAAGTGTCCAGCTTGCAAACACAGAAGATGTGAAGGCATGAGAGAGAAGGAAGACATGAGCAATACTACTCACCAAAATTGCAATTCTAGGAAAACATGAGGGGAAAAAAATAAAACTGAAAAAGAATGTTTCCTTTTGACATTGTATTTCAGAACTAACCTCATTAGTCTACCATAGCTCTAAAACATTTCACATTTCAGATAGAAACATTATTGTTTTATTCCTTTTATTTTTTTTTTAACTTATTCGGGAAAGCTGACATCAGCATATTCAGCTAACTAGTCCTCCCCTTGCCTCCCTTTTAAAAAAAAAAAAAAAATTATTCTGTTAGTAGTAATTACAGGTTCAACCTTTCCTTACCCTTTCCAGATGAGCCTTCTGGCACAAGATACTCTAAATCCAAAGTGATGCCCAGCACCTGAGGTTGCTTGAGGTATTTGGATAATTCCCAGTAACTCTGAGAGCCCTCCCAATAAAATAATCTACAACAGTGATTTACTCCCAATACACTATTTTCTCGTTTCTTACAATTACCCTAGTTGCACAGTAAGCTTACAGTTCACCATAATAATCCAGAATTATAACAAAAACATAGCTGCACAGCCACATTCTTTTGCCTTGTCCCTTTCCACTTCATTTCATCAGCTACACAATCGAAGACAACTCCACATTACTTCTGGGATTCCCCCCATGATATCAGGGGGACACCAGGTATCAACCTCAAAGGTGTGATTAAACGCAGAAAAGGAATTCTCACTAGTTTTCCTTATTTGTGAGTGGGAAGGAATGACAAACATTCAATATTCCATTTTAATTGGAAAGACTAGATTTCATTTAGAAGTTACAAATCATTGCCAAAGACTGAAAATCTAAAGCACATGAGAGGAACTGAAAGAATAGCATCTTCCCAACACAAACTCGTCACTGATATTGCTGTAGCTGCATCCACCACACACTTCCATACTTTTGGACATGCAGGATCAATTTTTAACAATATATATTAATAAAATCCTTATGAAAAGACTTGTTACCATATATTAGGCAGGTTAAATGTAACATCATAGCAATACGTTATACAACCTCTCCAAGACATATTTCCGCCAATATGCAGCAGTATTCTTTCCCGAGTGAACGGAACTTCACCATATAATTACTTTATGTTTACAGAAAATAAAGCAAACTCCAAAATGCAGGAACATCTTGCTCCTGAAATAGCCCCTAAGTTTTTGGTGTGTTTTTATTTATATACACACACATACATATTTATGCACATGCATACAAAATGAAACAAAACTATGAAATTAAGATACTGATTATATTTTATATGACTCCAGATAAAAACCACAAGGCCAACAGACTCTCACATACAATCTCCATCAAAAATGTTTGCACATAGACTATCTCACTAAGAGAAGACTTAAAATTGCTTCATGTTCATTGACACCATAAAATCATCATGGCTCTGGTGTAGGAACCTCTTTTTAGATGCAAGAGACAGTTGTGCATGATCTGATTGTTTCTTTGCAGCTTCCTTTTCATCATCTTTTGATGCTGATCTTTGCTGCCTGCAAAGATGAGAAATGTAGACTGTAATAAAAAAAAAAAAAACCAAACAAAAAACCCCAAAAACTAC
>WHYT01016831.1:425313-446526 GCA_009806455.1 Tetrax tetrax | reverse complement strand
CAATTTTCCTATTTCAATAGAAAAGGAGAGGAAAAAGATTATTATTTTCAGGTATGTTTTGGACAATGATCACAGCCCATCAGATTGACCTTTCTAACAAACTACCTTCCAATAATTTCACTTCCAATTTAAAGCAAAACTTCTTATAAAACATTTCATTGCCAGAAAGACACAGCATCTGAAGCTCATTCGTATCTGGAAAAACATTACAAGAGAACTGGCGTTACCTGCAGGTACAGATGCAGTCCCTGGCTCAGGAGGAACTTGAATCACTGCTCAATACTGAAATGTTACAATGGGAGAATCTTGTTCCACTCTTAGCTACTGGACCTTTTATTTGATCCAAATATATTTTAGGTTATGATACTTAAGAACATTTATAGATACAGACTGGAGCCTTAATGTAGGATCCAAAATAACCAAGGCAAACTACTACCAAATATGAAAGTGTAATAAAAGAATACACAACCTGTATGTAGGCTAATTCTGTATTAACACAGACCAGAGCAGGTAGATTTGAAAACCATAGAAAATCATCTGCTCCTTTGCCCTGCTATACTGGTCAAAATGCAGAAAGAGCTAGAAACAGGGACTGGCTGTATGGTAGGCTTGCCAAAGCATCTGACAGGAGAAAGAACTGATTGCACACAGCAATTAGGAACCTACAAAAAGCAAGCAGTGAGGACACAAGAAGAGAAACAGAAGAAAGATGGTCCTAAAGACATCAAGAAATACCACAGCGACCTGAGAGTCACCAAAGGATCAGCCTCTCCAGGTTGTGACTCACTTGCTTTCATCTGACTTTGCTTATTTTTACTAAATGCTGAGACTATGCAGTGTTGCATTCTGCTGGTTTTGACAATGAAGTCAGAGCAGGAGGCTGACAAAGCAATACATAACTCTATTCAATTGCTTAAAATTTTCGCAGTGAACCAGGCAGGTTGCACCCTTGCTGTGGCGATTGCTTTGCTGGCTTCCTACGGGCAGCAGCTGGTGAGCAACCCAGGAGCCGGGGCTGCAGGGACTCAGGCTGGGGAGAACTCCCATAGGCAGCAACCAGGGCTAACAGCCCTCCCTTTGCTCACACTCTTGTCACTTGGGCATTGGTCCTGTCACTTTCCTAAGAGAGAAACAAGGAGACAGCTTTCCCCAACATCTTCTACAGAAATAAGCTGGAGGCAGGCATTTTCTCCAAGCATGGGCATAAGAATAACAAAATCTCTACTTTCAGTAGGATCGTGAGCAACTCTGCAGTTATTTATTTTAAAAAATAACTTTGTTAGCTTTTGCAAATATGATTAGCGCTTCCTTTAGTTATAGATGATTATAAATACACCTAGATGTGTCTGCAAGCAAGTGCACACAAGACACAATAGAGCTTGAAATAGAATTCAACATCAGAGCAGCATGTCTTTTTCTGAAGAAAAATTGCTCTGGATTTCATGAATGTGAAATTTAAAAGAAAGCATTTTCCAGGAAAATATTCTTGTTATAATAAAAAAATGACTGATTTTACTGCACAAAAGGTACTGCTGTTTCCCTCGAGGTTTTTCTGAGCTGTAGGAAGACTATAGTCTATTTGAAATGAGGCAGCTTTTTAGGTGTTAGGGGTTTGGGTTTTCTGTTGTTGGTTTCTGGTTTGGGGGTGAGTTTTTTCAGAGGCAAATCTAGCTTTCTCTGAACTGCAGAGTTAGACAGATCAACTATAACCTATCTGATCCAAGATTGTGTCTGATTAGGTCAGAAAGACGTTTTAATTTGCCTTCATTATTTCTAGAAGCAGCACACAAACCTTTTTTTTTTTTAAGTAGGACAATGCATAAGACTTGAGCATGAAGAAGATAGTTACCCCTCATATTTGTGTGTCTGATTTTAATAATAAGGCTAAGGGTTGCAAGTCACATTGTTTAAGTGATACATTATTGAACATTTAGGGAAAAAAACATGGAGAATTAGACACAGCTCTGTCTAAAACTCCAGGTTATGCTACCAAGCAAAGTCATAAAACTCAAAGCTGACTCCCTCCTTTAAAGACTCTTTTCCTTGCAGCAGCTGCTTCTCTTCCTCCAACTTGGTCTCACAGCCTCTTCCACGCATATCCTGCTTCTTCTGATTGGTAGTGCTTGAATTGGGACCATTAGCAGCCCCAGGAGATCATCTCAGGGTGCAAAAGCATCACACACTTGTCCTGACATTTATACCAGAATTTTAACCCATAGGGAAGAAGATCATTCTTAGTTATAAGCACAGGGGACATCAAAAGGAGATAGATTTCTGTCTTGTAGCAGTTCCCATTTCCTCAGATTTTTAACACGCTTTTTTTAGGGGGGACTTAATTTATAATACCTACTTTATAAGAAAAGAAAGTTTCCAGGGGGGAAATCTGTCAATCTGAACTACACAGATGCAAACAAATCCATTGAAAAGGTATAGCTGCCATTTATGGTCTAAATAAGTAATAACAGATGAGTTCTTCATTATTTAATACAGCTTTTTTTTTTTTTTTTTTTTTTTTAAAACTCCTCAGTTCCTATATTTAAGCTAGATTTCAAAATCTATTTCTCTCTGGGGTCAGCTTGGCTCAGTAGTGCCTGGCACCACAGCAAAAGTAGACACTAGAGGAAATGATAAAGCAACAAGCCATAATATTATGTTTGATATTTAATTGTAGTGAAGTCAATTAAGCAGGAAGTCACTACAGAAACCTGTGCCACTTCTATGGAAAAAGAAAGAGAATTGCATCAAAACATGTACATGAAAATAAAATCTAGCAGCAGATCAGACTGTGAAACTGGTATTTACTCTGACTGCAGGTGGTTTAAAATTACAGGTATTAAAGCTATCATTTGGAAACAAAGCAAAGACTACTATCATTGTTTTGCATCAAAGAGTTTTATAGGACTGACATGTCATCAGCAAGCAAAGAATATTTTAAAGCATATCAAATTTAAAATTCAAAGCAGTCTACAAATTATGGGCGGGCAGAGGGGAGGGCCACAAAAAGCAGATGAAACCACATTAGGCACCTCATTATTTTATATTTTAAATACAAGTGCAGGTGTGAAGAGCTATATTTCTTTTAGTAAGCTAAGACTTCACTGCAAAGAGAAGTACAGTTTCTTCTAGGAACCTAAAACTAAAATGGGCCCAAGCAAAAAGTCAGATCAAGTTTTTATTCCTTGAGGTAAAAAAACAGACCCCAAACAGTCTAGACTATGAGACATTCAAAAGCATGACTGAAATTGAAAGAGCTAGAGGATTTCTAGCATTAGAGTTTACAGGCGGATTAACAGTTGCCCCATTTTCCTCTCAGTACACTGAATACCTTGTACCAGGGAATAATGAGTCCAAACAGAAATGCAATTCTTGCCTATGGTTCTGTGTTGACACTTAAAACCCAAAACACAACAGGCTTTATTAGTTGTTGGGAATCATAGAATCATAGAATGGTTAGAGTTGGAAGGGACCTTCAAAGGTCATCTAGTCCAACCCCCCTGCAAGAAGCAGGGACATCCCTGACTAGATCAGGTTGCTCAGAGCCTCATCCAGCCTAGCCTTGAATGTTTCCAGGGATGGGGCATCCACCTGGACTGTAACTCCAGAAGAGCCTGTGAGAAAAAAAAGCTACCAAAAAAATCTTAGAATATGACTGCATAATACTTTGTGAATATATATTGCTCTGTTCATTTCCATACTGACTGGGAAAGTGAAATGCATAAGTAAGATATGCCTGTAGTAAGAAATTACTGCTTTAGTTGTATTCATATTTCTTAATTATGACATTTGAAAGACTTCTCATGACAGTTGCATTCCAGTTTAAAGGGTCAGGCCTAGGAAAGCTGAGAAACATTGGCAGACAATTGCAACTACACAACAAAATTAATGACAGAAATGTGTAACAAATTCAGATTTGGTCTCTGTTGAATTCTAAATTCTTTCAAGTGAGAGACTGTTTTCCTCAACAACACCAATAACGAAGTGAAAATGTATTAAGATCCTAAATTAAGATCCCTTTTTGTAGTACAGATCAGGATGACATGCAGATTCCTGTTTGAAATCTGTGTTTGTGCTTTGGCTAACAGGTAAATTTCATTTTTTAATTTCAAATCCAGATTCTGTGATTCCCCTCTCCAACTGCATCATTTCTAAGTAGCATCATCAAAAGCATCAAGGTACCACTTGAGCATTTCTGTAACTATCAAAATTACCTTGAGAATACATTGAGGAAGGGCAGAATTAATCAGAATTCAGCTTAACCTTCATTATCAATGGAAAAAAAAAGCAAGTCAGCTGCAAATCCATAACATTGAGAAGTCATTAGTTGTATATCAGCAGAGGACCCATTCTTCTGTTCTTCTGGGACTTGCAGAAGGGAATCAGTATTAACTTTTTTTTAATCTGAAAACTTTATTTTTAGCAAAAAATAAATGTCTATATACAACTCTGATATCACAGGCTACTTTCTATATATCCGATTATTCTCCTATTACAGCTCAAGATGCATGCTGCCGTTGATGTTGGACATTAATAGTATACAATACAAATATCTGCTTCACATGTCAGGAGAGCAGCTCAGAATGGTCTCTTACACCATGCTGTCTCTCTTCAACGAACCATTCCCCTCCTGCAGGAAAGTAAGCTTTGGCAGCAACCACTTCAGCAGTGTTAGTGGCTGGCAATGTTCTTCTGGTTGACAGGCATTTAGGGTTTGCAGCTCCAGCAGGTACTGCCCCATTAACTTGCTTGCGACAAAAGGAGGAAGCAAAAACTCAAATACAGCTTTGGTCGCTTACCATGTGTGTGCAGTTGTAAGCAAGGTTTGTTAAAAATCTACTACTGCCTGAGTATTGGCTTTCTATTTTGAACTCTAAGTCATTTTAGGTAACTTCTACATCAATCTGCTGTGCATCTCTGCTGAGTATTAACTACTGCAGAAGAAGCACCCCTGAGAAGGCCAAAGGTTAGCACTCCTCTGCCTGCCTTCATTAAACGGGTAACTTGCAATGTGATGACTAATCCAATACCAGAGACAGAGGGATAAAAATCACTGGCTAAAATAGTAGAAGGATGTCTTGGAGAGACATGTTTTCAGAGTTGCCTGGGTCAGATGAAATCAAATGTTGATTATTCTGAGTGTTTCTGGGAATTCTCCAAGTTATTCACAATAAAAATTGGTGAACATGGTGGGAGATGGTAACCATTCAGATGAATTAAAACCAATAAATATTTCCTCCCTTAAAAAAAAAAAGGTTCAGGAGCCATGAAGATATTGTAGACCAGCCATATGAACTTAAATTCATAAAAAAAAATACAGAAGTAAATATTTAAACAATGTAAAGTCTTTGAAGAACAAAATAAAGTTTTTTAAAAATCAAGCAAAGGTGGTTTTCTCAAAAACAATGATGCTAGATTAGCCCAGTTGCATTTATGAAACAAGCAATGCATCTTAGAACGAGGAGAAACAACTGAAGTCTTGTCTCTCTCTTAGCAAACTCTTGATGTGGTCACATTTGAGACCTGCTCAAAATTCAGTCATAACAGTACGTCTTCCATGAGGCTATCATAAGGAACATGCATAACAGATTGAAAAAATACACCAAGTATCTGCCCATAGCATGCTTAAAACATAATAATTCATCACAGATAGATTTGAAGTGGTCTGTCCTACATCCAACAGCAGTTAGTATTTTCATTAGTGACACTAAGCGTTAAAAGTATATGGGGGAACAGAAGACGACTAAAATGCAAAAGGATCTTAAGCTGAAGTGTCTAGACAAAAAAACACCTTTATGCCTTTACTAAATTGCAAGTGCAAGGAAGTTTTAGTCTTGATAGCAATAAGTCAGTACAACTGGGCAGGAGAAAGCCCTTTAGGATCAAAGGTTATAATGGATCCCAATACAAACCTAAGTAATCATAGAATATTTTGAGTTGGAAGGGGCCTTTAAAGGTCATCTAGTACAACCCCCCTGCAAGGACCAGGGACATCTTCAACTAGATCAGATTGCTCAGAGGCCCATCCAACCTTGCCTTGCATATTTCATGTTAATGTATGGCTCTACTGTGTCGTATGACTGAAAAAGTCAATCAGCATGACAGGATACACAAAGTGAAATACAGCCTAGAGGACACCTGTTAGTCTTTCCTTTTTACCAGCAATTAACAAAGCTACCAGAACAGTAACATCCCTTTTGAGGTGTCACATCTCAAAGAAAATGGGTAGTTGAAGAGAGCTTAACACAGCAGAGCAAGACTGTTGAAAGGACTTGAGGGACATAATCTGTAAGGAAAGAGAATATACATCATAGTCTGAAAAAAAGGAAGTCTTTAATACATCTCTGCAAGGGAATGCAAATGACACCTTCTCCCAGTCTGGAATACAAAGGAAGAAAATCTGAATCTAAATTGGAACACCAGAAATTTAAGTTAGCTAAGAAAACCCACTAGCTGAAAAATTAAGTATTGGAATAGCTTTTCCAAGAGTGTTGCTGTAATACCATCTTTGGGGCTAACTAAAGCAATAAGACAAGCACTTAGCTCAGAACATGTTTGCTTTCTATTTTGGCAACAGCTGAATGCAGGTTTGCAAAAGAAACAGAAATACACATCTTAAGAGCTCCGTTTACCAGTCTACAGCCCTGGCAAAATGGTTTATTACTGCTTTGTAACTACAAGGTCATTGAGCGCAGCATAAGACTCTCAGGCTCAAAAACCTCTGTGTTTTGAGGTTTTTTTTTACATGAACTCAGTTTTCTGTAGAATCTAGTGTTAAATAGAAATCACATTCTTGTCTTTACAACTGTACCTACAGACATGGATTTCTTGGTTTTATTCACAGATCTGCTTGCTTATAGACAGCATGGTCAAGATCCATGGACTAAAAAAATAAATAAAAAATATTTTTTTTTAAAAAAAAAAAACCCTATAAGCTTTCACATCCAAACCAAGAAGTCCTGAACATATTCAGAATTGTAGCAAGAGCAGCAAAGAAATTAGTACCTGAAAGGCATACCATAGTGAAAAGTTTCAAAGTAGCTATGAAAAATGAAAAATAAAATAACTATAAAAATTCAATGCTATTTTACACAGTCAAATAAGAGCATTCAAGAAAAAATAGTATGTGTTCTTCTTGACTTCTTGTTCAGATTGCATACTTTGGGTGTTTCTATCCTTATGTACTTCATCAAAACATACTTATCCCCATCATCCATTCTGCATATTCCAGCAATCCATTAGAAACAAACGGGACAAATACACAAACTTATAGTTTTGTCTGTTGTTGAAAGGTAAAGGATTTTTTTTTTCTGATAGTACTTTCCTGCCAAGATAACAAGTGATAACTTAATGACAATAAAGTTATCTTAAGCACTGCAAAAGAAAGTGGAAACTCATGACCAATTCAAGAAAATAGTGTGTTTTCAAAGGCATATTTTAGCCTCCTTTTACGAAATAGCTTAAAGACCTCTGAATGCTAAGCAAGCAGCTCAGATTTAGCATAAAAGACTAATATTTGATGCATACCATGCAGAATCTTCTACTAACAGAAGTATCCACCAGCAAAATGCTCATCAGTTGTGTCCTACACTAACAGAACAATGTCACTTATTAAGCAGAGCAATTTAAATAAAAACTTTCAGAAATGAGATGAAATATAAAATAAGATTTAAATTCTCAGTCAGTATGTATGCTTTTTAACAAGTGAGTGGCTACAAAAAAAAATAAATAAGTAATAAAGAAAGAAAAAAGAAAGAGAAGTGAGTAGGCAGCTGGTAGAAGGTGAACTATATACTTTGGACATAGAAGATTAAATATGTACTTTGGATTTCAAACTATGTATCTATTTCAAACCTTGCAGAACTTTAGTTACTGCAAAACATTTTAGTGCACATCGGTGTAATAATTAGAAGAACTGTGATATGTAAACAAGTTTACACAAGTTTGTGTGACTGTACACAATTTTCAAAGCACAGTCTATCTTTTGAATGTCTGATGCAACTTGATATACATACACACTCCTGTATTACATCTATATTAATATAAAAACTGCTGCCCATTGAGCCATGTAAATTAACTCTGAAATATATTCTTCTATAAAATCAAAGTACTTTCTTTCCTAAATAAGGAAATATGGGAATTTAATTAAGTCAAAAGGATAAACACCTGAGCAAAAGTGGCCCAGCACAGAACACTGTACCTACACCACCCTGTACCTGTACCTGCTGTGGTGGCAGCACAAACAGAAGTCCCATAGTGTCAGGGTGAATACTTCATACTTAATTCTTTTTCTACACACTATCAGTAACTATTTTCAAAAGGCTTTTTTGAAGTTCCAGATCACTTATGAGCAACAAATCCTCAGAGAAGAGGATTACAGTCATGTTCTACGGGGTATCGTCTTTGAAAGCCCTTTCTGAGGGGGAGGGAAGGGAAAAAAAAAAAAAAAAAAAGGTATAGCTTACTTGTTTAGAGGAAGGCATGCTTATTCCAGGTACCACACAATTTCTATTGTCTACAGAGACAGTTTTACCTCTGACTGACATCTGATAGGATAATCTACAAGTGTTTTTTTCACTACTCTGAAATTGAGAGTCAATATGTAAAATAAATAACAAAAACCTTTGCCTTTTTGTAATCCCAATACAGTTTACAGTTTAGTCCACTCGTTCATATCTCATAGCTGTAGTAACCTTCCTCACAGCACCAACCAAGAAATGTCATCTGTCATCCAAAGTGACAAACCATTCTTTAAACATATTTATTATTAACAAGTAACATCGTACACATTTTTCAAAGCATGGTCACTCTATATATCTTGCTCAGTTGAGTTCACACTTCTTTATCAATTACCCCTGTACTAGACATTGCATGACAAGTAGAAGATGAATGGAAGTAGTAAAGCCAAATTCTATAAGCTAGACACAGCACAATGCCCTGATGAATACATAAAGACATTATTTACTTCAGAAGTTAACAGTAACATTAGAGTAACACAGCAGAATAGCCATGTAGCCTGAACACACCTTTAATACAAGTCAGCCATGGCATCCCTCTGGAGCTCAATGGACTGCTTTCCGTAATAATTGATATTCATTGTGAGTTCAAATACTTCTTACCAGGCTGTATTGCTACAGGAGATACTTGAAATGACACCTTTATATTCTCAGAATGAAGCTTTTAAAAAAGCACTGTTTGGTCAGAAATAAATTATAACATTAATTGAACAGACAGGACCTCTAAGACATCAGAAAGACATTAAACAACACTTTAGGAATGCAGGTCTACTACAAAAAAAGGCTCTGCATTTTCTTTTTTTTAATCGTATTAAAACTTTAAGCATTATATGGGTCAAACTGGGATCTTAGAATTCCATTTTTTTTGCTATGCTATTACATACATTACATTTTGCTATGCTATTACAACCTGATCTAGTCAGGGATGTCCCTGCTTCTTGCAGGGGGGTTGGACTAGATGACCTTTGAAGGTCCCTTCTAGCCATTCTGTGATTCTATGATTCTATAATATTCATGGAAACCCACATACAATTATGTCAAGCAAGAAACTTTCCAGTACAACCAAGTCATTCACAGAGAATGCTTGCTCATATATGGTGTCTGAATTCCAAAAATATGGATTAATCTGTTTTGGAAGGCAAGATTGAGCCAAAGTATCACTTCTTGCCTTTAAGTACATACTCATTTAACTGTTTTTCTGCAATCCTAGATTTTTAGTCTTAGTGAATTACCACAAGAAAAGCAACAGTATTTAAGAGTAAGAAAAGCCCCAACAACTCAAAAGCATGTGCTCTTTCATTTCATCTCTTTAGTCACTAGGAATATTGCTTTGATAATTATGAATGTCACTATGCACTCTATAGACCTTAAATAAGTGCCATTCCATATTATACAAAAGAATATGGTAGGAATGGGATTACTGATGAAGCAGGAGCAGTTCAAAATAAAAGAAGTCCTGAAAATAAGATATTCAAAACTTCTGGAAGTTAAGCCTAAATGTAAGACAATAATGTCAGAATCCATTGTTCATAAAGATAAAATAATGGAAATAAAGAGAACTATTGATTCTGTTCACAAAATAAGCACTTACACAAACTCATCTACAACTCACACTTTTCAGTGGGAACACTACCAGACACAGAATGATAACACAAATTTGGGGTTTGATAGGACAGAGTATTTCTATTCTTCTGAGGATGTACATACACAAAGGTTAGCAAGGATGCAAGGGAGGAAGGCAGAGGTGAAGGCCAGATGCAACTGGGTGTAGGGGAAACAACCATAAAAAAACATTTTGCCAGGATGGCAAAATCTTCATGTACATGTAAAATTAGAGGGATGGCATCTTCCTTTGGTACAGTGAGGTCCAGCTGATCTTCGACAGTCTGGCTGCCACCCAACTGTTTCCATTTCCAAGCCAGAACATGACACTGAGACAGCTGTGGGTCTCCTGCCTAGCTCTATGTACTGCACAGCTGCTTCCAGCACTTCCGTCAGCATCTTCTAGCAGCTCCCATCACTGAGCGCTGCTACCTATAAATTTCAGGGTCAAGACTGAATTCACAATTTTTAGTAACACTGCAAGATGCGGGGAGATTTTCTAACAATTCTGTAAACAGGTATGATAAAGTTATATTTTCATCCTATATAAACCTCTTCCTTCATCCTTAGCCTTTGCCTTTTTAGTAAAATTCAGGAAATTACTGAGAGAACAGTATTAAGTGGTGAGGCTTGAGTTAAAGAATATATATCAAGATAGTAAGAAAGTGAAACTATTTTAAAACAAAGCCTCTAGTCTAACTCTCCAGCAGTGTTTCAGCACAGCTCACCTTTCCATAGTTTCAGTGGACCTTCACAGTAGGAAGGTATCAAGTTCCACAGTAACAGAAGCCATTTAAATCAGCTCTCTGCAGAAATGTTACTGATATCTTAAGGAGGAAGGCCTAGACAGTCTGTCACTAAGATATGATCAGGTCCAGCTAGGTATTTGAGTAAGTGCTAACCTTCCCTTCCAGTTCTTCCACTTTTAGAAACTCAACAACACTCTGAAATCTTTCAGCTTATATGTGAAAGACAGCAACACAGTGATTGATTAGCATTAGTTTTACCCTGGGAAGCTATTTTAGGATGCTCTCCGAAACAAGCACATTGTCATTCATCTGAAAGTCAAGAGCAAATGTTATTAGCATACCTTAGAGGCCCTTTTTCCTTGCTGTTACAAGATCTCCAAAACTTACAACACTATTCAGTTAGGACTTTGAGGAAATTTGATATAGAAGTGACTGTTAAAGCATATTTCTTTCTTGTAATTCCAGACAATAGCCCAATACTTTGCCATATGAAGACAGAAATTTTATCTTTTCTGAAATACTTAACATCTACATTAAAATATTCACACATAGCCTCCAAAATGGTTGTTAAAGCCTAATTTAACAAGAGACAGGAAAAAAAAACATAGTGACCTTGTTCTGAATTATTGTTAAGTACAAATTTTTATTGTGCTTCAATCTTCTCACAGTATTAAGTTGTGGCACACGAGTGATGAATGCACAAAGTTTTGAGCTGAAGTTTTTAAAATGAAAATGAAGCAATAGCAGTTAAGCAAATAGTTAAGCAAAAAAGATGGACGGTTGGTTTACAAATGGAAAGAAATAACTGAAAATTCATCTCACTGGAACATTATGCAACCTTTTTCTTTAAAGCTTTCCACTGGAGACAGTTAGTACGCTAAGAACCATTGGTTTCTTGATCATGAGACATGTTGCGTCCATACACAAAACATTTATAATATTATATGTATTAAATATTTTATATATAATATAATACTCAAGAAGAAAAGCTGAATTATTTTTTACTTTCTGTAAAGCCAGTGTAGTAAATATCACTCTTGCGTCAGCATAATTCATACACTTCTCAGTTCCCAAAATACTTACTGTCTTTTGAACATTCCTAGAAAAAACGTCTGGAATGGGGACCGTGTCATTCAGATACTGTGGCCAACACTAGTTAACGGCATAGCTAGTACAAAACTTTGTCGTCTATCTTCCGTGCCTTGCACAAGCCACAACGTCCTGCTTGGCTAACCTGAGCAGCCGATAGCTTTACTCATTCTAACCCCTTCAGTAGTTTTGAGAGAACAGCTCTGAAAGATGAAAAGGGAAGCTAGATTAAGATTTAAGCACAACTGTAGACAGACAGTGCTATGCCTAAACATCATCGTCCAGCATAACTCTTACTACAGCAACAACAGATTTCAAAGGAGAGCCTGTACATTTTGGTGACAAAAAATAAACAACCCTGTTTGTACAAATATTTCACTGTTATGACTATTTGTTTTGCCATTCTCTTCAGACAAAGTACAAGTTCAAAACAAAGTACAAGCCCTGGTCCTTATGGGAGACTTCAACCACTCTGATATCTGTTGGAAGGACAACAAAGCAGGGCACAGGCAATCCAGGAGGTTGCTGGAATGTGTGGATGTTAACTTCCTTCTCCAAGTGACAGAGGAGCCAAAGAGGAGGAGTGCCATGCTGGACCTTATTCTCACCAATAGGGAGGGACTGGTGTGGAATGTGAAGCTCAAGGGCAGTCTTGGCTGCAGTGACCATGAGATGGTGGAGGTTGAGATCCTTAGAGCAACGAGCAGGGAGTGCAGCAAGCCCTCTGCCCTGGACTTCAGGAGGGCAGATTTTGGCTTCTTCAGGGATCTCCTGGGTAAAGAGCCATGGGATAAAGCCCTGGAGAGAAGAGGGGCCCAAGAAAGTTGGTTAATATTCAATGATCACCTCCTCCAAACTCAGGAGCAATGCATCCCAACAAAGAGGAAGTCAGGCAAAAATGCCAGGTGGCCTGCATGGATGAACAAGGAGCTCCTGGACCAACTGAAAATAAAGAAGGAAGCCTACTGAGAGTGGAAGCAAGGACAGGCAACCTGTGAGGATTACAGAGAAATTGTCCAAGCAGACAGGGATCAGGTAAGGGAGGCTAAAGGCCTTATGGAATTGAATCTGGCCAAGGATGTCAAGAGCAACAAGAAAAGCTTCTTTAGGTTTGTTGGAGACAAAAGGATGACCAGGGAGAATGCGGACTCTAGATTACTTTTTTGCCCCAGTCTTCACTGGCAAGTGCTCTAGCCACACAGCCCAACCTGCAGATCAAGCTGCCAAGTCACTATCCATCATATTTAAAAAATCATGGCACTACAGTGAAGTTCCCATTTACTAGAAAAGGGGAAACTCCCATTTTTAAAAAGTGAAAAAAACGAAGACCTGAGTAACTACAGGCCAGTCAGTCTCACCTCTGTGCCTGGCAAGGTCATGGAGCAGATTCTCCTAGAAACCATGCTAAGGCAGATGGAAAAAAAGGAGGTGATTGGTGACTGCCAAAGGGCAATTTGCCCTTCCCTAAGGGCAAATTGTGCCTGACTAATTTGATGGCTTTCTATGACAGGATTATAATGTTGATGGACAAGGGACAAGCAACTGACATCATCTACCTGGACTTGTGCAAGGCATTTGACACTGTCACACACAACATCCTTCTCTCTAAACTGGAGAGGCATGGGTTTGATGGATGGACCACTCAGTGGATAAGGAATTGGTTGGATAGTCACACTTAGAGAGTTGTGGTCAACAGCTCAATGTCCAGAAGGAGACCGGTGACAAGTGGCATGGGTTGGTACTCAGGGGCTGGAACTGGGACCGGTACTGTTTAACATCTTTGCTGGTGACATGGACAGTGGGATAGAATGCACACTCAGCAAGTTCATCAACACCACCAAACTGTGTGGTGTGATTGACACGCTGGAGGGGAGGGATGTCACCCAGAGGGACCTGGACAGGCTAGAGAGGTGGGCCTGTGAGAACGTCATGAAGTTCAACAAGGCCAAGTGCAAGGTCCTGCACATGGATCGTGGCAATCCCAGGCACAAATACAGGCTAGTCAGAGAATGGATCGAGACCAGCCCTGAGGAGGACTTGAGAGTGATGATGGACAAGAAGCTCAACATGAGCCAACAATGTGTGCTCACAGTCCAGAAAGCCAACTGCATCCTGGGCTCAATCAAAAGAAGCATGGCCAGCAGGTTGAAGGAGGTGATTCTCCCCCTCTACTCCGCTCTCATGAGACTCCACGTGGAGTACTGCATCCCCAGCATAAGAAGGATGTGAACCTGTTGGAGTGAGTCCAGAGGAGGAGGGCCATGAAGATGATCAGAGGACTGGAGCACCTCTCCTATGAGGACAGGCTAAGAGAGTTAGGGCTGTTCAGCCTGGAGAAGAAAATGCTCTGGGGAGACCTTATAACAGCCTTCCAGTACCTAGAGGGGGCTTATAGGAAAGACAGGGAGAAACTCTTTAGCAGAGCCTGTTGTGATAGGACTCAGGGTGATGGTTTTAAACCAGAAGGAGGCAGATTTAGATCAGATATAAGGAAAAAAAAATTACAATGAGGATGGTGGAACACTGGAATAGGTTGTCCCAGAGAGGTGGTAGATGCCCCATCCCTGGAAGCATCCAAGGCCAGGCTGGACAGGGCTCTGAGCAGCCTGATCTAGTTGGAGATGTCCCTGCTCCTTGCAGGGAGGTTGGACTAGATGACCTTTGAAGGTCCCTTCCAACCCAAACTATTCCATGATTTTACAATTTTAAGTTGCGTCTTTCACTTATGTTTAGTGTATTTAGTATCTTATGCTGCTCTACCATTCCAAGCTGAGACACACTGAGTAATAACGTACTACATAACATTGCCTTCCTAAGCTTGTTGTACTATACAAAGTGTAAGCTCAGCATCCACCTTTTTATGTGAATTCCCATCTTAAGTGAACAAACTCTTTACTGAATTCATTTTCATTTTATTGAAAGATTAACAACGTAGTCATACATTGCTTGACAGACAGTCTAAAATTAAAGCCTTAGAGTTACTAAACTGTCTTGTGTGATAAGAAAATCTTCATGGTGACAGGAAAATCCCCTTTGCAATATTATAGCTAGGCATTAAATTTAGCAGTTCTTATAATCTGACAGCCATTTAAGCAACAAAAACCATACAAATACGTGTACTTACGACATATGGGGGAGGTAGGCACAGTCATACATGTTACAGAGCTTCACCTACACTACAAATCCTCTCATTTTGCTAGATGCGCAGTTGGTTTCCTTTTATATTTGGTGTCCTAGTAAGCCTGAAAAACACTGAGTTCATAAATACTACCAAACTCTGTTCAGTTTTGAACGGGATAAAACCATTCTGTAATGCCGAGGGAGAACTTCACTCACTGGTGTTTGCTCAAAATGCTCAAACAGCTCAGCTTTGATAGCCAGAGTTTCTAAAGGACAGAGCCAAATTATTTCTGCTCAGCTTCACATTTCATAAGAACTTTGTTTTATAGTCCCAATTTAAATATTATTATATTTGGTGTTTGGCTGGATGTACCTCACTGAAAATTGAGTTTTGATTTAGCACAATCATTTTAACTAAGTACAACACTAAATGCAACCCGTGGTTCAGACACAGATAGATTAAGTGTGACGCTGCATCAGCTAGTAATGTGGTGTTAAGCCTAAATTTAACTTTCCATGTTGATACTTTAAACACATTTATTTCTCTATGCATACAAAATCATATACACAGCTACTTTTGACTTTTTCTTGCCATCGAAATCAATCCTAAACTTCAGCAGAAAAGCAAGCAACTTGTTCGGGCAAGATTACCATTTGTAAGAAGCAAATACAGTACATGTTCCTCAGTTGGTAGCTAGAAAGAAATAAATTCTATGATTTGAACTAGAAGTGGAAGACTACCTTCTAAGTTGTCAATTGTCTTTCATTTCTCAATAATTCTACTTAATGTTTTGTTTTGGTTTTTTAAAATGTTTATTACTCCTTAGAGGTATAACATTCCTTTTGCTCTATTGTCATAAATATTGCATAGATATTTAAAATTATACCACTCTGCCCTGCCAAATGGAAATGCTAAGAGTTGGAGCATGTTTACTGAAGTTACAAACCACAGTTAGCATCCTACCACCTTAAGCTGATATTATAAGCACAGAAATGCCTCAACATTAGCAGAAGTCCAGACACTAGCTTCAAGATTAGTGTTTCCTAACCTTTGTATTGAACAGCCCCAGTCAAGAGCCAGTATTGGCTTATGTTGGCTTTGCACTAAACAAAACAAACAGCATACTTGTCCTGGAGATCTCACAGCCTGCGTTTCATCCTCATTCACAATGTTCTTAAAAATAGGTGTCAAAAAAATCACAATTGGCATTGATTTTTTAATCAGTTTTCACTTTTCTTCCCTCCTTACGATTCAACTAGAACTACACAAATTAGCCGTTCCCTACATTGCAGCATAATTATAGTGACTAAGACATGATTTTGAAAGGTAAAGGGATTGAAGTTACAAGTTCCCTGCTTAACAAAGATAACTTTTAGGATGATTTGTTTCAAAGATATGGTTAAAAGTAAGGTATGGGATCTTGAATCCTCAAAAGTATTCATACATCTTCAACTTTTAATGTGACCATAGCTATAATTAATCTTTCTATATTCAGAATTAATTCCCTATGTTCTGTGTGTCTATTAAAGCTTGTCTTCAGTTTTATATACGATACTTGCCTCCCTCTCAAAGGGGAGATTTATTATTCTCACATGTTGAAAGACTTTCATTGTTCAGGCTATTAGTTTGATTCATCCTCAAGTTTTTAAAGGTCAGCTGCAAACCCACAAACAGCTTGACAAACAACCAACCTTTGTAGATGAATATCAAATTTATGTGATATTATATCATTCTCATACTCTTGTAATTTGCAGCAATCTAGTTCATGGCATGTCATTTAAAGATATGTATGTCCTGAATTATTCATGGCTTCAAACTACCAGCAAATTGTTCAGAACTATCCTCCTTCCTTGGATATCTATTCAAATTTAAATAATTCCAGTTTCAAATAATCTAGTCAGGATTTAAACGGATAACCAAGATCACATCTGAATTTGTGTGTTTATTTTTCAATCATATAATCTCCAATAGAGTAGTTCAACAAAAGGTACTCAACCTAAGTTATCTATATATTGATCGTGTAGTGTAAGTGTTCTGGTTTTGTTTAGTGAAGGGTGGCTAAGGTGGCAGCTTCTGTAACTTCTGCTAGAAGTTGCTCCCCTTTGTTCAGTGAACTCAGCCGGGCTTAGGGCGGACCTGCTGCTGGCCAAGGCCCAGTCAATTGGTAGCAGAATGTTCCATGATAACACCTCTGCAATAACATATTTAAGAAGGGGAGAACAGAAAAAATAAAGGAGGAGAAGATATGAAGCAGCTGGGTGGGGGCAGAGAGGGGGAGGCGCGAGCCTTGTGGGCCTTGCAGGCCTCACCCTCTGGCCTCTCGCTGGGCAGCCAACTGGGCCCGACTCGGCCTGGCCCGGCTGCAAGAAGTGGAGAGGAGATGAGATGTGAATCAGAGGTACCGGTTTCAAATCCCGAACAAGACCCCAGGGAGGAATGTGAGGACCCCGACCGCAACCCCCATTCCCTCTTCCCCCCTGTGCCACCCAGGGTGGGGGAAGGTAGTATGAGATGTAAAAAGATCCTGAGAGGCGTCTGTCAGCCTGTTGTGAAGAATTTTTCTTGCGAGAGGAACGGCTGCAGATGCCAAGGTCAGTGAAGAAGGAGGGGAAGGAGTAATGCAGCTCCTGGCCAGAATTCCCCTGCAGCCTGTGGTGATGACCATGGTGAGGCAGGCTGTCCTTCTGCAGCCCATGGAGGTCCACAGAGGAGCAGAGATCCACTTGGAGCCCGTGGAGGACCCCACACCGGGGCAGGCAGATGCCTGAAGGAGGCTGTGGCCCATGGAGGGCCTGTGCTGCAACAGTTGTTCTGGAGGGACTGCACCCCGTGGAAGAGATGACCCATGCCGGAGCAGTTTCACAAAGGACTGTGGCCCATGGGAGGGACCCCAGGATGGAGCAGGGGAGGAATGTGAGGAGTTCTTCCCCTGACGATGATGCAGAGGTGTCAAACAACACTTGATGAACTGACCGCAACCCCCATTCCCTCTTCCCCCCTGTGCCACTCAGGGCGGGGGGAAGGTAGTAGAGATAATGTTACGCTTGAGAAGAGGGAGGGGTGAGGGTAGGTTATCTTGTTCTCTGCCTCATTTTAGAAATAAATGTTTTTCCCCAAGTCGAGTCTGTTTTGCCTGTAACGGTAACTTTAAGGATTTTCTCCTTGTTCTTATATAGAACCTCGAGCTTTTTTTCTTACATTATCTCTCCCTGTTCTCTTGGAGGCTAGGGGGAGTGCGAGACAGACTGCGTAGTCTGGTCCCAATCGGGCCTAAACTACGACAGTAAGCAAATTATATATTGATCATGTTTTATTTAGATCTGGAAGAAATAAGAGTGCAGAGTGCAACAATATCGCAGCATTATAGTGGATATAATTGTTTTTTATGTGTGTGTGTACACACATACACAGCCTAAAAGCAAAGACACTGTTTTCCAGCCAAAAGTCATTTGATATAACTGTTGATCTCTTAGTGTAACTGGTGATGAGCAGACCAGATGAAGAAAATACAGTGTCAAAGATTCCATGAGAATTTTCAGCTTAAATTCCATAAAAATTGAAGTTTAAGAAATTAAGAAGAAAGGGATGTGACAACAGTGAAAAAGTTGGTGCCATGCCAGGTCTGCATCACTGATCCCAACATGAGTCATTTACTCTACAATAAGTAATTCATTCTACCTTTTCAAACATGTTCAATAGGAAAGCCATAATCTTTTCCCTATATGTAGTCCAGGAGAAAGAAACACAAACCAAGATTTTACTTCTTTGATATATGAAGTGGCAGAAGTCATAGAATACATACAGATGTGCTTGCTAGAAAGGCCCTAGGTAAGAATAAATGGAAATTACTCATCCAAAAATATGAGGATGGAATCAGTTGACTAATGTTTAGGATATTTACAATTAACAGTTTATTAATTGTTAGTACTTTTATTGAAAATGAAGAGCCTTGCATCATACAGCGATTAGTATTTTTCATTGTACTTGCTTTTTGTTTTCAGAAGCCACTTGATTAGTTTCTCAGTGTTACTGAATGGATTAATATCTCAGTTATTGTATACTTGCAGTTGACATTGATCACTTCAGAATCCTTTGAAACTGCTGTATTTCTTCTGTATAAAATTCTGGGTTTTAGACATTGCACTGTCCAAAAAAAAAAAAAAAAAAAATATCATGAAAATGTCTGAAATATCCCTAAAGGTTCTACCAGCAACAACATCAGAATGGTTTTTGGAAGCCACATAATAGAAATAATGCATGAGCAGCCCTGAACTCTATCCAATGAAGATTTAAAACACTAAAATAAGCAACAGTGGCAAATAAATGGCACCTTTTCAACCATCCTTCACATTGTGCTTATGTAAAGCAACTCATTATTTCCAAAAGAAACATCACTATGGAATTTCCTTGAAGGTTCATTAAAACCACAGTAGACATCATTGACCTTACCTTCTCATAGGTTTACAAGCACTTGCAAGTGCTCTATCACATCCCCAAAAGCTAGGCTGTTATGAAACAAAAGGAGAGGGGGTGGAGAAAGGAATACAACACATTGATACTACTGCAGTTCATACTCTGTCATTTGTGGGGAAGTCTATTTTGTGCAGAGAAATGGATTTCCATCCCACCCTTGGGTCTCCCAGGACTGTACAGACGACTTGAATTCGTAAATTTACTAATGCACATTATCTCATGTCTCCCCTTTAAAATGTGTGTTTTAATCCTATTCATTTTGAAGCAATCCTGGCACACACTTTCCATGCATGATAACTGCATAGCAGCTTTTATGGAAAGCAGAAACTTGTTCTCATTTCCACTAGGAATATTTCATAACATAAAAGGTAATCTCAAAGTCCTTTAATTTCATCCACAGCAAGGATTACCTTCCAAAATTGATTAAGTTTATAGGAAATACTTGGCGCTGTACCACTTTTTATGCCAGTACTCCAAATTGCTTCAGTTAATACTAATTAAAAAAAAAAAAAGAAAAAAGTAATGTCATGGGGTTTCAATTTGTCAGTTTTCTAAATGTCAGAAAGAGACAAACTTACTCAACATTACCAAGTTAGCACTGATTCTAATTATAAGCAAAGATTACAGAGACACATTGAACCCTGGTCTAGCTATTAGATGATGCTTTGAATACTTGATAACAAGATGCTAAAGTTGAGTTGGGGCTTCTAAAAGATGTCACTTGCCTTCAATTTTCTTTCATCATAAACTCCAACTGCAGAAGAGCTAACTATCAAAAACAAAAATATAAGTATATAGAAAAGTGATGCCATTAAAGACATAAAGGTACTTGTGATCCTAGTTTCACTCACATACCAGGCTTCCCACCTGGAATACCTGTCTGTAACTCCATCTTGAGACATAATCAGCATCTCCCAGGGGATGCAGCATGGCCAAGGAGCCAAAAGAGTACAAAGCAGCTGAATTAACCTTTAAGACAACATGTAACATTTCCAGAAATTAAAAGTTTGGGTTTGTGATATTATTTGTTTTATTCTTCGCAACCTCTTCAGGTAGGTCAGTTGGATAAGAATAATCTTGTTGTTCCTTTATTAGAGGAGAAACTCCTTGAGTTGGCCTTTCAAATCTAGCAAATGTTGGCAGAATACTCTTGGCAGAATACTCAGGTACTAAGATTATTAATAATAAAAATGTATCCTGAGGCTCAGGCAAGTATGTGCATATATTTCAAGCTTACTGCTGTTACAGAAATGGGCAGCCCTGAGATCCAGCTGAATAAAAGACTATCCCTTTCCTCCAGTTCTTTCATTACTAGACTCTCCAGTTCCATTCCTTCAAGGCTTTTAAACAGTCTGTTCTCCACACAACATTTTGATGTGCTTCCTGGCAAGTATCGCAGAAAGGCAGCATTATTACTGTAACTGCCCCATGTACTCCTCACTTCTCCCTTTAAAAAATAATAAATAAAATAAATTTTAAAAATCTCTGAAGTGCAAAGAACACTTTAAGGAAAAAGGCTGCCCTGGAGCTTTGTACAGAGAAAGCCATTTCTGGAAAGTCCCATTATACTGTTTGTCTGCTAAATGCTGCCACCACACCACTGTCCTACCTGCTGTTCCAATTCCACATACCTTTTTTTTTTTTTTTTTTTTTTTTTCAACACAAGAAA
>WHYT01016831.1:401466-425293 GCA_009806455.1 Tetrax tetrax | reverse complement strand
CACAGGGGGGGAAGAGGGAATGGGGGTCACGGTCAGTCCATTATGCGTTGTTTTACGCCGCTGCTTCACAGTTGGGGAAAGAACTCCTCACATCCCTCCCCTGCTCCAGTGTGGGGACCCACCCATATGCCACAGTCCTTCGTGAAACTGCTCCGGCGTAGGTCATCTCTTCCACGGAGTGCAGTCTCTCCAGAACGGCTGTCCCAGCGGGACCTCCATGGGCACAGCCACATTCAGGCATCCACCTCCCCCGGTGCGGGGTCTTTCACGGGCTCCAAGTGGATCTCTGCTCCTCCGTGGACCTCCATGGGCTGCAGGGGGACAACCTGCTCCACCATGGTCATCACCACAGGCTGCAGGGGAATCTTGGCCAGGAGCCGCATTACTCCTCTCCCTCCTTCACTGACCTTGGTGTTTGCAGCTGTTTCTCTCACAAGAAAAGTTCGTTCTTCACAACAGGCTGGCAGAAGCCTCTCAGGATCTCTTCACGTTATCCATCCCATCTCATCTTCTCTCCACCTCCGGCAGCCAGGCTGGGCTGAGTTGGGCCCAGTCGGCCGCCTGGCGAGAGGCTGGAGGGTGAGGCCTGCAAGGCCCCGGAGGCCTGCGCCTCCCCCTCTGGGCCTCTGCCCCGGCTCAGCTTCTTCACATCTTCTCTTCTCCCTTTTTTTTTTCTGTTTTCCCCTTCTTAAATATGTTATCGCAGAGGCATTATCACGGGACATTCTGCTCCCAATTGGCTCAGCCTTGGCCAGCAGCAGGTCCGCCCTAGGCCCGGCCGAGTCCACTGAACAAAGGGGAGCAACTTCTAGCAGTTTCCTACAGAAGCTGCCACCTTAGCCCCCCTCACTAAACAAAACCACAACAATGGATAATGAAGAACAGTCCCTCTTCCACCATAGGGTGTTTGCTTAAAAGATTTTGGAGTAAAGATACATGCATCTCTACCAATCTTGTAATGCTACTTATTCTAATCTGTTGACTCTTGCTGGACCAAAACACAATTTCCTAAGCATGAAACATTCAGATTCCTAATTTTTGTTTTCTGCTTAGGGTACCTCAGCACAAGTTATTCTACCATTTCTCTTCCTTCTGTCATGTATAATAATCCTGCAATCTTATTCCATTGTTTTCTCTTTCACCTTTCAATTGTAAGTTAAATGGAATGTTGTAAATCTCTTAGCAAATGCACTGCTTTTCTTCCTGTTTTCCTAAGTGTTTTTTGTTTTTTTTTTTCTTATAAGCATACAACTTAGAAATTCTGGAGTCAGCTCACTAAGCACTCCTAATAATTAAAGCATAACAAATGAAAACTGTGCAAAGAAAGATGCCGTTATAAAGTAATCATTCAGTATTAGTAATGCGCGTGAACTTATAAGCAGGCTTTTCTGTTATTTATTATTTTATTTACACAACTAGCAGGGAACTTGTATACTGTATTGTTTCATATCACAAAACGTAAAGTTATAGCCTCCATTTCTCATATTAATCACCCAATTAAGAGTTCACAGGCTGGCTCTGTATTACCTAACCTACAACGAGCAGACTATTTCATATTGGGTTCAGCACTGGAAGCACCACCCTAGCAACTGCATGGGCAAGGATAGCTGTTTTGCTTTTGCAAAGAAAGTAGCCCCCAAAGAGGACAGAAGTACATCGTTATCTCTTTCAGTTAACAGGGAACACACCCAGGGACAATTATTTCTCCCCAGTGGGTATGAAAACACTTCCATGTCCAGTGTTAATTGTAAACTATTATAAGTCTGACAGTATGTAGTACGTCTAGACTCCCCAGTTAATTGATTACAACTCTACCATTTGTCTACATGACTACCTTCTCTTTGCCTAATAATGTGAAACATTTTACAATGTAGTACTCTTCCTGAAGCTGAAAGCTTAATCTAAGTAATGAGCAGCATTCATCACAGTACAGCAGAGACAGTCAAGTTTCAGACAATGGAACCAATTTAAGTTTGTTTAATGAGCATTTCTGATGAACATGAGTGATTTTCTTCTTAGGTGCAAGATCACAAGATATGAGCGTCCACTAGACATACATGTCACTAAGAGAAGCCTTTTGCTGCCAGATTTCCTCAATTAAATCAAGAGAGGTGAAGAAAAGTTGCCTTCAAATGTAGCTGTCACACACCAAATGTATTTGCAAAATTTACAATTTTAATATACAACAACTGGCTAAACTAAGTTCCACCTTGTCAAAAATCATTTCGATTTAGGAAGGCATGGCTGACCTTGTGATAATTTGAGCAGCTGCATTTCTTACTGAATGTTCCAGCCAGGATGGATGTCCTGGCTGAAGCAGCCCTAGCTTGAGAATCAGTAATGTCATTAAAATAGATCACATCTCACAAAGTTTCAGACATCCAATGTCCATCTCAAAGACCATATGTTTGTAATCACTGTCTACTTTTTCCCCTCTTACGTAGTCCACAAGTTCTATGGAATTTACCAATAAATTTGCCTCTTCTTGCTTCTGTTTCTAGACATAGCAATGTGCTTGCTCCCAAAGAAGCTTTACACAATATTTGCAGTAACTGAAGCTTAAAAGTACATATGAACAGGGGAGAACCCTCTTAAATACATCCTAGATGAGGTCCATCTTTATTCCTTACATGGTTAACAGTCACTATCCTACAATACATTACAGTAGCTTTCTGAAAAGTTCCTTCTATTGCAAAACAAAATCTTCAAAGTATGTTAATGCATATGCATATGTACCTTTGCAGGCACTACAAAGATTCTAGAATTCAACTTCTTAAACCTATATTCACAGGTTGCAGAACATGTGGATTGATCTTTCCAAGTATTTGATTACTCAAATTCTTCAGTGAGAGCTGCTGGATACTCAACAGTTTAGTAGAGGCAGCCATCATCAACACCCAAATACAATAAAGTCGGGTTTGAAGGTAGTCATAACATGTACATATAAAGGTCTCTTAAGTTCTAGGGGGTTGAGTGGACATCAAGAAAGAAACCATCTCACACACAGTTAAGACTAATAAAACCAAGCAGAGGTTTCTAAAGGACAGAATATATACTCTAAAGGATAGAATATAGAGTAAACTACAACACTTGCTCTGGTAGCATTAAAATAAAGAGAAGTAAAACCAGCATAATCCAATTCTAACTTAATTATTTGAGTATCTGTCCTGATTTTGGCAGGGATGCAGTTAATTTTCCTTTCAGTAGCTGGTGTGTTTTGGGTTTCATATATGAAAGAATGTTGATAAACACCCTGACTTGTTGCTTATGAGACCAAGGTCACTGTCTGGCTTTCCAGGTCTCACTAATGTGCAGGTACAGGAAGCTGGGAGGGATACAGACAGAATAATTGACCCAAACTGGCCAGAGAAACTATTCCATGCCATAAACATCCTGCTCAGTATATAAGTGGAGGTTGCCCAGAGGGGCATCTGTGGCATCCCTTGCTCTCTCCCTCTCACTCCTTTGCTTGCTGCTTGATTTCATTTCTATGATCGCTGCTCAGGACAGGCTGTATCAGTCATTCGGACACCAGGTGATGAGAAATTATGCATTGTTCATTTTATATATTTTAGTATCCTTATATTCTTTTATTATTGTAGTTTTCCTTTGCTATTCTAGTAAACTGTCTTCATCTCAACCCACAAGTTTTTCTTTCTTCCCAATTCTCTCCCCCATCCTGTTGGGGAGGGGAAGGGTGAGCCAAAAATTGTGTGGTGATCAGGGCTAAACCACAACAGTATCTTACAGAAAAACTATTACAAAATGCAATATGCAATCAATATATGCTTCTATAAAGCATAAGCAATCACAGTAAAAGCCAAAGTATTTTCACAAAAGGCACAACTTTGGTGCAAAGTTAACATAAGAATGCTATGTAAGTAAAATTTGGAAACATGGATTCACCAATAGCATCCATGAAAGGGAAGTTTGCAGCAAACATAGAAACTAATCCTCATGCTCTTAAAAATAGAAACATCTCTCAGCTCTACAACATTTTTAAAAGGACTAAAAATATTTGAACACATCAAAGAGCAGTTCTGCTTGCTTTGTCCAAAAGTCATAATTCAGGCCAAATTTACTGCATTGTTGTGTTAAAATCCATGTTATGACTTTTTTTTTCCTATATTACCCCTTAGCGGTCTTCCAGTCACTTTTAATTGAGTAAGCTTTCTACTCAAGATATAAAGTTCCTTAAACAGTTAACATATTTATCATTTTTCAGCTGTAAGACCCATAACATTACTCTTTTAGAATGCCTTTTCAGTTAAATCCCTTATGCCAAATAAGTTACATCAGTAAGATGGTTCTACAAAATGATCAACGACATAGTTAACGATGACATTTAAAGTTTATTTCATTTGAAAACAGTTGTCACATTTTATATTTATTGTCTACAGATGATTTCCACATCAGATGTCCTCAGCTTTCCAGTGTAATTACTTTTCCCTTACTGCTAATAACAATAAGCTACCAAATCTGAACTTAATTTAAAAGATATCTTCTACTGGATTTAGAAGATAAAGACATGTAATACTTAAGGCCTTGGAAAATAGTACAGTACCTTATTTTTTCAAATTTATAGCTGCTTGCTAGATATGACACCAGTATCTAGGATTTACAGTGGAGGAGATTTACAGACAAAGGACAAAAATTTACTTCTTCCTTTAAGTGAAGTAAACTGATAAATCAAAATTTTGGTTTCATCCTGCTGGTGGTTTATCCATTCTATAAGATAGCCTACAAAAACAAGTCAAGTTTGAATATACACACACACTAGTTACCCTTTCAGCCAGGGATAAAGAGAAACAGGGCTGTTCCAAAAAGCACAGCAAGTTACAGTGTGGATTTAAAGGGTGAGAGTCTCTCAGTCTAGCTATAACAAGCTTGCTGAAAATTGATCGTAGAATCATAAAATGATTTGGGTTGGAAGGGACCTTTAGAGGTCATTTAGTCCAACCCCCACATATGATACACATTTTCCAATGCTTTGCAAATATTACATAAAATCCATGCATTTTATGCATCCAGATTTCACTAGTTTTTCTGCAGCAGGATACCCAGTCAACAAGGGCTTTGAACTAGATCTGCCTAAACCTTTTTTCCCTATGGTAAGTTCCCAGAAACAATCAACAGGCTTTAAAACAAACAAACAAACAAAATTAAAAGTCAGATTTTACTAGGTTATTCTGGAATAAATAGCTTTACGAAATAATACAGTAAGGTTTTAGATGCAAGTCTTCCCTCTATCCACTGTACATAGGGCCTTGTTAGTAATGAGTTACACCAAGATCTCAAAAGGTCTCTCTGGTTTTATCACCCCTGAGGGTCCCTAATCTATTCCCAGTCCCTGAACTGGCCAGCTCTGTTTCTTCCTCTCCCCTCACACCTTGAGCTCTCAGATCTTTGAAGTTTCTGTCCCATTCCCCACCAGCATCCAATAGCTCTCGCACAGCACACACAACCGCTTCCCACTCTCACAGAAAGGTCTCCTGTCCCAGTAACTCCAAAATAACCCAACATGCAGACCAGTGACCTACAGAAAGCTCTCTTTAAGTACCACCTTTGTTGGAAATTCTTGCGGGATGAGATTCAGGACGTTATCCACATCGCTTCATGTTTTAAATATGAAAGCCTGTCCTTCACTGCCACAGGTGTTTCACATAAAACCAGAGTTAACTACCTGAAGACAGAGAAAATTGTCCAGCTCTCAGGGGAATTAGCCTGTATTTCACTCCCCAGCACCACCAATAGAGCTGAATACTTGCAGTATTTCTATTGATCTCACCAAGAGATCCTTCATTTACTCAAAGTAGTTAAGTCTTTTCCTTTAGGAATGTAATGTCTTACTGTAGATACTAAAGTGCTGGTATTTTGCACAGATACTTTAATTAAAATGCCTCAAAACATAGAGGTAAGTATCGAAGCATTTCAGTCTATGTGAATTTTGTATCTACCCACAACCTATAGGCTGCACGGAGCTATGTTCAGCCTGAAACAACTCTGCTTTGAAGGTTACTTCTCTCTTTACTACATTGTCTCACAGTTCAGTGAATTGGTACATAAAGTGTAGACAAAAGTATTTATTTTTGCAGATGCACAGATATGAAGGTATAGGATCTATAACATAGGTCAGGCCCTGGCAGGTGCCCTGATGGAAGCTGCAATGGGGGCCCCAGTCTCATGGGTGCAGTGGAGAACTCAAGTGAGGATACTCAGGGCCATTAATGCCCATTAGTGCTCTCAGGGCACTGATCTTCAGCTACATATCTATCAATCAAGTAGGAGGGTTTTTTTTTCACCAGAGTTTTTATAAAGCATATTTTTTTTTATTTCCTTCTTACAAAATAATTTTCTTTAATTCATAATTTCCTATGTTGGTTCAAGGGGAAAAAGGAGTTGCTGCTAAAGTAAAAAAAAAAAACTACCTAAGCATCCTACATCTTTATTATCCACAGACTGATAGAAACCTTATTGCTTTCCAGCAAAACCCAGTAACTAACACCGAAATTAAATTCACCATAGCAGTTATAATGTAATGTCACAGTGTAATAAATTTCAGATACTACACAAAGCAGCTCTGGTCATTAGAATCATTTTTCATAGGTTTAATTGCATTTTTTCATTTAGACCAGGTCATCAGTATATCTATCCACCTTTTTCTCAAATGAGCTCCTTCTACTGAAAATAGATGGCTTAGAGTTGAGGTTGAACTTTGTTCACCTTCTGGATGGATTAGCTGCTCCTCTGTGCATGCCTGTGTCACTGCAGACATCTGCCTATCTCTCAGTAGGCATTTCCAAATGAAAGGAAAGAGAAGCAAATATCAAGAAATCAAAGGTTGATGAGCCTTTCGGTTAGCCTGAGAACCATTACTGAGCTTCCTCTTCTGTCGGTTCCTGCTCAATCAGGGTTAGTGCTGTACAGCTGGTGAATAATAACTCATTTATGAATAATAATCTTGCTATTCTTCACAATAACTGTTAGTAAAAAGTCAGTTGAGCTTTGAAAATGTTGCTGTTTTCCTTTCCTCTGTTGTAACATAATATTCAATGGATGAAACATGCAATTTAAAAATAAGGTTTCTTTTTTGTTAGGTAGTTGAAATTGAAATGGTATTTGGTTTCCAATGTAATTACTAGATGAGAGAAAGGTTATTCTACCCATTTTCCTGTAAGAGATTAACATGCTCTCCTAGCTGATGTAGTATATTTTAATCATATGTATTTTCAAACAAAGAAGAATAAACAAGCAGCAGGTAAGAGGTGAACTTGTAATCAGTAAAACAGCAGATGTGTAATCTCTGTATGTATCATATTGAAATTACTGCATGAGAATGGTGTGCTATTGTAAATCTTCTAGTCTCTACATCTTTATTCTATCTGTCTTTTAATGTGGTGGAAGTTCACCCCTACAAGGAGGACTACAGCAAGAAAAAGGGACAACTCTCATGGCTGTGTTTTTAGCTTATTTGTGTTTCTTTTCAAGATTAATTCAGAGTTTCTAGCTCTTTTGCATGAACTAGAGATACTAACAAGTGTTCCTGTACAGAAACCCTGACTCCGAGTCAACTGTAGGCCCATCTCATCTTGGCACAAATGAATTCTACATTTTTAAAGAATGGACATTTGAAATGGAGTTGTCCTCCAAAATGGAGCACCTCAAAAATACACCAGGGATAAAATACATTTAGGATCAAAATACTTAGGGTTACTTACTTTTGAAGTGAATGTAATTACAGCCAAAATAGAGAATTAGTTATAAAAATCTCTATACAGCTTTCAGAAACAGAGTCATGTTGGCATATATTTTAACTGAAAAAAAAAAAAAATAATACCATATACAATAAGGTAGTGCTCCAGAGCACATTTACGCTTGGATAAAATTATTCATAGTACTATGTAGGTCACCGTAATACTCAATATGATAAAGGTTAAGAGCATAGAAGCTCAACATCACCCAAACCAGCACATTTACAAAAAGCATTGCAGTGTGCTATATGTAAAGTAAGGACACTTGGGATTGTTTAGTCTGGAGAAGAGAAGGCTCAGGGGAGATCTCATTGCACTCCATAGCTTCCTGAAGGCAGGTTGTGATGAGCAGGGGTTTGGACTCTTCTCCCAGGCAACAAGCAGGACCCGAGGAAATGGCCACAAGTTGTATCAGAGGAGGTTTAGGTTGTACGTGAGGAAAAACTTTTTCTCTTTTTCTCCCAAAGAGTGGTCAGGCACTGGAATGGCCTGCCCAGGGAGGTGGTGGAGTCACCGTCCCTGGCAGTGTTCAAGAGGCAGCTTGATGAGGAGCTACAAGATATGGTTTAGTAGCTGTGGCAGCAATGGTAGTGGGAAGACGGTTGGACTAGATGATCTTATAGGTCCCATCCAACCATGTGATTCTATGATTCTATGATCTGCATAATTTTCATGCTTTGCATTAATCTTCACCTACACAACTGCCTTCCTCTCTCATGCGTATGTTTGACATAGGGGCCTCCAACAAAATGTCAATAAAAAGTAATTGCTCAATAAAACATAATTGTTCAAGTTCTTCAAAATAAAGCTTTGCTTACAGAGACAGTTACAGGCAAACTATGCTTGAACTGCTAGGAAAAGCACAGATCTTGTGTGTGGTACGTATAAAAAAAAATTATTTTATGTTTATTAGTCCTCTGCATAAAATCAGGCATTGATATTTGAAATGAGTCTCTGTAAGGATACATGTGGCTGTAATACCCTCATGGGCACAAAGAGAGGACATCAAAGTCTTCTCAGGCATTGTTGTTGCTTCTGACTTGAAAAGGAATCTAAATCAGGTTTCTAAATGTTGATGAATTCTCTCCCGTGTCAGCCAGGTTTCCCTTCCTCTACAGCAATGCCTCTACAGTAGTAACAATATAAGTAAGGTAATAATTCTTCCCCCAGTCTCCTGAGATAGAAAGGCTCTCTTTTAATTCATTGCTTATAGTTTGTTATAGCACCGAATAAATACTTTGGGAAAGATTTCATAATCCTCGTGCAATCCATGCTAACCTGGGTTATTCCCACCTTCTGAAAGTACCTGATAGAAGACAGTGCACAGAGCTCTCATGTTGTTTCCCTTTGTAGGAGCAAATTCAACAAGATCTCATGCTCCCAGCCCTTACTGAACCTATGAATCAGGTATGCTGCTTCAGGGCACCGGGACACTTAATTAGCCCAGGATTTTAGAGACATGGTATAAAGAGAATGGCCCAACCTTGAGGAGAGTATCCCAAGCAGAAAGCGTATCTCTCAGCAGATAGCTCTTACACCTTTAGTGCACCAACCTTAATTATAAGTAATAAGTCAGATTTTCTTTTTATGAGATAATGTAATGTAATGTAATGTAATACAGCTTAACAGAGGCACATGTTCACATAGCCCATTTCATGAATATAAATCTCTTTTCTCCTCTAAGAGGAGGCTGTGTTTTCTGCAACATCAAAACTCCACAATTTCCCACAGAGGCCATGAAAGGTAAACTAGGTGGTCTCATGACAAAGCTGTCAGGATCTGGCTTTGTTAATGAGACTGCTATCCTCTTTGCATCCTCCCTGAGACACAATCTTACCTCTTTTCAGTCCTTTGATACAGTTTTAAAACATATCAGAAAGATAATTCTTTATAATTCCACATGTTTCTATTGCAATGTCACAGACAGACCAGGTTCTTAAATTCCTTCTATGAGAATATTAAAAAATAGCATTCTTCCTTTCAAAACAGCAGTAGAAACTAAATAACAAAAGAGCGAATTAATTCCTACTGCAAGACAAACATAAGTCTTCCTTTTCCCACTGGAATTTTGAACACATTAGTTTGTTATTCACCCAGGAATGCCCTCCAGTTATCCACCCTCCATCCTATTCTTTCAACGAGAAATTATTAAACATTTGTAATAAATACATCCCCAAAAGGCAGTTTGTTGTTAAAATAATTGTAAATCTACATTTCATCACTCATTGACATGTTTCTTATTATCTGTCATAGAATTCAGAAAGTTACATATTTATGACCAAACCTGGCAGTGCTTTCCAGATTTATATACCAAACACAATCTCCTCCAATTTATAGCTTCAGTCAACACATTTAATACAGTGCATATATTTCCATTTATTCTTCCGCTGTAGCAAGGCAAATACCAGCTAAGATGCAAATTAGCTGCTAAACATACAGCCCAAACCCATACCCAGAGCTTTGGTTAGATCACTCTAGAGAGGAATTTATAGATCAAGTTAGCTGACTAGTAATTGACTTATTTTAATTTTTTATAGGTTAATTTTGCCAAAACCAGCAAGACATCTGTTTCAGCTAATTTCAGGTAATTCACTTAAATTATTATTCTGTCTGAAATGACTCCGCAGTTTCAAGGAGTGTTCCTTATGTACACTATCTGTGGGACTAATCCCATAATCAACATCAGAAAACTCAGCAATTTAATAACCAAACTGTTAAGGCATTGATAATTTTTGAAGGTCTGGTCTTAGACTAAAGCAAAACATATTGGGAGTGAGGGGAGGCATTCTTTCCAATATTCACTATATCAAAATATGAATATTAGAATATTTTCTGTACAACATATGACAGTATAGCTATCAATATACCTTTTTAACCATATTAACATGATCACTTAATGGTCATGAGAGACTATCGTGGGTCTCTCTTAAGAGAACTCCTGTGCTAAATATTAAGATGTGTATTACCCAGACAGCTGCTCCTCATTGTCCCTTGCTTTCCTTACCCAGAATAGTATTTTATCAAAAAATATAGTTTCCTGAAAAGTACCTAATCCTGTCCACTTCAATATGAATTCATAGTATTCAGTATGACTAGAAATGTGGGGGCAAGGTAGGGAGAAAAGAAGAAGCACTGAAGTCACTTGGAGATTTCAGTTCATTATATCATTATTCAATTACACTTTGACTAGATTTAAATTATTTTCATAACAGCAAAATAAATAATTAAAAGTTAATAGGATGAAGGGAATAAAAGATCCTGAGTGGCAACCAACCAGGAGAGATTCTTGCTCTCAAGGCAGTGCATTTTTTCTGCTTCAGAAGGAAACAAAAATAAAACTTACAAGTGTGTTTTTTCCAATAATTCCTTTTCTCAACAATCTCTTCTCCAATATACCCAGTACTTTTGAACTTCTTTTGAACCAGAACTTCTAGGCCCTTGAGCAGATCAGATGTTAATTTCAGCAGCCTGAAGACATGTTCTTAACATACAAGAGGTACTCATTAACACCATTAAAACCTGAAAGATGCTTTTATTTGCCAGATATTTCAAGATATGTTTACGTTGATAGACTGTAATTATCCTCATGTAAGAATCAAAGCACATCAGACTTATACAACTGCCTCACACTTACACCTTCTTCCAATTTACACAATTCCCTTCAAAGAACTTGGCTATATTGTACGGTAAATGCTTCATAAATCTAGCTGAACCTTTTTTTACATTTGTATGATAATCTGCCTTTTCTTACTTAGGAATGTTTTGTCTCTCCTGTTTCACTGACAATGAAAATGGTATTTTGAGGTAGCTACAAAAACTAACATCCAGTTATAAGAGTAGCAACATATGGCTCAAAATAGTTGTGTTTTGTTCCAAATTCTTTCAGTGACCTTCCCTGCAAACTAGAGCAAGACAGATCAAATCTCTCTTTTCTTTTGTTTGGTCTCTTGATTTACCCTTCTGGAAGCTCTGCTGAGAACAGACTTTCCATGTATCTACCAGTGTCCCAAGGAGGCCTCACTCTTACTAAGGTTTTCTGGGTCTTTCATGTTAGATTCTACTTATTAAATAATGAATAGGAAATACTAGTTATTTGTGGTTTACAAATACACATGACTGAAGTGCTACCTGTGCTCCCTCCAAAAGGGCCAGGATTTTCAGAATCTGATATTGCAGAACTGCAACAGACAAAAAGAGTACTCAATGTGGAGGAAAAACTCAAACCCAAGCAGTTAATGTCACTGCCCTAAAGAAGAGGTCCCTGTAGGAAAATCAGAGATACAGAGAAAGAAAAAAAGTGAACTTGTTTACTTCTCTTCTTCCTGTCCTTGAGGGCGTAATATTACATAGGAAAGACCGGATCTGAGATATGTTTTTATTCCAGCACTGGAAGAATAATCTAGCTTTAATTTTTTGTCACAATGCAGTGGAGTTAATTAGTTTCAAAAAAAAAAACAAACAAAAGGAATGCAACCATTCCTGTTTAAGAAGATGTGTACTGCTGTACTAATGTTTTCATCTCAGTTATGGAATATGCTGATTGTTCTCTGAAATTGTAACAACTTCAATTTATCCTTTACTCAACCCTCAGACTACAATTTCCAAGGAAATTCTCAGCTCATCTCCATTAAGGCAAACTACGTTGCTCTTTGTTTTCCTCATTTGTTTGTCTTACCCAGGCTGAATGTAATTTAAGGCATCTCTTGAGATAGTAGTGGCGGGGGTAGAAGAAACATGGGCAGAGAAATAAGAGAAGAAATGAGAGAGAAATCTTGCTAAATTAACTCTGTCCATAGAAAAGCTCTGAAAACAGTTATATTCTCATCCAGGCTGGGAAAGGAATATTACTTTTTGTATACAACACAATAAGGCAGGAAAAATTTAAAATGCACTGAGCAACTCAGTACTGAATTTTCTGTTAGCAGTTACAATTCAAGGAGCTGAATTGTTTGCCTAAGGGATATATCAGGGTTTTCTGCACCACTGTTTGAGGCATTTTTTCCACGACATATGGGAGAGCTGGTTCAGAAACAGCATCAGAATCTTCTCTAAATTCTTAGGCTCAAGCTAAGCAAACCTTCGCAGATCTGTTTGATTAATAGGTTCAAGACCACCAAGTCTAGACGAATATAATAAAAAGAAGCTACTGAAAACAAGCTGTAAAGACAACTGTGTTAAGATAATTTAACCGTAGTAAAAAGCTGGAAATCTTGGGTATTTTCTAAACAAAAGGCAACAGCTGAAAGCCATCTTCAGTGAACAGCTCAAGCATCAAAATTGAGTGACAATTTAAAACAGCATCACTTCCTACACCAGTGTAAGTTCAGTGGCTCAAGCTTTAAAAAAATTGAGCTCCTCCCAGAGACAATGGTATACCGCTAAAATTTGATGTATGGAAACATTTGTAAAAAGATACAAATGTGCAGGCCTAAAAAAATTTTAAAATGCTGTTTCAACATAGGCATTTTTGCTATAAAATGAGTTGTGATATGTAATGGAGGATATTTCACAACTGTGAAGATTTTTTACAAGTCTGGGGTGATCAAAAGTGCTGAAGTGTGGCTCAGGCAACTGCTCAAAGTAAAAAGATGGGAATGCAGGAAAAGGGACCCGGAAAGACTCCTTCACGAGAGACTTGTTAGCAAGGAACTATGCATAGGATTTCACATAGATAGCAGAAATACTTGCTGAAGAGGCAGCTGCAAAGCTTATCCAGGGCAGTCAAGAGGTGTGACGACGACATTGCAAGCATGCCAAGCACAGGAGGAAGCAGAGTCAGACTCAGCCCATGGGAGCAGTGGCCAAGGGCTTTGAACTGCACAGGCAGCTGCTGCTAGGATCTGGCCTCGGGTGAGCAGGGTAGGAGATGCAAGCCAGGACCCAAAAATCACAAACTGAGAGAAGGCTGTGGCCAAAGCAGTGGGAAGCAAAGAGTGGCTCCACTAATAGCCTTGCCAAGAAGAGGACTGTCCACAGTTTCAGATTTCAGGAGAGCAATTTTAGGGATGGCAAATCATCTCATTGCACTGTAAATTATCCTGCTGCCCTTCCCCTCTCGATAAATTAGTTTTCATCAAAATCAATCAATTCATGTCTGAAAGTGGAAAAAAGGTAGCTAGCTTACTGAGCTCCAGTGAGCCCAGTTTAATTTCCTGAAGCTTCCAGAGAAGGCCAAACATGGCATTTATCAGTGATCCATAAAATTTCAATTGGGTATTTTGCTGCCAATCAAGTCCTAGACTAACCTTCTTTATTCCCAAATCCACACAGTGAAAAGGGATATTTGACTCCTTCTTCAAACTAAAAATAAAGCCCTTTCATTGAAAAACAAATATTGTGGCAATCTAGGCAGAATTTGAACATTTCAATTTTTTAACCTTCTTGTTCCTGGCCACTTAAAATTCCTCTTCTTTACTTGCTCCTGTGGACCTCGGGGTTGAATAGCCCATGGTGCAGTCTTGCATCTAAGCTTGGCTGAGATCTAAAATAGTATAGTTGGTGTTTTGGTTTTGTTGTTAACCAAAATGCTCTTGTTCATAGAAGCCCTGGTAAGCATTTTCAGACTAAGACTAAAATACCTCCTTGAGACTAAATGCAGCATATGAGAACCTGCTGCTGTTTCTCAAAACTCAGCAGCACATGCCCTGCTTTCGGCACCCACCCTGGAAGTGAGGGGTGATAGGTTCTCTCTTTAATTCATCGGGATCAAACACCTTGTACTTCCCTGGCAAGCACATAGCACCTTCTCCCAACCTAGGCAGGCACTTTCCACTTTCTTTTTTTATTTCGATTATACAGATGAGAAGCTGGTGCCCAGCTAGGAGCAGGTCTGATTCTTCAGCCTTTATGACCAAGAACAGAGAATTTGCAGCTCCAGATCCCTGCATTAAATTCTATCATTAAATGAAACTAAAGCAAAGTACAGTAACCTCAACAGGTGAAGTAGAAATTGCCTCCAAAATAGTCTGTATTTCTGAACAGGTGAGGAGGAAAATTCTGCAGCCAAAGAAATTTCTCTTGGATCTCTTTCTCTTGCTTGACAAACTTTTCAATCCAGAGAATCTGGACAGGAGAGAAATGGCAGTCTGACGTTTCCTTCTCAAGCTGTGTTTTGAAGAAGAAGATACATTATTTTATTAAGATAGTGGTGATAGTTGCATAATTTATGGAGAGCAAGCCTCAAAACTAATCCAAGGAAGTTCACATGCATTGTCCTATGGACCTGAGGCACCTCATGGCACTGGAAAGCTTGAGCTTAGTTTCTACCTCAGACACCTAGCAACTAAAGGCTGCAGGTTTTACCTTGTGTGGCTGGCTGTACTGGATATATGGAACTCCCAACAGCTTCTCCAGCACCCAAAGGCTTGCGTAGAAAATTAAGGCAGAATAGGTAATAACAAAATAAATTCTTTTTAGAATAGTCTTTAGTAAGCAACTTGCCCATCTAACTACCAAAACAATCCTTTTTCACAGCAGTTATTTATAATCCTCTGAGTCTTAAAGGCATTTCAATATCTTTCATTATTTACACAATGGTTCTTGTTACAATCAGGTATAGGAATCAGACAAAAAGTAAGCCTATGAAGTAGTTTTCAGGCTCAGGTTTCTTCTACAATCTCCATAGAGAACTGATAAATGACTACAATGAAGAAAGCAGGTCCTTTCCAGACATTTTAAATTTCCCTTATCCTAGGTAACAATATTGTCCCTGAAAAATGAGAGGCAAAATAACAAAACCCATAAAATAGAGAATAAAGAGACAGGCATATGAGGAAATAACAAATGTTCTCACAATTGTATTCATTTGCAGAGGAATGAGGTGTAGGAGTGGTCTCTGGTGGAAAAAAAAAAAAAAAACCAACCTGTGAAAATCATAATTGTAGTGGTTCTCTTGCTGAGGTTGGAAAAAAAAAAATGCTTTCAAGAGAACAGAGTCAAAGCTTGACAAATTACAATGTTCAAATGACAAACTGGAGACAATAACTCCAGGAGAAATGATCCTGGGCTGATGTATCACAATCTGTTTAATATATACTAGATAAATATATACAATTACCAAATGAAAAGACAGCTTTGCCACTTCAGCATTTCCTAGCTCTTTTGCAGACATCTACGTCAAAGTACCATGAAAATGGCTTAAAATCTTCATAGTACAAATCACACAGTAGGGAACATACTGTAGGAAGGCATTCAGCACCTCCATAATTGCTTTTCAGTGGCATCCAGTTGACTGGCAGCTGTCAGTATCTATTAATTTGTAAGAAATACTCATCCTACCCTTAAAAATCTGTAAAGAGAATAAAGATGGATTTTAAAATATTTGATTGGAGGCGCAACTAAATGAACACCGAAAAAATAAGGGGTTTTTATATGCAAAGACAATAACTTGAAAACAGAGGTAAAGGATGGCAAAGATTTTTTAAAATGAAATCACAAACAGTTCATAGTCTTTCAGTTCACTAAGTTGAAACTTAAACGACTGTATGTTTTGGCTACAATAAAAACCCTTCCTATATTTTTTTGTGATGATCACAACTGTCTGAATAAGATTTGTATGTAACCTCTTACCGGTCTTTGAGAGAATAGTCATGCTTAAGGGTATTTTGTAAATCATACACTGGCTGAAACATAAATGTCAGTTCACAGGCTACAAAAACTATAAATACCTCAAAAAGTTCTTATATATCAACATGGAGTGATTGATAAAGATATCCACAGGTTTAGAATACATCTTTAAACAAAAAAAACCCCCACTTCTTTATGTAAGTGTTAGCAACGAGGAGACTGCATAACTGACTGTACTTTGGAGGTTATCTATACGCAAACAGTATCAGTAGTCTTTCATGTTTTCTTGTATAGCCTGTGAGGGGAAGTTTGGTGACATGTCTTTCTTTAGATCAGCCACATGTGGTGGCACATGAAGACAGCCTGATGGTTGCAATGCTGTTAGCCATTTTTACAACAGAACAGTTCTGATTTAAAATTGTTTCTGTAACATTAATGGATAACACTCCTGGAAACTAACAAGAATAAAATGAAGATATACTCCAGATCTCTGATCTTTACTAAATTCCTCCCTCAAATGCCTACTATTTTTACATTATGTATTTTTTCTTTTTTACTCTTTTATTATTATAGTTATAATAACTATATTATTAGTTGACATCATAATAATTTCTCTCAAGTCCTGTATCAGTATAAGCTACAAAGCTAACTTACAATGACATTTAAGCACTGCCCACATACTACATACATTGCCCATATTTTAATGAAAGACTATGAAAATGAGGGATTTTTTTAATCAACTATCAGAATTTGTTGAGAGGAACTTAAGGCTACTTTTGAAGGTTCAGAATAATATTTTTTTTTTTCCTAGCTTAGGTAGTTTCTTTCCAGTCAATAAATACTTTAAAGTTAAAAAAACAATTCAAACTGAAAAACTGAAAGTATAGTTTTTTCACTAAAAAGGTAGTTACGAGGGAGATATGACAAGCTGAATTCTACTAGTTTTAACATCTTGAATTGCACAAAATATACACAGCTTTATGGTTTAATAAAGCACTGTCTTTTCAGTGCCAAACACTTTCTAATAGCTCTTTTTTTTTGTTGCATATTTGTAACTACATTTCATTAATTTTTATTCAAATAGTAGCTTACTGATGTTTTAATTTTTTTTCCATTGTCATCTTCAAGTAATTCAACACAAAGTAAGAACTAAATAAAACTTTTAAAAATTAGAAGAAGCAGGATTCATTCATCATATGAAATCTAGCAATCAGAAAAAAAGAATGTTAGGTTGTTTTTAGCCTTGTATATAGTATGTCTGTGCATATTTGGGAAAAAAATGTACCAGACTTGTTTATATGCAGCTGTTCACCAATTTTGCAATAAACCCTAATGTTTCCTTGGAAGAGGAAAGGTGAGCAAAAATTTAAAAATAAAAAGTCGATAGATTAATAAATACTTGTGCATCTTCATTAATCTGTGGGTAAAGTAGATGTTTTAAGCCACTTGGACTAAGTCAGTCCCCACTAGTGATCTATCTATGACTGGAGTTATGCTTTGGTAGTGGCACATACTTCAGCCTCTGTAAGGTAAAGCTCAGGTACCCTTCTTGGCATATATAACATAATGTGCTGTGTTGCTCATTTTTTATGACTTTATTTCATATGGTAGATAAAAATATTTTTAAAATACAAAAAAAATCTGTTTAGTCCTGTCCTGGTTTTGGCAGGGATGGAGTTAATTTTTTCCTCTCAGTAGCTGGTGTGTTTTGGATTTCGTGTGTGAAGAATGTTGATAAACACCCTGATGATATGAGTTGTTGTGAATGAGACCAAGGACACCGTCCTGCTTTCCAAGTCTTGCTAATTTGCAGATGCAAGAAGCTGGGAGAAAGACAGACAGAAAAATTGAACCAAACTGGCCAAATAGAGTATTCCATGCCATAAACGTCATGCTCAGTATATAAGTGGGGGCTGGCCGGGGCGGGTATCTGCCTTCCTGGCATCCATCTTTCTCTTCAGTTTGCTGGCACCGTTCCCTCTACCTTGCTGGCTCCCTTTTTGCTCCTTTGCTTGCCGCTCGGTTTTGTTTCCGTGATCGCTGCTCGGGACGGGCTGTATCGGTCATTGGGACATCGGGTGGTGAGAAAACATACGTTGTTTACCTTGTATATTTTAATATCCTTATATTCTGTTATTATTGTAGTTTTCCTTCGTTATTTTAGTAAATAGTCGTCATCTCAACCCACGAGTTCTCCTTCCTTCCCAATTCTCTCCCCCATCCCGCCTGGGAGGGGGAGGGTGAGTGCGAAACTGTGTGGTGATTCGGGCTAAACCATCACAAGTCCAAATTTTTTTCAACAAATACAAACAATTTGAATTACATGAACTGGCAGAACATGCTACTCCATATGACATTCAAATAATTCAATTCTTTTAGCAGTCAAATATTCCTTTCACATAAGCTGTATGCTTAGCTGCCAAGGCTCTGTGTACAGAAAATGTTGGTTGGAGGAGGATATATGTGAGCAGCAGGACAGCTGTCCTTGACTGTGATTAAAATCAGTTCCCCAGAATGAATTACTCCTTGGGCTTAAGACATCTGAAATGAAAGGTTCTGTGTATACTACCTGTTTCTCTGCATGATACATTCTCTGCCTGGTTTCTGTAATGGAAAGAAACCAGTCACATCTGCTGTCATAGACAGCCCAGATCTCTCTGAAAGGCTATGTTTGGATTGTATCTTGCAAGAGGATGTTTCAAACCAGCCACACTTAATGGAGAAGGTACAAATGCTTTTTTTTCTACCTTCACCCTGCCAAGTTTCAGTCACTTTGTCAAGAACTTATTTTTCTTATCATTGTCACATACAGAAGTATCTGTTAGTACATTTTACAAAAAACAGAGATTGCCCAGACGATTACTCAGTAAAGTACTGTATATATAACTCATTTTGAAAGATTGAATATACTCACAGATTGGAGTATAGACGCATTAGAATCCTAATTCTATTTTATTAATATGAATTAATATGAATTTTTATTAATATGAATTAATATGAATTTTATTAATACGAAAATTAATCTCCTTGGAAGCTTTACCCAACTTTACACTGTCTACCTGTATTCTGTGAATGCAGGGGAAAAATACAGCACAAGTAAAGCAGAATGGAAGGGACTCTAATTTTGTATAGTACCTTTCATACATGTGTCTTTAGCTAATGACATCCAAATACACACCTGAGAGCACTGTCTGACATCCTTTGACAGTCTCCTAAAGAATTTGCCTGCAAGCATTTTTCATTGTGTCATTTCTATGCAGTTTTATTAAATAAAGAAAATGTAATGGCCTGGTGACCATTTTACTGTTTTATGTGTCAAAAAAGATGTATTATAGTAATTAAATTGTACTTGTTGGGCCCAGTTCCTACCTATATTTCTAAGCTGATCTAAGAGTATGTGAATGACAAGAAAGAACCAAATGATAAATAATGAGTTAGTGGTTTTATTCTAATTAATATAATTACAGATTGGCTGTACCTCAACTATGTCTCAGGTCTTTAAATGAGTCTCAGTTATAAATGGAAATCAGCAGCAATCTCTCAATCAATTTCAGGTTAAATCATCTTTTCCTGTCTTCATGTGGCAAAGTGCCCTAATACTGACTTTATCTTTCCCCAGGAAACAGCTAAAATATCTACGTGAATTATTCTTTTCTAAAATTCAGGAGCTTCTATCCCCCTCCCACCTAGGAAAAAATAAAGGAAAAGGACAATTAAAATCAAAATCATCACAGAGCCCCCTTGACTGTTGTTGGCCAAAGCGCTTTCTCCCTACTTTGTCCATTCACAGACTTTGTTACCCTAGAGCACACCAAGATGTGACACCTAAACCCCAGTCCCTGCAGCACCCAGTGATAAAATTCTTTGAGTGCTCTACATCACACCTCTTTTCTCACTCCTGCACACGTTGCCACAGCCTCCAGAACTTCCTGTGTCCTCTTGAGCATGCATGAGCTGGAGGCTGGTGAGAGAAGCCGGAACGTACAGGCACACAGTGATGCCATGGGCAGTAGAATGTGGTCTCTGGGATCATCCGGCGGCTACACCTCCAAAACCATGACCCAGGAGCACACCAATAGCCAGGTACAGGATGTCCCAGGCCAGGTTGCTGGCTGACCAGTAGGGACAGAGGAAAGGTTTTCTCCTCAGATTACAAACTCAGGGCTACCAGCACATTTGCCTTCTCATGTCAGCACCAATACGCATACCATAAATGCATATGCCACAGAGATATGTGCACAGAGATTCAGAGGGATGTGGAGAGGAGAGCTTGATCGTGCAGTACTGACCAATTTAGGGTACTCAAAGGTGCATGTGGTTCACACCGCAGGTAGGTCTGCCTAGAGGCTGTTTCTCCTGAGATTTCTCCAAGCTACTGAGGTATTCTCCCAGCTACTGCAAAGGCACTGTAAGGACTGGACAATGCAGCTGCATTGAGAATATCACCTGGAAGGTATAGCAGGATGTAGATACAGCCATTTTATATCATCTTTTTCACACTGATCTCAGGGCAAAATTCTGAAGTTCAGAATTTCAAAAGTATCCTGGTGATATGCGCACAAGTGCAAATACTGCATGTATGCATCCCAAGGGCTTTTTGTACAAGAGGTCCAAATGCATACGTATGCTGAAGACATTGCATGTGCCATGTGGATGTATGCAAAACTATGCATTCTCCAGTGGACACATCTGAAAGCAAAAAATCCCTTTTATCACCATTTTCTAGAAAATATTCTCATGTATTAAAACATTTGGTTAGAAAACATCAGGAAGCAGAGGAGCAGGGCTGGCCCTTGGGCAGTGGAGCAAAGGCCACAGGGGACACAAGGCCACTGGGCAGGCATTCAGCCATGGACCACAGCCCTGTGACACCCAGTCAGGCAAGCGGTGCAGGCTGGGACCGAGGGCTGGGCTTTCAGCAGCCCCTAAGTAAGAGGGAAGTCCCCCTCACAGCCTGCCCCCACTCAGATCACTCCGGCCTATGGGGCCCAGAACCACAACTGTCCCTCTGCTGGGCTGGCCGGAGACCGCGGCCCAGCAGAAAACTTCTGAAAAATGTATTCTCCTTGTAATAAGAAGAACCCACAAATTCATGACTAACAGAAATGGCTTATGATGTGACTCATAACTGTTTTCTCCTCTTAACACAATTAAATTGAATTCATAGGGGTTTGTGATGAGTTTTGTTTACAGAATATGGAATCAGAAATCTCTGCGTAAGATGTACAACATGAGAATTAGCAAAAAGGCAACAGGGTAGGATGCTGACTGAAAGTAATGTATAGGGGTCCTTGTATCCATTTGCCTTTGTTTTTTATTCCTGTTGACTCTGTTCACAGGCCTGTCTCCTCTCTGGTATACTACTTAGACTAGAATTACATGTTCTGCTTTCAGATGGTGCCTGCCTTTCCTTCCTCTGCATTATAAATATTGTATATGAATTACATGTATAACATGGATTCTTTATTAATCACGTATTCTCACTGATACGTGGAATTCTCTAGAGAACAGTACTATAAAACTCCATGACACAGTATGACCTTTAGCTTAGCGCTCTGTGAGGACAATTATCAGGAAAGTATGCATTTTGCTTTACAGTATAGTAGTTGTGAGAGAGAAAACATAAATTGGGAGCTGTATTTGTATTCTCTCCCTTCAAAAATAATGAGCAAATGATCAATAAACTCAAAAATTACAGAGACAGAGGAAATATTTTCTACATTTTGTTTATAAACTTTTGAAAATAAATAGAATCATAGAATGGTTAGAGTTGGAAGGGACCTTCAAAGGTCATCTAGTCCAACCCCCCTGCAAGAAGCAGGGACCTCCCTGACTAGATCAGGTTGCTGCAACATATGAATTGATTCCAAGACCTTAGGAGGATTCTGCAAGTATTAGCTATGTGTATCAATAATGAGTACATCTAGAAGTGTAATAAAACAAACAAGAAGGTGGCAGTAAATACGCAATCATAAAACCCAACAATTTTCACCTGGGTCATCTAACGTTTCAAACAACTCTTCTGCTGAACAAGTTTTGGAATTATGTTAAACACAGAGTTAACAACGCTTTTATGTATGCTAACAGACTTTTAAAGATTGTCTCCAGACTACAGTATTATAGTAATAACCTAGTTTATTAAGTGAGTAGATTCTCTTCAGGCGGTTCACCTCATCGGCATTTTAATCTTCTAATTTATTTGTTCTATTAAGACAGTAAATATACTTGCCAGAATTCTACATTAGAAGATAATGTCAGAATATTAAATCGACTAAATAAAAGTAATAAAATATAAAAGGTAGAACAGTAAAACTAGAAGTTACTGACACTGCTTTGGTTAACCTAAGATAATACTGTCTTTGAAGAAGAGTGGTAATTATAGTACCTAGCTCTTGCATAGTCCTTTCAACCAACAGGTCACAAAGCACTATGCAAAGAAAGTTGACATTGTTACTTCTGCTTTTCAGATGTACAAAGTGGCTTAGAAACAGAAAAGTAACTTCCTAAAGTTACCCCACACATTGACCTGCATATGAGAAGAAATATCTTGAGTCTGAGTATAGTATCAAGCTAAAGAGGCCACACTGCTTTACCAAAGGTGTGTATGAGGGAAAGCAAACAGAGGCGGCTATAATTACTGGAATGCTTTCAGACTCAGCTTGTCATACTGCGAGTTTTGACTCATTTTGCTGTCCACAATAAAAACAACAATCAAAGTCCTTTTTTACTGAAGACATTATGAGGATATTACCTGCTCAGTGTAAAACTTGCCTCACATACAACTACGTAGAGGGACACAAAAGACAGTCAGACTGAAGAAGTCTAGGATGTCATTAATTAACTCACTTTATTCTGGATAGATTGTGCTGTGAAACATAATGTACTACAACCAAGGAGATGAGTCAGGTTGGCAATTACAGTAAGAAAAAACTGGCATGAGTCAGCCACAGAAAAGCTAATTATTCCCAGAGCTACATGGGAACTATCAAGAGTCCTGTAGCCATTATGTGAAGTTCACGACTGCAGGGAACTCCTTCTTATTAGAATGGCTTTTATTAAAGAAAATGGACCATCTGCATACAAGATATCAAATTAAATTCAAGTGACTACATGGAACAACAAGGGCTTTGCTTGCATCACACCTAGGCTTTCATTTTGGGAAGCTTAGTCCTTATTTGCTAAGATAGTTTTTATACTTGAGGTTGTGATCAAGTCTCCACTCAAGTTCTCCTTGTCAGCTCTATCATATTATTTGATATAAAATATCAAATAAGTGAATATAATACATTATTTATAAAATACACATCAGCACCTTTTGTTTGTTTTTTAAAATTTCTATATTTTGGGAAAATTTTCTGTCAAGCATTGTCTGGGAGTATATTTTAACAGCTGTGGAAATGACAGCTTGATGTCATCAACTTTGGAAATGACAACACAGATGAGATTACTTTAATTACATAGAAATGTTCCAGAGACTTTTTTTAAAAAAAAAAAAAAAAAAAAAAAAAAAA
>WHYT01016831.1:370836-388872 GCA_009806455.1 Tetrax tetrax | reverse complement strand
AAAAAATGTCAGAAAAGCCTATTAAATCTTAGGGAATAAAAAGTCATGACTTTCTGGAAGAAGGGATAACGTTATTTTCATTTTATTCCAGACTTGCCATAGCTCCATATCAGAGAAACTGCTAGACGGAGGAAGAAGCTGCTAATGTGTAATTATCATTTCAGTCAACATGCAGTATAAAAAAAAAAATATGACTGAGCCCTTTAGACAAGGGAAATCTTCTCCAGGAGCCTTTAGGCAGAGGGACCATTATGCGTGAATCCTTCTGACACATGCATTAAATCACACTGCTCATTGAGAACAGATGCTGAAATCTGACAGGGAAGCAAGGGCTTCTCTCACACATTTCATCATATGGACTGGATACCTTTCCCACCAGCTTCCAAAAGTCTTTCTGTCCCATAACCATAAGGTTAAGGCTCTTTGAGAGCCACCAGTAACGCATTTCCTAAAAACAGCTCTCCACTACATTTTTGGGAGGGGTTCTAAATGACAAACTCAAACGTACAAATTATATACTTGCCCAAGATGCAGATCTCTCCTCTTGCCACAGCCTGCACTTTACCTTCTTAACCATAAACTACCTGTGTCTTACAGAAAATTCAGTATTACAGCAGTATCAGCTGACCACTCACAAGGGAAATTACTTTCATGGGGTCACCCTACTCACAGATGAGTAACAAGATATGGCCTGTGTTTTGCTGTGATGCAATCAACTATTACCTTAAAGGAGATCATTAGGACACCTTTCAGTCATCACAGCAACAAACACCAATTTGCTAAAAAACAGGTGTCCAGAGTGATGTTCCCTGGTCATCATATCACATATGAGACAATGGCAGCAGTTGTTGCTTTCTTGCCATTAATCGGGAAATTGTAAGTGTTTATGGAACCTCCATGGAAGAAACTATCTTTTCCAGTGACTTAACAACTTAATCATGCAACACAATATAGATATGTTATGGAAAATTCATGTACCATAGTAAAGGCGTATAATCTGTTTCAATTATCTTTGTGTGGATACAGAAGGAAAATAAAAACAAATGTAAAAGAGGAAAAGTAGATATGTAAAATCAAAAGTAATGAATATTTCAGGGAAATTATACTGGAGAAATTGTCTATAATGGCCGTACGGCTCATATTCTTCTCCTATTCTATCACTGATACTTATCATACACAATTTTACATGTTATGTTACAATAAAGACCACAATAACTAAACCAGCTAGTGTTAAATTACAGACTGAACACGTTCCATTTAGGAAAACAGTGTCTGGCATATTAATTGCAATGACATTTAATGTAAGGGACATTGCTGTATTTAATGCTATACTTTAAGAACAGGAGAGAACCAAGCCCTACACAAAAAAAAACCCAACACCATGGCACCTATATGCTGCTGTTTAGCAGGTGACTATCCTCATCTCATTTAGGCCTTGTGACTCTCACCCCAGAGATCCTCAGAAACACCCAGCTTTCTAAGCAGAGGGTCATAAGTGGATTTCAGGCCACCCGTACACCCTGTCACAGTTCATTCACAATGTGTACCTTGGTCAGGTTTAGTAATACTGGATGACATCTTTACTTACAAGCAGGTAGCCTAATGATTAATTTCCTATTATAAGGGCACTTTTCATCTCATTTAAATACTGATTATTATATTCATCTTTGTAAAAGTAATTTTCGCTCTTATTTTCAACCTCTCTACTTCATACATTAATTCTTCATATGCAAAGAAAGCATTTCAGTAATATTGACATTTTTTTCTCACTAGGATTTTCAAAGATACCTACGCTTGAGTGTCCAGTCTTTTTCAGCTGATTTTGAAGCACTCAGCTACAATGTCTGACAAGCCAAGCCCAAAATATAATGTAAAATTAATTGAAACTCCCAGAAAATGTATTTGAAGTTATCATCAACCAGTTGCTGTAGCAGAATATTTGTATCTGACAACGTCATTATCACTTTTTTTTTGTGTGTGAAAACAAATTTTTATTTACATCACTTTAGCCCATTACATTATGACAAATCTCTGGCTCTTACCAAAAACCTCCTTCATGACAAGAAGCAGCTAAATTACTTTAGTCATTGCTGAAGAACTAGCAGGAGATTCCTCTTGTGATCCCTTTTTAAGCGGCCACAACAAACCAGAGAATTATTGCTCATTTTAATTCTTGACTTTCTTCTTGGCCTCAGGGAATACATTTCTTCATAATCGTCTGTCGCTAAGAGGATATTAGTGCCTCATTTTCTTACACGTACCTACTGTGTCTTTGCTCTCTCAGTGTCTTCCTGCACAGTACTACGCAGTTGTAACATACAGTGTCTCACCAGCTACCATGACACAGAAATAATCTTCCTGTGTAGCAATGCTAGGCAAAGTTAACTTCAACTAAGCCTTAAAGCAGCCTTTGACTTCCTGACATTATTTTTCATCAGCAAATTGTTATGAATGTATTTCTGGCACTCGATAAACCTCACACTTCCTTTAAGTTACAATTTTATTGGTTTAGTTTAAATATATGCCATCTCCAAAATTGATGTAACCCTGACCTGGGGAAAAAGCCACACAAATCATTTGTGGTAGACAAAAAGCGTAGGTTATAGACTAGTGAATACCAATTAAAATGATTAGGTGCAAGTTTTACAATAATAGCAGGACATCTGTGATGCTACTGTTGTGCAGATCACTGTGCTGACCTTTTTGCCTAGATCCTTTCCATTTGCTGTGCACTGGATGGTTTCTCCTCTCCTCCCCAATTCCCTCCTGGAAACTGGAGTGATGCTACTGCTGTCGATTCAGTGGTCCAGCAGCAAGGACCTTTTTCCTGCACTTTTTCCAGCACTCCTTTTTCCTGCACCTTTTTTCCCCTTGCCAGTAGTGCTTTTCCTTCTCTGACAGCAGCAAATGTGAAGTTGGTGAAGGGGCCCTGTGGGGCACACATGAGAGAGCGAGCTGTGCTGAGATGTATCCACAACTTGTATCTTTGATCTTATCAACTTTTACCTTAAAGGAGATCAATAAGACACTTCAGGATCATCATAGCAACAAATACAAAGATGTTGAAAAATAGGAATCCAGAGTGATATTCTCAGATAAAGCCTTAGTAACTAGTATTTCCTGCTACAGCCTATGTGAGATGAAGTAAACTCAGTAGTCACCTCTTTCTTTTCTCTTCAAAAAAAAATACACACAATAATTTATTTATGAAAAGTTATTATTTTTTAAAGATAAAAGGCAACTGGCTTATTCAATACCCAAGCTTAGCTATTCCTGACTTTCGGTCTTAGATTAGACTTCACTGAATGTTGCAGAAAGGGAAGTAATAACAAAAGGTATTAAATAAATGAAATGATTGAAAGTGATGAGAAATATAAGCTAACTGTGTATATTTCTTAACTAGAACTATCTGACCAAAAACTCCACAGTTCTTAGATTCTTACATCCAAGAATTTAGAAAATATGGATAAAATAGTTGTAATATCTGCAAATAGCAGTTGCAAAACAGACAGCTGGAAGTATCCTTTTTAAGGTTATAAGCAGTGCTTGGTCTCTCTCCAGATGCATCTGCTGTTTGAGTGCTCAATACCATCAGATTGTTGTAACATCACAACCTGTCTGGATCTCATACGTAACAGTGTATCCACACGTCATTCCCCACTCCTCCTTTCACATGAGGTGAAGAAAGATTTTTCAAGAATATAGATATGGATGTATTAAAGCATCAAGTGAAAGGCCATACAAGGGTCCAAAGCCTTATAAAGGCTTCTTCTGCCTTCTTCTGCCTTCTTCAACAGTTCAGAACTCCTGCTGAGGATCAAACAGCATGAAATATTTACATACAATCCTTGTCACTTCGGTGTGACATATTTGCAGAAACCCAGTGGGTTAGAAAAGCCACACAAATATTCTCACACCAGGTGCAGTTCTAGCCTTGATTTTTGTGGGGAATTTAAATCATTCTTGACTATTCCAGCAAGTCCTTTGTCAGAAGCACTAGGCACTAAAGACCTGAAGAATGACATGGAAGCCAAAGTTGTCTTTTCCTATCCATCTTAGTGTAGCCCTTTCAAAAAAAAAAAAAAAAAAAAAGGAAGGAGAGGTTGATGCTGTCACAGATGCACACACTGTTGTTTTCCCTTCAAGGCTGCTTTTGCTATTAACTTATCTAAGGTTATCTAGGTGACTATATAGCAAAAAAGATTGCATGAAGGCCTTGGAGGTCTGCCACATATGAGCAAAAAATGGATTTTCCACAGATACATCAGAGCTAGCCATCTGAAATAGTACATTTTGCATAGAAGGCACATGGTTAGACTGCAAGCATTTTTCCTTTCCTTCCTTCCTTGTCCTGCCCCCCACATTTCTTTCTTATAATTTAAATTGAAACAGGTCAGTTTGAAATGGCTGATAAATCCAAACCCAGATGCTAAATTTCCCTGACTAGAGCAGCTGGCAAACTTGAGCTACTGGCAGTCCTCACCAGTTCTGGAGAGATAACTCCATAAATTCAAGGGCAAAACTCTACCTGTGATGTGGCAGCCTACATTTGTCCTGAATTATTCTTTGTTCTTAGAGAAAAAATAATATATATATATATATACTGCCATCTTCCCTTGCACTACTCTGCATATATTCTAGATTTCTAACTTACTATATTATTAAGTTCATCTAATAAGGAAGAATACTAATATATATATATATCCCACGAAACTGTGAGCAGTAGCACAACTTAATGTTTTCATAGCATCACCCTCCTAATAAAGAAAGCATGGCTCTGTCCTTTTCCCTCCCCATTAGTGGTATTACCCATACGTTCCTGTAGAGGAATAATGGCCACTACAGTGACCAAAGGCTATGCTTACTAAAGAGCATGCTGAAATGACCATCCAAAACCTTGCAAGGAGCTGACTCCCAAATGAGTGTGAAGGAGAAAAGCATGCAGTGCCAGAGGGGAGATTCACTTGTCTGCATTTCAATTTCTCAGCATTCACACTAAGTCTGAACTGGTCACTTCAGGCTCTCTTGAGACAGTTAAAAATACCTTCAGAGGAGCAAGGACATCGTCTGGAAGTATCTGCCACTGGTCTGGAAAGGGAGCCCAGAGTAACCAGCTCAGCTTTCAGTGCCTCATTTTAGCTCAGAACTGACGACCCTCTCTGGAATCCCATCCTTCCTCTCTCAGACTCTTCCTCCTCCTGCAGCCTCCACTGAATCCGCAGTTGCTCTCCTGAAGCAGTAGACCAGGTTTACAACACAGAAAAGAGTTGTGCTATGTTCCCACTATCTAAGGGGCTTTTAAGATCTTTGGATCTGTGATACCTTTAAACACTGCTTTAAACACTGAACCAGGACTCCTAGGAGGCTGCAGAGGTGGTGAAATAGGTCAAATGTGGCTTGTATCCACCATTTGGAGCTTCACAGAGGGTGATGAGGTTCTTCTGCTTACCAAAAGCAGGGCCCAATGATTCATATCCCACAACTATACTTTAACCCCTCTCTTGCAGCTGAAGATATGCAAGGTATTCCACTTTTACTAGCTGTTTTTACACAGAAATTGTTCTGACAGTATGGTAATGGGAAACGGTATAAAACTATAGACAGGGAAAGGAAGAGTGATGATTTAATGGGTAGTACTGATATTACTATTAGGCTCATTGACAGAACAGATATATGATAGTGTCAGAAATGACTTATTCCTTTTATTCTCTTCACATAAAAGTTTTATCGTTTATTTATAAACCAATCATCCAATATTCTATATGCCATATAAAATAATAAACACTGCCTGTTAAGTAATCTGTTCAGAGTAAGAAAAGAATATTACAAAAGACATACTTTAAAAAAACAAAAGAGAGAATGAAGCCACTGAAGAAATTTTATGATAACTAAAGGACATACTGCAGAGTAATGATAATTTATACCAGAAGCATCAGGTGACATTATATAATTATTTCATTTGCTCTGTGATCAGTATCCTCCCCTATATGGTAAATGTCTTCTGTTAATTCTCTTTGTTGTGCAAAAGCTTATCTAATTTGCTTCTGTTTTGTCAAGAAGAAATAATTTTCAGCAGCTAAGAAGCTGAAGTGAGAATTTTTTAGTGGGAGAATATTTAATAGACTCTGTGTGTGAAATTGTAGGCCAGAATTCAATGTCTGGGCTTTCAATAAATTATAACAGAGTAGTGTGAGTGACTCTCAATAGTTTTGGAGATGCCAAATAAATATAAAGCCATATTGTTTTTTTTTTTCTCAAACAAAGCTTATTGAAATTTTGAAGTCAGTTTTTGTAATATCTTATTAAATTATATAAATCCAAACTAGAAAAAGATTATGCTTTAGACATAATATAATGTTACAAAGACAGATCTTTGCAGCATGAAATTAACCTTCACAATAATAAAACACAAGCAAAAAAAAATTAGAACCAAAAATTGTGAATATTAACCTGAATAAAAATATAGTGACAAAATATTTGCGAAGAAAAAGATCAGTTAAGTTATTTGCAACTCCAGAATAATCTCAAGTATTTTGTCACTTTTAAGTACATCTGAAGAAGTGGTTATCTTCACTATTAGTTTTTAAATAGTCTTAAGAGTCCTTCATTACTAAGAGAGAAGACTGAAAAAAAGATGTTCTTTCTTTATTTGATTCTATCAGGACACACAGGTTTACAGCTTAGTGACAAAGAAAAAGGCCCTTTCTTGCACATCTACCCTATGAACATTTGTCACTGAGAACTGACAAGCAGCTTCTCCAGAAATGGTCAAGTTTGCCTCATCTCTCTTAGAACTGCTGACTCTTTACAAAGGTGTCTTTGATTAGCTAGCCTTCCCACAACTAACCTTCCTTATTACTAGGCATCTGATTTATTTTACTTTCTCAGCCTGAGGCAAAGTTGCTGAGGTGGCTTCACCACTGTTCATCCCCAGCAGAAACTCAAGCCAGAAGACGGCTCTTGCTGGTTCTGGGCGATGATCACTCTGTTTGCATGGCAAGAAGCCACTGTCACACGCCAAAAAGCAGCAAGCCTCGGGGACACCAGGGCAAGCACATAGGTTCTGCAATCTAAACTGAGATCTGCTAACAGCTCAAATGTGCTGAAGGAAAGAAATTTGACTGTAGAAAAGGTATTCAGCAGAAAGCGACAGCAATCTCTTCTCACATTAAGATCACACTGAGGACAGCCAACCTCAAAAGCTAAGGAACACTGGCTTTGGAATTAGGATAAATGAGTTAGTATACCTCTCTTCCAGCTTTTCTAGGTATCATGGGAAGCTCCAAGCTGTCTTCTAGAATGACCTGAGGTATGTCTCCCATGGTATAATGAAGTCAGTAGGTCTAAATTCAAAGGGCTTATTATTAACCTGCAGACGGCCACATATGCAGGTAGCATCCCTTCAAAATGACTGTATGATAGTTTGCTCCATTGACTCACATCTTGAAAACATCTCAGTTTGATTTCATGCTACATACAAATGAAGCAATTCCTTCCACTAAGAAAAGAAGGGGTTTTTTTCTGTATTTTTAGGCTGATTCTCTAACGAAAGGGGAGATCTACATAATGACACTATTTATCCATCTGTCCGCCTTCTCCTAGTATTTTTTACTCCCTTAGCCAATTTCAGTAAAGATGACTGAGGTAGAGGTCATCTCAGGGATGAGAAAAAGAAAACTGAGAGAAGGCAGAGAACTGAATTAATACCCTGTGGCAAAGGGGAGAAAAGAGAGGGGAGGGGGGAGGAAAAGGGAAGGGGGTGAGCAAACGCTGCCTGCCCAGCAAGACCCCTCATAGCACACTGTCAGGCACAGAACCTGCGGCCGATGGTTTAGCTGGATGGGGAAGGCAACTTGGTGGGAAGCATGAGAAATAATACTTGAAATGGCTGGAGGCGAGGTGTAAGTATACCGAGAAGGGTTAAAGGAGAACACAGTAGGGGATTGGGATTGTTGGGGGGGGGACGCAGTGGACAGGACGTAAGTCCAATGAAAGTCATTAATTCTGCAGATCTTGAAAGGAATGGACTTTTGAGGGGCTGAGGATTCACTCCTAGGCTGACTACCCAATATACAGGATGCTTGTCTATTAAGGAATTAACAGGTGAGGATTAAGGGTGCAGGTAGTTTACCACAGAATTGAAGTCGGAAGAAATCTCTTCCTTTTCTGCAGCACACTCTCTATTCTACCGATGTCCTCTGCAGAGACAAACCAATTGCAGCCCCTGCTCAAGCACACAAAAATATAATGAATCTTTTCCCAATTGCTGCCTCCTCTGATGAACAGAACTATCACCTCTGGATAAAGGATAGGGATTTTCTGAAATATGTCCTTGAGGTAATAAATGTCATCCTCTCTGAAAAGCAATCTCACCTCAAGATAACTAAATCTTTTTTCCATTTATCAACTATCAGAAAGATAACTATCCTTACTTGCTATTTAAAATCCTCGGCAGAAATTGAATTCTCGCCTCACGAATAAAGATTGTTGCAATTATTTCCTCAAGCAGTAAGCACCGTTCTGATTTAAAAAAAAAAAAAAAAAGCTGTGGGGGTTTAGTGGAACAGCATAATCTGCGGACTAGGGGAACTCAGCCATTTGTGTCTGCATTTTATGCTCTAGAAGAATTCGGGTATCATTTTAAATTTTTTTGTTTTGCTTTTTTTTGAGGGGGAAGGATTTTCCTATTAACTGACTATTATTTACTAGCAAATTTTGAATAAGATTCTTGGGTGTGCCAAAATTCAGGTTAAAATAAAATAGGTTCATTTATAGCTCTGGTCTGCATTTGCATGTCATAGGTGTTTCAGATATGTTCAGCTATACACCACAAATATATCCTCCTGAGGAAAAGCACTGATTTCTTTCCACTCCACAAAAAAAAAAATCTAAATGACCGGAATTATATAAGCACTGTGGTGGTCTGAGCACCATCAATCCAACACCATGACAACCTTCTCTGACAAGAAACAAAGCAAGAGAATTCTTTTCTTATTCTACAGTCAGTTGTTTTAGAGAGAACAGTGATAAATCATCTCTAATTCAAGTGACATAAATCATTAAAAACAATCTACCTTCATTGCCTGATGACTTAATAATAGATCTGCTTCAGAATATGCTGTCTCAGAAAAATGTAAGTAGAAAGGATGTGTGTTTCTCTGCTTATATATATTTTTCAAACCATTTTTCTTTAACACTATAAAAGAGCTCTTTGTTTTGTTAAGATCAAAGTTTGATATAACTTCATATTTAGCACCTTCTACGAAACAGAAACAATGGCCACATAGTTTCCCATCTTTTTTTTTCTTCTTGTTTATTCAGCTTTAGTAGTGTTGAAGTTATCATTTTCCATCAATCCTTCTAAAAATAAGGTAGCAATTGATTCTTATTCTGCATTCCTTTCCCTTCTCTCCATTTTGTTTTATCTCAAAGTCTGAAAGGCATATAACTTCTCCCCATGAGCCACTATTTCCTCATACAAGCCTGTTTCAGAGCTATGGCTTGGGAAGGCTTAGGCAATTCCAAAGCTATGCAGCCTATCCCAGCAGGGCATGACTTTCCCAGAGCTAGAAAAGAAATCCTGGCCTTTCTGAAGACATGCCCACACCTCACGTCCCCTGTTTTTAAATGATGCTGTCATATTTTCTACTTGGTTGTATAATTGCATTTGAAAAAAAAAAAAAATCTAAGTATTTCTGTGTACCTATAGGACAGTTCTGCAAGGATGACAACAGCTAGCTCGGTTGAATTACAGAGACGATGGGATTGCATGGTAACAACATAGATGTGAGAAGGTATTCCAGGAATATCCTCATACATGGAGTGGACCGTAACTGTGGAGGTCTGGATGCTATCTATATTCACAGCTGGTCTAAACTGTGGCTGGTATTTAATTTCCCACGGGTATCTAGCCAAATAATAAGACTATACAGTGATTTAATTAATCAGTTATGTTCTACAGACAGACCACAATACAAAGGTCATATACTGCATCATAATATAATGGCCAATATATAGGTGATCACAAATATCTCAGTCACATCTGTCCGATTCTTCAGGTGTGCTAAAATTGTGGCGGTTTTAAGGCTTCTAGGACAGTATCTTTTCCTTGCTGTTTTGCATACATTACTATTATCTCAAACAGCATACTGGCTTCATCTCTGAAGTTTTAGCCAGCTCCTGTGGCGATATCAGCAGCACACAAGTGCTTTTAATAAGCTTGCAGAAAATGTAACAAGGAGGATGATTTCTCTTCAGTTCTGCTTGGCTCAGTGCTAGAGCACAACAATGGGATGTCGTCAGAATAGAAGTTTGAATCATGCCATGTAATTTGCTTCCTTTCTTTACTGTTTGGAGGAGGAGGAGGGGGCTGTTGTGACAGCTGGTCAGCAGTGATTCAATTATATGCTCCATTCTCTGGACTTCAGTTCAAGATGTCCTTTGGCAAGCTGAGCAACTGCTCAATGATAGATTTAATAGCTAGGATTTGATAGAGTATGCAAAAGGACACAACTGATTTTGATAAATTTCTCAGGCAGCTTGCCTTTGAAGGTGCACTACGAGCTATGGAACATCCATTGCACCAAAGCTTCCCTTTAAGTCCAGTTCTCCTCTCCCTTATATCATGAAAGTGATCTGTAACACGGACACTCACCCCTTGGCACATGGAATGGTATAGGTCAAAATGTGAGGAAAACAGGCTCACAAGTGCTAAGGACTCAGAAACAGATCTGTCCTGATGTTCCTGATGTAATGTTACTTTGGTAATGGTCATGTCTTGAGCAAGAGGGAGAAGTACAAGTTCACTGAGGACGCTCATGTCAGGCCTGTGATGGTACAGAAAAAGGACACAAGACCCCCGAGAGCTCCGATAACATCACTAAGCTCTGATGCCTCTGTGTGTCTAGGGCAGGTGAGCTCTCCCATTTCTGTATCTGAGCATGCTGGACCGTGCAGGAAAGTATTTTATTCAGCCTTTGAGTTCAAAGCAGCTTGGCTGAGAGCTCTCCCACTCATCTCAAACACAGAAAAAACTGAAGTCAGTCTTCTGAAAAATGAAGGCAGTGGAACAAATCATGACTTAAACTGACATTTGTTACAGACAAGAAATCTCGCTAATATTCTGCAGTCTATGCCTATCACTAGTCTTTCACTGATCTTCCCGGAACAGTCGTCTGAGTTGAAGGAAGGATGGCTGCCAAGGGAGTCTTCTCCGCAGAATGCTGCTTCTCACTTCTGATACAACAGAGTCCAACTTGCAGAGCTGGGAGATTCAAGGCTTATCTCTTCTGCCAGATTTTCCTGAGAACTTTAAGATGACTGAATAAATGACTTGGAGCAGAGACATTTACTATCTTTTTAGACACTTTTCCAAGCACCCTAGAAATCTACTTTGTGAGGAATATGAACCTCATACAGCCTCTCATGGAAATATAATGTGACCATTAGTAGGGAAAAATCATTCCATTAAAAATCATAAAGCGAGAGACAACATCATTGTAGGTCATCAGAATATATGTGGAAAAAAATACAAAATTATTCTTTTTTGCCCTTCCTTTCAGGATAGAAGCAACTCAGTGCTGCTAATATGCTTAGCACTGTTACAGGAAAGTAAGGGTTTCTCTTAATTCTTAGGTTTTTTGAGACAACGAATAATTTAGTAGTTATAACTACACTGTCATAACAAGTGTACTAACTATACTGTACTACAGTTGGTATAGCAACTATAGCAAAAAATACACTCATAATTCTGGTGTATAACAATAATTTTTGACAATATTAATGAATGTAACTTGTTTCATAAAATCTTATTTTAATATAGCACCTAGGATAAAAATCATAATGGAAACAGGCATCACAGTCTTAGAAGGCTGCAAAAGAACTTTGTTACAATGAGCTCATAATTTTACAAAACATTCCTATAGATGTTGGGCATATATTTTTCTTATCTAATCTATGCCCAAAGGTCATTTGCACATTTCAGTAAAATTTCTTGGGAAGGCTGACTAATTGAGGGGAAAATGACCGTGTATTTTCATTAAAATAACATTTATTGTCTGGAAAACATATCACAAACAGGTAAAATTTGAAAAATGGTGAAAAAATAACTAGATACGATTGAGTAAGGACAGCAAATTGTGATACTTGCCATGCCTCATCACAGTATTTTGGCAATTGTAATTTAAATATACTTGATTGTTATGCCTTATGTCATGAGCTGCTTAGAAGTTTTTTTAGCAGGAGATCTGCTAGAAAATGCTAGCTCAAAAAAAAAAAAAAAGATGTATTGCTTTTTAATACTTGTCCCAAAGTATTTCTAAAAGTAAGGATACAAAAGGATATCATAGGGAAATCTAACTCCACTGTTGTGAAAATGCTAGTTTTCTTCTTAAACAGAAACTCAGTCTTTATTTTTATTAAAGTTCTGTCTGTTCAGAATATTCAATTTTATTGCTCTTACTTTCTTGCATAAAGATTGTATTTTTAGCTGGTGTACCTCAGTGTTACATTAATAATACCTTTCTTATACTCACTTTATATGCATTATTTCTCTGGAATGGTTAGAGTCTTATCAAAATGACTGTTTAATCATTGCTGTTTAGTTCATTATTTTCATATCACTGTGATGGCTCCTCAGGGAAGCCAACACATGTCAGATGTTCACTTTGCTGAAATGTGCTTGTGTAATATTACAGACATTAATTTTTAAAGCAGGACAATAGTGTTTAATCTCAGTATTTTCTGCTTTATAAGCACAAGATTTCATCTAAAGCTTCTACTTCATTATACCTATTTTTGAGCTACTGTCATATTACAGAAAGAGTTCTGAAATGGTCAAGTATAAAGCAGAAATCTTTCAGCAGAATATTTATAATAATCCTTTCAGTAATGCAGGGCACATACCTTCTTTAGGGAAATAGCCCTTTTAAAAAATTCTGTTTCATTTACTTTAGATCTGATTTAAATTTTGACTAGAAACTTAAGGAATGTTTTCCGATGTACAAAACTTTGGGACCAAATAAACTGTCCTCAAACCACTCAGGTAATACGCTTCTACTGTTAAATTTTGTGCTTAGGATGTGGCAAAAGAAAGCAAAGTGTCTGGTACTCACAGAAATTAAGCCATCAACAGAGCCCTTGAGCGTGCTGCTAAGGCATCTGGGAGCAGTTCTGCTTACAGGCATACTGCCTTAAGCAATAAAAACAACTGCAAAAACTTCCTCAGATAAGGTTGTATTGAATGTCCTTTGAAAAACAGTTTCAATTACAAATTCCAGAACTGCTAACAAGAAATAAGTCACAATCAAATTACTGGCGCCGACTAATTTGGCTTCTTGCATCAGAAGCAAGGAGGAGCTGGTTTGCTTCCTCACTGTTTCTGTACTTATGGCTATATATATGGCTATACCATAAACAGATCCAAACACCAGAGTGTTTGATATCAAAGCAGTAGTACAGAAAGAACATGACCCCAAAATAATGTACCACATCATTTGCGATGAGGTTTATATAATGAAAAGCTGATACACATCTGCTCATCTGCTGATTCACACAGCTCCTCAGTGAGCATCCCAGGTTCCTGCTTCTCCCAGCAAGGACTGGCTTCTAAGGCAACCTGCGGGCAGCAAGATGGCCAGGTGCCACAGCTTATCTATCCATACTTAGGTTTGGGTGTTATGAGAGACAGAGTCCTCTGAATTTCTAGAACATGGGAGAAACATAACTACACAGGAACACAGGAGGTGGGAAGGAAGATCAGGTGATGAGGTGTTCCCTTCTGATGCACCACCAGATCTCAAGGAGAAGTTTGGAACATTTTCTTGTGCTTAGAGGATGAACTGAATCTGCTTGCCCTTACAGGGCTTCAGAACTGTCAAGCCTCACATATTAAGTCTCATTCTCATCTATTTAGACCTTGTGGTCTCCAAATACCTTCAGCACATGCATTGACTACACTTTTTCTTGGCCTCTGGGCGCCCTGGTATTGCAGGGTATTGACAGATACTTCATATTTGCTAGCTCTTTCACAAGTACTGAAGCTGCACAAAGCTGGCCTAAATTTTTTCCCCTAAAATGTGTTTTACTTTCTTTACAAATGAAAGTTCAGACCGTTTTATGATTAAAAGCATTTAAGGAAATGAGGGTTTAAGGCAAAGCCCTAATACCACATCAGTCAAAATACAATCAGAGACCTTTTTTGGCAAAGGTTCTAGTAGGACAAGGTTAGTACCTCACGAGGAAGAGGGTTTTTTTACACTACTTTTTACTTTATGCAAAACCAGTTCTATATAACAGTACTATTAAGTCTTCTAATCCATAGTACAATCTCAGTCCTCTGTTTTCTGTATTACAATCGACAATATACAAGATACTCAAAAGCTTAGGGTAATATAATTCTTTCATAGTCACACTTGACTGATGATTAACAGGGCAAAATCAATGAGACTGTAGAAGAACTTTCAAATAAAATTAATCCAAATTCTAAGTCGCATTAAAGAACATCCTTTATGAAGCATGTATGTGGGGAGGGGAGTTGACAACCCATGAGGATGTGTAAAGAATTATGTTTCTTGTTCTGAACCATATAAGAAGCCTTCAAAGACACATGGAAAGATACTCCTTCTGTAATATATATTTTACTATATGAACTTGTTCACGAGTCCATCCAAGTATATCCTCACAAACTGCTGCATCAGGAAGCAAATCACATAACTAGATGATGAATATAATCTTTCAGAAGATAAGCTTACTCATTTATGTATTAATAAATGACAATTAACAACTTCGTGGTGGTCTCAGCAGCTCTCCCCATGTTCTGCACCACGTCTAATGCTTGGAAATTGCATTACCAAAACCATCCACCATACAGATATAAACATACACACACATGATCAACAGAATATGATTTATGATCCAGATAACCATACAACATAATAAATTATTCCTATTACAGTCATCGCTTCAGTCAAATCTGACAATGAAGCATTTAGCCTGTTACAGAGACAAGAAAATATTCTACATGTGGTTTTATTTTCTTCAAATGCAAAACTCAAGTACAGTACTTTTCCTGGAGAAAAGAAGAAACACTTACTGTATTCAATATTCAACTCTTTCCAACATTTTTCCAAGAAAGGATGTATGTGACCTTTTTCAGCTAAACTCTGTGCTTCAAAGGCAAAGAAAATAAACGCTAGGCAAGTTCACTGATTATAGAGGAAATGTATTGAAAGCTTATCTACAACAGTTGTTTCCCAAAGGAACAAGGACAGCTATAAGAAATGCAGGATCATAGAATTAGTAGCTTAGAATTGCATGAGTAAGTATCTACCAGAGGAGAAAAAGGTACGTATTTGGCCAAGTTTTTGTTATAATTCATGGTTAAATAAATGTGAAAAGGGAGAGAGGAAGAAAAAAAACATGCAGCTAAGCATTTTTATTTTTCATAGAAAGGATAACCACCAGTTATAGTCACAGGATCCGAAAAGGACTCCTCATCGGTATTGCTTATTTCACCTTCTCACTGTGTCTGTTACTTAGCCATATTCAATATGTCCAAATTAATAGCTGAATGAAGTTTTCTTAATGCTGACAGAAGGAGATTCTTAAGACAGGAGATTAAATATTGTCACCTCTTGCAGTATCTCCCTAAGCAGTGTTTGGACCAACAAGTATAGATAATTTACCAGCGTGCCTCACCTGGGTACAAAGCCAATTAATTGATCTTTGCACATTAGTCTGAGAGACTTGAATGAAAAAGGAACATAGCATTGTCTGGAAGGCCATGTTTGATACTGGCTGTTGTCTTAGAAAACAGGTCCAGCCTCTCCATTTTCAAAAGGGCATGGTTAGCAAGCACTGACTTTTATTAGTAGAAGTATCTGTATCTACCAAAATGAGAGCACTTTTATATAGACGGATCAACTGCATTTGTGTGCACTTAAAAATTTCCTATATCTATAGCAGTTGTTTAGGACTGCACACTGAGGAAGGGGGAAAAATATCCTGCCTTGGCTACGACACGATTTGGAAAGTTGGGTTGATGAAGGATACTGCCCCTTCCAAAAGGAACAGTTTTAACTCCTCCACATCCCCATTTTTTTGATGGGAGCAAGTAAAAGAAAACAAAAAAACAAAAAAAAAAATTGGCTTTTTACATACTTCTCCTTCGCTTATCTATCCCTTTTCCCAATCACTTCCTTTCCCAAGGCAGAACCTTGCCTGTTTAGAAGTGCAAGCAGCTCCTGGATGAAACAGCAGTTATGCATTTTGTTAAGCACAGCTTGGACAATTTCAGATATTTCCAGGTGAGAAAGACTGCAGGTCGGAAACAGGGAGACAGGGTTTTAGTTGAGAAAGCGCTAGGAAAATAGTCTTTTTAGACACAACGCAGCTTTACAGAGAGGCTCTAGTTTTATAGAGAGGGCCAAAGAGCTTCACAGTCTCTAGCATATACCTGTAACTTCAATCCAAATTTACAAAGACTAGAAAAGCTTTCTCCAGTTCATCAAATAGATAAAATTCCAGACTACCTCAAGAATACAGGAAACATAACAGTTATTTCAACATTTCCCAGGGAAAAGATACGAGACTTCTCTCATTTTATTTCTTTGTTTTTACACCATCAGGCAAAAGTCTCAGCTGAAATATTCAGTACTCTTCTACTCAGTTAATTATCCTACATTAAGTGGTACATTCATTCCACCATAACTGAGGTGAAATTATTATATTTACAGGAAGACAGGCAAAAAAAAAAAAAAAAAATCCCATAGCTTCTAAAAAAATCCTTATTTTCTAACAATTGCACTGCTAGAAAGTGCCATTGGCTTTTAGAGGTTTAAATTCTTAAATGTCTTACCACTTTTGAAAACAGGACCTGGGCTTCTAATTGATTACAATACATATTGGGAAATCGCACAGAGGGTTAAGTTAGATATCCTTTTTTTTTTTTGGTAGTTGATATGCTTCTCAGAATCATTTTAGGACATACACCTCTTGGGTTTTGAGTGAATATTTTATGTACAGCATTGTTATGAGACTATTAATCATCATTTTTGCTCTATTGCTCCCACCTGAAAAGAATGAGCCTGTAATTGAAAAGGCAAATTTAGCATTTATATTGGTAATAACACAGTTTCATTGCCATTCTTCTCAAAGAGAATTTTAACATTATGGTGAACCATATCTCATTGATAAGTGAATGGAAGGGAAGTAAAGCTTTCTCATTACCAGGACCCTGTGAGCTAAGTCATTTGTGTGCTGAGCAGAGCCTTCTATTGTGTTCTAACAATTACTTTTACTTCCAGATATGATAACTCTTTGAAGCACTACCTGGGAGACACAGATGATATGCATAAGAAGGAGTAACATAGTGTTGGCTGATAAACTAATCTTATTTGCTATGCATTTGATATTTCATTGGTGGGGTTTGTTTGTTTTTTTTTCTTCTAATGGTGAAAGCCATGGTGTCTGACTCAAATAATTTAACTCAGCAAAGTAAATAACTTAAATCCACAACAGAGTTTGAGATTATAAATTTCTTTTAGAAACTTCTGTTGAAAGTATAATGCTGTGCTTTAGCATTTTTTAGCTAGCTAGAAATTAGAACAGAGTTTGGATAGAAGCTTGTTATGCCAGCAGGTATATATGTATGTTATTCTAGGATACCTTTTCAGGAGAAAAATTTTCACTACGTGCCTGAATCATGCTGTGATTAGAAGGACAGTGAAAGAATATTCATTTATCAAAAACTACAGCTAACATTTAAAGATAAGACACATCACAAGATGGATGGATCATTCTGAGAAATTAATATCATAAAGCCAACAAAATTATAGACTGCAACAAAGTAGTTTTGCTGCTTTTCAGTGCTCTGTTTGCAGAGTAAATATGTATGTACATCTAAACTAGCAAAACAATCCAATCCGTACCTTTAGTTACAGGCTTGGAGAAATATTTTCTGAAGTAGCATGGACTTTAAACCATCTTGGTAGCTAAGATTATGCTTGAGTGATTTTTTTTTTTTTTTTTTTTACCAAT
>WHYT01016831.1:338029-370816 GCA_009806455.1 Tetrax tetrax | reverse complement strand
AAAAAAAAAAAAAAAAAAAATCAAATGTAACTGTAAAGCTTCTGTGTGTTCATATTCAAACAAAAATTCCATACAGATTTTGGTAAGAATCTGTTTTGCTGAGTTATTCACTGAACAAGTAAAAGTGGGCCCCCTGACTTCAGACATTGATCAATATCCCAATACACTTGATGAAAAAGTCTTGTGCCCTTAATGTGAAATAAAATGATCCTGACAAAGAAGGGAACAGAAGATTATACTGCTGAACAACTCCATGGTTCTGAAGAACCTAAAAGTTTTGGTTTTTTTTTTCCTTCTCTCTGGAAAAAAAAAAAATGAATGAAAAAGAAAAATCCATTATGCACAGTGCTCAGCTTTTATACATTTATCCACTCATAGGAACAAGAAATAGACATAGTCTCTCACTAGTCACAGTTACCTGGTCTGCAGAACAGCGCTTCATTTCAAGGCACGGAGGCAGAAGCCACTCTGATAAGCAACCAGAGTTCTGGCCTCTTCCATATCCACTGAGTTGCTTCAGGCAACCAAGTTTTTATGTCTACTCATGGACACTAAATGACCTCTCTGCATGCATCTGGCAAGTACCGCAATCATCTGCGTGAGATTTTTTTTTTTTTTTTTTTTTTTTTTCTTTCCAGTTCCTGCCTCACTTTCCTGGGGACTGAAGATACGAAGGACAAATACTGAAATGCTGTTCATACACCAGTATTTGAGCTGTGCCATTTGCTGGGCATCACTACAACTCATCTCCTCCATCAGCTGCCAGTCAGTTTGGTACATCTGGGTAATGCAGCTGCACACTGGATAGCAGAAAGAAGTTTTTTTAAGAGCTTCCCATGAGTCTGCTTCCTTTATGAACACTTTGTGCTGGCACTCCCTGAAAACTGACACTCACATATCCTGAAGAGAAGCCAATAAATCCTGTATGTGGCACCATTTCTTATTTTTGCCTCAGAGAGCACTGCATGAAGCCATACTTCAGTTGTCCTTGCAGATTTTATGACTCTGCTGGGAAGGGCTTGACACTCCTGCTCAGAGGCAACTTTATGCATTTCACAGTGCCTTGTGGGCCTTGCAGGCCTCACCCTCTGGCCTCCCGCCGGGCAGCCGACTGGGCCCAACTCGGGCCTGGCCTGGCTGCAAGAAGTGGAGAGGAGATGAGCAGTGAATAAGATGTAAAAAGGATCCTGAGAGGCATCTGCCAGCCTGTTGTGAGGAACGGCTGCAGGCGTCAAGGTCAGTGAAGAAGGAGGGGGAGGAGTAATGCGGCTCCTGGCCAAGATTCCCCTGCAGCCTGTGGTGATGACCATGGTGGAGCAGGTTGTCCCCCTGCAGCCCTTGGAGGTCCACGGAGGGGCAGAGATTCACCTGCAGCCCGTGGAGGAGCCCACGCTGGAGCAGGTGGAGGCCTGAAGGAGGCTGTGGCCCGTGGTGGGCCCGCTGGGGCAGCTGTTCTGGAGGGACTGCACTCCGTGGAAGAGATGACCCACGCTGGAGCAGTTTCACGAAGGACTGTGGCCCGTGGGAGGGACCCCACGAAGGAGCAGGGGAGGAATGCGAGGAGTTCTTCCCCCGACGATGAAGCAGCGGCATGAAACAACACGTGATGAACTGACCGCGACCCCCATTCCCTTTTCCGCCCCCTGTGCCGCTCGGGAGGGGAAGGTAGTAGAGATAAATGTTAAGCCCGGGAAGAGGGAGTGGTGGGGGGAGGTTATCTTGTTCCCTGTCTCATTCTCCTGCTAGTTTTAGTAATAAATGAATAGTTTTTCCCCAAGTCGAGTCTGTTTTGCCCGTGACGGTAACTTTAAGGATTCCTCCCCGTCTTTATCTCAAACCTCGAGCTGTTTTTCCTATATTTCTCCCCCTGTTCTCTCGGAGGGTGGGGGGAGCGGGAGAGAGACTGCGTAGTCTGGTCCCAATCGGGGCTGAACTACGACAAGAACCCTTCTGTTTTTGAAGAAATTCCTCTGGGGGTTTCTCTCCAGGTTTCCTGGACTAAACCAGGATTTGTGGATCACAGTAATGAACAGCTGTGAGTTACCAAGAGACACCAGATGTGACTGCCCCTCTCCAAGTATGCACAGGTCTTCCATATGCAGGTAAATGGTTTATAATGAACTTGTCCTTCCCTAAGAACGTGTGAAAATTCTCTGCAAACACACAGAAAGATATATTAGCAATCTGTTTTCAGATAATGACTGCAATTAAATTTTCTTCCACTTGCCTCATCTGAGAATCATCTTCAAAGAAAATTCAGACAGAAGCACCTTACCACCAAACAGTTGCCTTTTAAGTACAGAAGCAGAATCCTTCTGCAGAAGTTTGCATCATGAGAGCGGTTACAACATTAAATTGTTCATAGGCAGGTAAAAGCCATCACATCTCCAGATGTGGGCAAGGGTATTAATGTCCATATGATTTCCAAAGTATTCCTCAATAGTTGGCAAGGCACACCAGACTGACACAATGACTGCAACATATTTCCCCACTCCCCAAGCATATAATTGGAAAAACTGTCCAATTCTTGTTTCTCACTTACCTTTAATCATCTCAGTAAGGTGTTTAAAAGTAAATCTGTGAACTAAATTTATTTTGCATCTTAAAAATGAAATTTAAATATAATTTGATGGAACAAATCTCCTCTGTCTATTTAAGGTTTGCAATATAATTTTGCCTTCTTACACAGATCATAAAATTATGAACTTGCACATCAACATAACACCATGAAGAGCAATATTTATTAATAAATCAATTGAGGTGGTAGGTAGGTATGCTGAAAAATACTTATAAATCAAGCCAAAAAAAGCATTGTGAAGAAATTTTAGGATTCCCTCCCAAACACAGAACTAATGGGAAAGTGACTGTACACATTTTTGATAGACACTGCATAGTGCTGCTGAGTGTGGGATCAGACTTCTGTGCTGTTGCATCTTATTTACTCACTCTGATGGAGGTACTTCACAGAGAATGGTCACTTGATGTTTATAAAACAATAAAATCACTATGCTACTTTCATTTCAAGGAATACACTTCACTGTTACTATAACACAAAAAAACCTTTTTTCATCCTTGGAGAGATTAAAAAAAAAAAATCTATTTCAGACATATTTGCTAACAAAACGAAATATGATTATGACAATCCTGAGCTGTCCTTCTAGCCACAAAAGTTCCTTGTCTATGTAAGGTGCTGAGTTGAAAAAGATACTAAGAGGAGTAAGTGTCCTTCTAGTAAGTCTCAGTTTTGACACTTAAAAAGATAATCCATACAGATCCATACAGATCCTCCTGGGGAGGAAGTCAAGTTGGTCCTCCTATGGAAGGAAAATAACAGCAACTCTTTCCAATAGTGAAAAATCTCCGTCTTGGTAGATCCTCAAAGGGGACAATCCTCAGCTAATCTAAGATCTTAGCATTTAAAGCACACCAAGAGAAAAGAGCTACACTGAAACAGTCCTCTCTGGTAGAGTGCATCAATCCAGAAAGCCTAAGCCTGCAAACATATTATAATTACAAAGGGAATATGGCTAAGTGTTGGTACTAAAGGCTACCAGTAAATAATAGTTGTAATTTGTATTCAGAGGGAATTCAGCATTCCAAGCAGCCATAAAACAGAGCTCTAATATTCCTACGGCAATTAAAACCATGTAAACAGCCTACATAAAAACTTTGTTTATTTTCCAGCATTTTCTTCCAGCAATGTGCATCTTGAATTTGAGAACAGTTAAGTCATTTACTTTAAATAAGTACTGCATCAGTGTCAGAGTCATTGGTCCTTTCTGAGAGACTCCATTAGAAAACACATTAGCGAATGAAGGACTAGAAGTACTGGTCTGCATCATCCAACTCAACGTGAACTCATACCAGACCACTGACAAGGTGATGCCTTGACTTTTGTCACCCTGCAGCCTGCAAGTGGTCTAGGTTCTGCTTACTGATTCAAATCTTACTTGCTTTACTTTATTCAATAAGCCCATTCCTCAATAGGATAAGCAGGGAATAGTTATTTTATGTTCATGATATTTCAAGTGGTCCTTTAAAGTCCTCTAAAAAAAATTAGCAAGCATTTCATTTCACTGAATTAGTATATATGATACAAGACATTGATTCGGGAAACTAATTTTCACAAATCATTTTCTTTTTGCTCTTTCAGTATTTATCAATACTTAATAATGAAAACATGGAGTTTCAAATTTATTTCTATGTCATATTCACAGTACAATTTTAGTGCTTATTATAGATGATCTCTCTTAAGAAAGATTTTGAAGTAAATATTCCAGCACGTTCTTCATTTATATATCAATATTCACTAAGGCTGAGGATATAAATCCATCTTTTTTTCTCTTGCAGGTTACTCATATGGTACCCTGCAGAGCTGACTTACCTGTAGAGAAGTTACTAGAGTATTTTCTACTAGCTTTACACTACAGTTCTTCAGTACTTCTCAGGGCATTTAAGTACTGCCTTTTCTTTCACTCCAATTTCCTTGAATCCAAGTGAAATAGCAAAACTGCTAGAAACGTAAACCACACAATTCAATTGCCTTGCCTGAATTATTATATAAAATAAAAACATTCCTAATTAGTATATGTTTCATTTCTTGTATCTTTTTAGATGGCCAACTTTTGGACAAACTTTATAATTAAAAAGCCTACTTGAAACTTTCTTCAAAAGAATAATTTTCCTCTGTTTATATTAGCTGACTAATAATACCTTTTGCACCTGACATAAGTTTGTATAAATTTTACAATATAAGTTTAGTAACTTAGTCAAAAAGGAGCATCCAGACATTTTTAAGGAGTAACCCACGATCACTGGAAAAAAATGTTTTAAAGAAATTGCTGTTTACTTGTCAGCATTGGGAACAGCAATATGAATTCTCTCTCAGACACACCTCCTTGTGCTTGTACTACTAACATTTTTTTTTCCGTTATTACTTCATAAGCTTACAGCAGTTGGCTGTTGTTCCAAACTTTTATTTCCCTGAAAGGCTTGACTTTCTTGTCTGGTTACAGTAAAAGTGAAGGACTGATTTCCAGCTGACCTAAAGACTAGGTTGCAGAGTCCCCAGTCATACTGATTCTACCTAATGCTTCAGATAGTTCCTTGTGACAGAAGTTGAATTTCCATTTACATGCAACAGCTTCAACCAGTCGAGTTCCCAATACATTTATTCAGCAGGATTTGGCACTGCATTCATTGTTCAGAGGTAAAGGACTATTACGCCCATAAATTATAACACTTCATGGGCACAAGCAGGAACCTCCCGTGCAGCTTTCCATCCCTGTTCCACGCTGGAAAGGAAAATGCAGTAATATCATTCAATCACTGCTGCACAGAGCACACGCAGTTGGCTCACAAAAGCTCATGTTTAAGGTCATTTCTGAGCATATTCAGGTATTCCAGTCACATTATCTCATCAAGTCATTTCTCAAGAGGCTAAAGACCATTTGGAGAAGAGCTCTAGGCAGGTTGGCACAGAAGCTGAAGATAAAAGCACAGTGGCTTGGCAGAGAGGGCAGGAGAACAGGGTCAGAACTGCTGGGCACATGAAAGGTGACCTGAGACTTGACTGCAAGCTGTCCTTTCCCATGCAAACTTGAATTTCCCTCCTGGGGTAGCCAGCTGACACATGTCAAAGTGTAACTCGTCTCCTTCTCATAATTTAAGCAGTGCAGATGAACTTACCAATCAGGGAAAGCATGACTGTCCATGTGAATTAATTGTCACTCTGGGCCCCTGCGCAGCATAGCCTCCTACAATGGCACCCTTAGAAATGTTTAGGAAGAAAAAGAAAAGTAAGATCTAGGATATGCTAGCGTCTGCTTCCCTTTCCTCTCCTTTTGATCAAAAGTTGAAATTTTAAATAGGATTTGGGAAATGAATGTTTGACCAAATTATAAAAGGCTCCTGGTTTCAGTTAAACAGCTGCTGCTTCCTTTGAGAGGTTTGGGGAGTTGTCAAGGGTTTTATTTTTTTTTTAATTGAGCAGTTTATTTTTTTAACTGCTATTGCTTTATGATATTGGTATAATTTCACACATTAGGATGGTATAATAACCAGACACTGCATTGCTGTGTCATAGAAGAATAGAACACAGCTGCCTGTGCTTTGTGCAAGAAAAGTATTGAAAATAATAGCCTTGTGATGAAAGTATATTGAGCTGTTAATCACTTTCTAATATTCTGTGCACAGAAATATTCTTGAGATATCTGAAATTAGACACAAGAGGCAAGAGAAGGCATCATTTTCGAGTAGCCATGTGACAACTATGGCCATCTAACCACGTATGTGTAGAAATTGCTCTACTTGAATCCATAGCAGAAAGAATACCTAGTCTTTCCCCATTTCACATATCAGTCAAATCCATAATTTTCATTCCAGAAGATGAAGTCCGAAATAGTACAGAAGAGAATGATTCAGATGTGCCATTATTTAAATGGTAAGTTATTTGGATGACTCCAGATATTGGGAAAGTAAAAAGGTATAACATGAGAAATGCACCCCAGAAGAGACAACCAAAGGAAAAAAAAAAATTAAAAAAACCAAAAGGTCTGAACAGATTCAGACAAAAAAAAAAAAAACCCCAACACTTCCTTTCTATGGGTCTACTATGAAATTTTTCAAACATTAAGTCTTTTCCAGACAATTTAACTGTCTTTAAGAAAGTTAAGGCAGCATTCACCTTACACTGATCAGTCTCTTGTGTGCATTAAAATAAGAATGGCTTGGACAGAGAGGAAAAATAAAGCTTTGTGTAAAGGACAAGCATTCATTAACATACACCTGTTTATTGGAATAATCTGGAGACTTAAGATAAAGAACATTAGAAATGCCCAACTGGGTCAAGCCAATGACCCATCCTATCCAGTATTTGGTCTCCAGTAGCAGCAACAGCAGATGCTGTTCACGGAAAGTATGCAAGCCTGACCACTCTGTCGTCTATCCCCTCCACACTTTCCTAGCACCCACAGTGGGGGTTAGGGTTCTGTACAGTTTTTTAAGTGAGGCTTGTTAAAACATACCCTCCCTGCTTACTCCCATCAGTTTAGCAACCTACTGCATGTGAGTATCTATTCCTTTTTTTTCAGCCGGCCAATACAACCTGCATTGTTCTTCCATCACATGAAGTTCCCAAAGCTCATTGCTGGACGAGGACAGTACTTTCTCTTATGCATCCTGAACTGATCTGGAGGTTCCTCAAGTGGCCCCTGGTTGTAGTACGGTGGGATTTGGTAAACAGCAGTTCAGTATTCATCAGTGCCCTCATGATTTTTCAGGCTCAGTCACAGGACCCCCTCTCTGCTTCAAACTGAGCACTCTTGTCCTTTCATCATAATATACCTGTTCCAACCTCTTAACCAGTTTAGCTGCTCTTCTCTACCTGCTTCACCTCTTCTACATCCCTTTTTCACTCACAGGCAACATGGAATCATACTAGCAGACTCAGAACTTGGTTGAGGACCAGCAGACAGACAGTTATGTTTGAGAATAGCAGCAAGCTGGGAGGAGGCAACAGTAGATCCGTTGGAACACGCTACGCCACGTCCTTTTCAAACACCAAACTTCAAAGAGAAGTTCACCATCCTTTGCTTTTAGAAGATATACACATATTTTCCTATTTTATTGTATAAAATAAATTTAAGGATGGAGCTGTACAGCTGTACACCCTTTCCCGATGAGTCATAAATACTAGACTTTAACACGTCAGGTGTCTCCGTGCGTTGCACATTGCTATTCCATGACTCAAAAGTTTTCCTGCTGTTTTGATCCTGAAAGCACAATAAGCTGAAGTGGGAAAAATAATGCATCAAATTAAAACCTTGCATATCCAAACTTGTCTTGCCAGCGGAGGGAACTCCAACTCAACTCTGCTGCTTGCCATTACACTCTAATTTGATACATTTCCCATAGTAAGTCAGATGAGTAGCATCGTAGAAGTATTTTCTCATAACACAGCCTCTCAGCTTGCTATTATTCCTGACTTCTAATGTTAGTAAGACAAATTCATCAAGGGCACAAAATTTGAGTCCCACAGTATGGTATTTTTTCTAATACTGCATTTTCAAGTCTTAGCTGCCCTTCTTTATAGGAGGCTTTAAAGGATATAATAAAGTAATATCGACTTTTCCAAAAAATTACAAACTAAATTGACTAGCACACAATCATTTGCAAATTATTCAAATGTATTTGTAATATACAGTTTGAAATTCATGCTGCATTACTCAGTCACCCACCTTATTCATACGGGAGTAATGAAACTATGATCTGACTTGCATATTAACTAGTCCAACACAGATCAAAGCATACACTGGACTTTTGCATAGCACTTTTAGATTGAGCTGTAAGTTTCAAGATTCTGGCCAATTTAAGAGGAAGGTGATTTGCAAAACTAGTCACCAGAGCCCTACTTGTAAACTTTTACAGTGTGCTTGTAATTAAAAACTGGCTTCCAGCTTTGAGCATTCATGCTTCAAAAATGTGTTTTCCACATTTTTTGATATTAAAAAAAAGTTAAGTATTTTTAGACAAAGGTTGTTACAGTCAAATGAAGACCTGTCTTCAATTCAAAATCCACTGGGCATATTGTAATAATTCTGAAGTGTAATTGAAATTTTATTTTCTTGTAGAACTTAAGTTTTATACTTAATTGAAAATAGGGCATTTTCTAAGTTGACGACCACACAAAGAAAAAGAAATACATTTGAACTAAGACAAAGGAATTATCAATTTTTATGTTCTTTATCATATTTGGAAGTTTGCTAAGACTCTCCACAGATTTTCTGAACAACAACTACCTGTTACATGACAGCCAGCTTACATTTACCTTACTGTTGGCTGTAACTGTCACCCAGAGACAACAGTCATGCATGTAGGCCATTTCTTGGAGGTGTCTAATGACAGTAGAGTGCACAAGAGAAGCTGTAAATATACATAAATAATCAAAAGGCATTTAGGCTTTGCACAGGTTTGTCTGTTAAAACATTTCAGAAGTTCCTTAAAATTACAACAGAAATGCAAAGCAACTATTAAGTCACCTTCTTAAAAGGCTAACAGAACTGTATTTTGTTATGGCACTAAGTAGACTGTACCACTGTATTCCAAATGCTTGTTTCTGCGCTACTTGCATCTAAGAAAACTGCTATCAATGTTTCGATCCAGAACACATGATGGATTCGGGAAAAAAAATCAAAATGCTTACTGAGATCTCAGTGTAGCTGTTCCCAGCTTATGGTTTACAGGGCACCACTGTGCTTGCAAGATCTTCTGATGATAGTTTCAACTACAGGAAATTAAATGGCAGAAAACAAAGCCAATAGCATTGCTCAGAGTGCTACTGGCTCAGCACTGCTGTTTGTGAAACAAAGGAGCATGAGAATACTACTGTGGGAAGCGTTAACTCATACCCTCACCAGGTATCTCATGTGTAATGAGGTATAGAATAACAACATTCAGATATACTTCTTTTGTAAATACTTTGTTGTTGTAATTAAGAATGTTTTGCTGCCAGAATACTTTGCAGTGAGAAAGGAAACCACTGTCAGTAATAGTAGAGCAGCATTTACTCATGAAAAACAAGCCAGGATATTGCCTGAAACAATGACTCGCAAAGATCGATGTCAAAGGCAGTATTATTTACATCAAAGGCATTGTCAAACATTCCTTTTTCTTTTCTAATTCTTTCTTTTGTTTTGCATTTCACCTTTAATAGACAAAAAGGCATGCTTCATCCTTGCAGGGGTGGGGGGACAGGGACAGACAAATGACATTACACTTTGGAGCAGGAAGAAATAACTCCTGAGATTTAAGATTTAATAACAACAACCCAAAGCAATCACTGCTGAGGATATCTGAAACTTCGACCCGTGATTGCAGCTGTGCTCTTATGTCAAAACTAGTCCCAAAGTTAGGTTTTGTTGTAAAACATGGCTATGAATAAATGGCATACTTATAGCAGAAATTTCTTTTGTATGTATGGGTCAAGCTCTGTCTGCACAGTACACAAGTAACAGACAACCCTGGTAAGAGCCTTGGTTTGGTTTTACATTTTATTTAACAGGGATAATGCAGAATGTCACCATTCCTTTGCAGCTAGGCACACTACTGCATTTGTGTATGTTTTATGCAACTAGCTAGTCATGGCATTAGCACGGACTTACAAAACAGGTAAGAACGGTTTGTCCTAAACAAGTTATAAAATGCAGGACACTGGAGAAAACCAACTCTAAAATAAAACTTTCTGTTTGCTAATAAACTACTAAAATGCAACTCATTTGCTAAAGATAAATGTGACTTTATGCAGTCTGCTTAGCCAACAAGACCACAGAAATACATTTTCTGATGATGGGCATGGGGGGTGCTACAGGGGTGGCTTCTATGAGAAGCTCCACTGGCCAAGGCAACAGCGGTAGTGCCTCTGTGATAACATAGTTAAGAAGGGAAGAAAAAGCAGCAGTGGACAGAGGGAGGAGGCGCAGGCCTCACACAGCCTACCATGCAGGCTGCTGTCTGCATCAGGCCAGGCCCAGCCTGGCAGTGGGTAGAGAGGAGTGAGAATATGTGAGAACACCTACGCAGACACCCAAGGCCAGTGAAGAAGGATGGGGAGGAGAGTAGAGATTCCCCTGCAGCCCGTGGTGCAGCCCATGGTGGAGCAGGTTGTCCCCCTGCAGCCCATGGAGGAGCAGAGAGGAGCAGAGGTCCACCTGCAGCCCGTGGAGGACCCCATGCTGGGGCAGGCAGATGCCTGAGGGAGGCTGTGACCCCAGGGAGAGAGGAGCCCAGGCTGGAGCAGGTTTGCTGGCAGGACTTGTAACCCCCATGGGGGACACACACACTGGAGCAGTTTGTGAAGAACTGCAGCTTGTGGGAAGGACTCGCGTTGGAGAAGTTCATGGAGGACTGTCTCTCATGGGAGGGACCCCACACTGGAGCAGGGGAGGAATGTGACGAGTCCTCTCCCTGAGCAGGAAGGAGCAGCAGAGACAACATGTGATGAACTGACCACAACCTCCATTCCCCATCCCCCCGAGCCACTGAGGGTGGGGAGGAGGTAGAGAAAATTAGGAGCAAAGTTAAACCCAGGAAGAAGGGAGGAGTATAGGGGAAGTGTTTTTGAGATTTGGGTTTGTTCGTCTCCTGCTCTGGTTTGTTAATAAATTAAGTTAGTTTTCCTCAAGTCAAGTCTGTTTTGCCTGTGACTGTAATTGCTGAATGACGTCTCCCTGTCCTTAGCTCAACCTACAAGCTTTTTGTTATATTTTCTCCTCCTTATCCCCCTGGAAAGGGGGGATGGTGGTGCTTAGCTGCCAGCTGGGGCTAAACCATGACAACAGTTTATTATGTTTTGTTAAAAACTAAACAATTTTATACTCCTGTTCAGACAAAGCCTGAACAGGCCAGTTTCCAACAGACTTTTCAGATTTTTCCTTTTTTTTTCCTGCCCAGAATAATTTAACTCACAGTTACAAGTCAGATAGGTTTTCTTTATTTATCATTAAAAAAAAAAAAAAATCACAAGTTATACCTTGTGAAAAAAAAGGTGCCCAGGCAACGAGGAAGATTATCTGACTGCTTTGCACAGACTGCTGTGCTTTGAGTCAAAGGGAGTATAGGAGATTGCATCTCTGAGTTTAACTGATCATACAAAGCTCAAGGGCTCTTCGTGAGAGGCTCAAAACCCAACTTTTGACAAACAAGTCAGGCACCTCCAGTATAAGCAGAGACCAAGTAACTTCCAAGCAGCAAGGAAACACAGACCTATATCTTATAGGTGACAGAGAAGAGATTTTCCTGGAGACCTGAGTGTGTTTATTCTTTTTTTTTTTTTTTTAAATTGTCAGACATATCACAAGCCTGAAAGGATCTATCCTGGAAATCTCCTGATACAGAAGTAGGCGATATAAAGGGAACTTATTTAAAATCCCTTTTTATTTTACGGTCTTGCCCTGCAGAACTGTGTTTCTTCATTTCCAGTTTTATCTTAGTTTGCATTCAAATAAAACCTAGCTTTACAGACTGAAAGCCTCCCTGTGGTTTTTGACAAGGCAAACTAACCTCCAGTCTTCAGGCTATGGGGGAAGTCTGTCTCACAATCCCAAAAGCATAGCTACATAGGAAGTCATGAAGGAGTCATGCACTTCAAGTGAAAGAGTTGCTAGAAAATACACTGTTGAGAGCAGGCAGTGGTACACTAGAAACCTATTTCAATCTAGCATTCTCTGCATTGGGACATTAATTAATATATAGCCCCTTTGCATTCTCTGAATCTTACCTCCATTCTTGAGTAGCAGTAAAGCTTAACAAGAGAAGTTCAACCACAGATGAGAATCTCAAGCCTGATGGTGCTGAGGTCTTCTCCCTTAAAAAGGACAATGAGCAAGTGTTGTAACAGGTGGTGTAGTGTATGATCTGATATTAAAAAAAAACACCACCTGCAAGCCTACGAGGTAAGAGCAAATTAAAATTGCACTGTCATTCATAGTATTTTTGTTGTTGTTTTACTATTACATATAAGAAAACTGTAACTATTTTCAGATTCCCAAACACTTAATACCCCTTAGGTTATATTTCGGCATGCTTGAAGCCAACAGAGAAGTAAATTTACAGAGACTCACTGAGTTTAATGAGAAATCTGCGTGATAATTCCATGGTTGTGGGGAGAGGAGGAGGAGGATTAGGCATTTGATTGAACAAAAGACAGTGGTAGCAATACAGCATTCATTGCATCCTTCACATCCACATCTTTCCAGAGTATTTTTAAGGTTACTTTTTTACTAGTATCATGGAGAAACACATACTTTTTACATCTCTGATTACAGATTCCCTAAACTACAGTTTGCTTGCATTGCAGGTGGGTGGGTGGTTTTTAGTTTGGGTTTTTTCCCCTCCCTTTTTTTTTGCCTTGCAAATTAGAAAGCTATCAGCCAGCTGTGAAAATTGCTTCTGGAATTCACTAGATGCAGGTTTTCAGTTTAAGATCTTCTTGATCATCAGCATATACAGAACCCACTAGCAGGAGGCAAGCGCGCTTCTGACAAATGGCAAGCCTGTCAGCCAAAGGTTAGCAAGGTTGTGCCTATGAACAGGGGCCCTCAAAAAGCAGTCACTAGAGGTACTGGACCAAGATGGACCATGTTAATTTTTCATTAATATATAGCAAGTGGAGATATTTAAAATCCAATATTTATTTCTTTCTGGACCTAACTTGGTGAAGACTCATTGACAACTCCATATGAGAACACGCTATCTATGAGAACTGTAAGTTGGTGTCGTAGTTCAGCCCCAGTCGGGACCAGACTACACAGTCTCTCTCCTGCTCCCCCCACCCTCCGAAAGAATAGGGGGAGAAATATAAGAAAAAACAGCTCGAGGTTTGAGATAAAGACGGGGAGGAATCCTTAAAGTTACTGTTACGGGCAAAACAGACTCGACTTGGGGAAAAACTATTCATTTATTACTAAAACTAGCAGGAGAATGAGACCGCTTTACGTTCTGTGAACAAAACTGCTGCATCTCCACCATTTGGACCAACAGGTTTGGGTTTTCTACTGAAAACTTCTTTGTTTTTTTTAAAAAAAAACAATAGAACTACTTAATCTTCGCTGCTATCAAGTAAGAAGAACTGTTCAACCACGTAATATGATAGTAATACTGTAAGGATTTCTCTATAACAAGCAGGAAAAAAAACCCCAACAAAACCAAAAGACAGAGCTTTATTTTTAAGCCAAACTTGAAGTGTGACCCTGGGGACCCCACACTACAGCACTGTGCAGCCCCCAGGTCAGGCAGGGCCAGGCCGCTCCTGCTACCGTCACCTCAGCCTCCAAGGGAGCCACAATAAGGCCAGGCGGGGCTGGTAAGGGCAGGGGGTGCCCTGAGGGCACTGCTGCTCCTCTAAGGAGCTCCAGGGACAGCGACAATGCCGCACAGCCCCAGGCAAGGTAAGAATGGGGATGGAGGGCCTGCCCCAGCCCTGTACCCTGCTGTGGGTCCGGCCTGAGATCCACCTGCTAGGCCTTGCTTGTCCTCGTGCGGTTGTTTTTAGAGACACAAGGGAAGAAATAAGCATGGCCTCAGATTTCCAGTGTTATGAATTAGGATGACTATGCAATCATTATCCTCTAGCCTCTTGGTTTTTTTTTGTTTGGTTGGTTGTGTTTTTTTCCCCAAAATAATTATTTGAGAGACATATTATGAGTTGGGCAGCTACTTACATTAATAACAGCAGAAATGTAAGCACACATCTGCTAAGCTTCCACAGTCTTAGAGACATAGGATATTCAAAAGAGTTATTTCTGTAATAAACTTTCAGCCACTCCCCCACAGTACCTCATGGATCTGCAGGCTCAGCACATGTCTCCCCTCAGCCAGTACCACCATACCTCCAGCTGAAAGCTACTAAGTGAAAGCTGTCCACAGCCATGTACCTAGAGAGCAAAAAAAAAAAAACATGCCAGGGACTTCCCAGCCAGTGCATTTCCCCTTTTATTGCACACAACCAGCCCCTGTCAGGGCCACAGGACACTAATAAGCCCAGATGGTCCCAAATAGCCTTACCTGGAACCTCCCCCACACCCATGGGCCCAGGATCTCTATTTAACCTTTGTCAGGAAACTTCACTTCTTGCCTCTGCTCTGTTAGAGAATTGCTGGGTTTTGACTCAGCAACAGCCCCTATGTGGCCATAGAGTACCTTACTCCTGGGTATTGACTTGCTGCCTTGACATCAGCCTCTCCCTATAGCCCTGCCTGATGATTGCTGGACCTGACCTTGACCTATGGTTTGATTTCCAGGCTTGGTCCATACTAGCTTCATAATTTTTGATATTTTCTTACAATCTAGGTTTGTGGTTCAATCTGGCTGTTGTTTCTAGGTCTGTCTTGCTTACCTTGCTGGGAGGAGTGGGACAAGCCTAAGCTGGTGAGGCGCCCCTTAGGTCCTGACTTGCCTTCCCTTAAGCAACAGCCATGCTCTTGCTGCTTTCTGGTAGTAACCTGTTATAGAAACCTCATATTTGCTATTGCAGCATATTGCTTCCAGGTGTGGCACAGCAGAGCTATTCCACACATTACTAGAGCTTAGCTGGGAGCCAGCTGTGCTGCTATAACAGGAAGGTGATTTTGTTACTACTTGGTTGATGGGAGCTTCAGTGGATGACTATATATTTGTTCCCCTCCTTCATCTCTTTATGCAACACACTGTAGTAAGACAAATTTTATTCAAAGTGTGTGCTTATATGTGTATATATATATACACACACACTTAAAAGCCCACAATTTCCATTACTTTCTTAAATAACCTGTAATTTCAAATTCTAATGGTTGAGATCAGCTCATGCATTTATACTGCTCCACTAAACTAAACAGAAGTGCATTAATAGTTGTGGAAAATAAAATTTGTTGTATCAAGGAACAGTAAGTGTGTAGGGGACAGTTACTATAGCGATAATCCAGTTACTAGTCTCAATTACTAGTTATTGCTAGTGGGGTCTAGAATGCCAGGAAAAAAAAAAATCATCTTGGTATCAGACCTTAAACAAGACAAATACTGAAATAGTATTGTGGCAGTTTCCAGAAAATACTTTACAGGCCTTGGTTGTTTAAACATATGCTACAGCAGTAATGCAGTATGCTCAGTACCCCAGTGTCTTTCTATGAGTGGTTCCTTCTGCTAGTACTTCTAACACATCTTGATTTTTAAAAAGGGACATGCTGAATCTGCCCTGGCAACAACATGCTTTTGTATCCAAAGTACTTAGTTGCCAAGAAAGATAAGCTATAATCATATGGTCATATGGAAAATGACCACATATTAATTCCGTAATTTTAATACACACTCTCTGCTGCATCAACAGTTGAACAAAAGTTTCAACTTATATCAATACATAGCCTTCAGTTGTTTATAACATATGGCAACAGATTTCTCATATTATACTGGGCAGCCAGCCCTTGCTGGTTTGTCCAAATCTTGTGCCAGGACTGCCAACCAGAGCTTTTCCACATGATCTCTGCATAGCTCTACAACATCTGCCTGGGCTAGCTTCAATATCAGCAGAAGTTAGTCCTGTGTCATTTTATTAAATTCTTCAAGACAAGTGGTTAGCATTTCTTCTAGACCAGATGGAGCCTAACATGTTATAATATCCCTCACATTTAAACCTCATCCATTTGATTGACTTTTCAGTGTAATGACCAACATGTGAGGCCTATTGTTATTTGTTCTATGTCTGTTGCTGCTTTGGTATGGCACACTATAGCAGCTGGAGAGGGAGCTGGCTAATGGAACCCAAAATGTTCATCACTTCTCTGCACGAAACTGCAGGAATCCTCCCCCACCCCAATTTATTTACCCAGGTAAGTGGACAGTGTAGCTGTATTGTTCAGTGGGGCTCCTCATGGGCAAATAGAGATGAAGAGTTAGGGCCCCACTTAATTTGCTGAATATGAGGTGGGTCAGAACTCTGCTTTTGTCTTCATCTCCAGTCCCGCAGCACCAAACACAGTCCCCTTGGATACTTAGTGGCATTTGTGGCAGGTACACCTATGCTGAGCTAGGAAGCTTTTAGAACCATGTGGCTCTTGTAAAGTGGAGTCTTCAGACAATGAGAACTGACATGATCACGTATGACCACAGCTCAGATTCAACTGGGGTATAAATTGAGACTGCCAGGGAGCAAGCTTGAGCCAGTCTTCCATGGAGCAGTGGGTCAGGAGTTGAGGAGTCTCCCCTTAAGTTGGGATACTGCCTGAGGAAACTCCTTGAAGCTGAGACCCCTCCCTTTCTTAGGTGAGTGATTGTATGTCAGTGCATAGTTGTTAGAGCAAAGTCTCAGACCCTACCACACACTAGGCAGAGAGCCAACTACTGTTACTGTTTCCGTTCTTTTATACCCGTAGTTCCTCTAACCACCACCAGGTGTGCCTTATCTTTTTCCTACCACCAGCTGTCCTCAATTTTGCTTGTCTTAGAAAGTCCCTTATTTTTCAATCCCAGGGCTCCTGTTATTCGTTGCTCCCAACAATTGTGTATTTTAGATCATTGCAATTCCTGAGTGCAGTATTAATTCCTGAGTGACATTTTTAACCTATAGATTGTTAATGTTACTGGAGTCCTACACCAGTTTTGGTTAAAGTAGAGCTAAGTTTGAATTTGTTATCAGCCTGTTACAGATAATTCCTGGCTGATACAACCTTCATCTACCTCATTTCCAGTTGGTGTTGCTAAATAACTTTGATTACAATAAAGTTTATCACCTTGTCTAATTTAATTTTTGTGAGCTTCTGCAGCAATTAAATTGGTATAGTTGGTAGGACCCTAAATCAGGATTTGCGACACTGTTAGAGGCTAAATTAGTCACAAAGGAACACTTTAGCTGAGCTGGACCATGCTTGTCTTCTGCCTCTTGAAAGTTCATGCAGTTGATAGAAATCTGGCACAGGCTTTGGTTTCTGGCGATGTCCCTGGGCCCAGGTAGATTCTCAGGCAAACAGATTTTGCAGGCTGAAACTCTTCTTCCTGCTTAATATTAAACACTCTCTGTAACTGCAGGTATGTAAAGTATATGCAGAAATTCTACTCTTAAGTGTTGAATCTGAAAAAAAAACTTTTATCATTTCCAGTGCAAGCAGTTTCCATGTGCATCAGACTAGCAGGATGTGCTCGTTTACTTTTACCTGCAATCTTACAACTCCGCTTAGTGGGGGCGCAATGTGGGAGGGGAGGGTGCTCTCAGCCTCACCAAGCTAAAATCTGAGAGGTTTGGGGTTGACTTTTACAACCTCTGTCTATCTGAGCCCACTGAGACAAGTTTGGGCCTGCCTTGTGTTTTGTGCATCTCAGTGAAAGTGAGAGAATTTTCTCATACCACAGGGAACATCAGAGGAGGCTTTTGCCCTGTGAAATAAAAAATGTACATTGGAGAGAGGCTGACTATACCACTTCAGATTAATAGCAGTCATCTTAGGCTTCAACTGATTAAAGTGAAAATTTTGGAGATGAAAGTCGTGTCATCAAGATATCAGGAAATGTCATACGGCCATAACTATAGCATGACATTCTTTTATTCTTAGAATGAATCTGATACTTTTAATGGATTTCTGAATGTTACCCTAGTATTCATGTCTCAGGGCATGTTTTCTGCAGGCAGGCAGAAATGTGTTACCTCATTTGTCCAAAGTGACTTGCTTTGTGCTAACTTGGAGGTTACTCAGCAACTCACCTTTGATAAATGAATACCAGGAAGCTCTTGCAATACCATTCTGTTCCAGAAATGTCAGCTGCAATGTTCCATAGATTCACCAGCCCTAAATGATATTGCATCTTCTGCCTGGTAAATAATTGATATATGTCTGATAAAGCCAATGGAGCAGGAAGATTTCTGTTGCATGACTCTTCAGCCTGCTATATGTTTTCTCAGGTTTTGGCAACGCTAAACCAATTAAGAAATATATATTTGCTACAAGCTCAAGCAAGTCATATATTCCGCACATGAAAGAAAATTAATTATACTCTCAGAATGAAGCAATTCAGAGAGTTAATTTGCTATTGTGAGTCTTCTGATTCTTAAAAGCCAGTAGACCACAAAAATTTTAACAGATTTAATTTTTCCTAACACTTCTCCTGGCTTTGTTAATATTATACACCTGCTCATAAAATAACTGTTGGAAGAATTACCTTGCAGCTAGTGTAAATTCTGAAATATGTTACATGTTGCATTCTTAATCCAGTAACAATTATGAAATTATTCCCTTAGTTTTTTAGTACTTTAGAACTGTGATACTCATTTGCACTTGCAATGTAAGGAAGCATAAACAAGGGTTAGTGGATATCCCTCTGTAGAAGATCTTCCTGTTGCTAAATCTACAAGAGAAACATTAAACACTTTTGAGTGCCACAGCCAGAACACGTGTACAATTTCACCACCTCTTTCACTTATTTTCTGTCTTTAAGATGTATTGTAGAGTTTAGACTCAACACAGGAAATCTCCAGCATTACGATACCAGCAGTTAAATCTAGAATTACTTCTACATCAAAAATTAGTGTAGAATTGAACAGTAGTATAAAATGGGCCATTGCCAGATTAAAATGCAGGACTCGCCAATTCGAAATATATGCTGGCTGGTCTGGAACCTCTGCTTTATTACTCTAGCACCGCAGATATATTCACTTTTGTATCTAAAAGAATGTATTCTGAGATATATGTGGTGATCTGAAAACTCAAAATGATCGTGGCTATGAAAAGCCTTTGTAGTTTTCATCCTCAATTTAAAACACCTCATTTAAAACAATTATTAGACTGCATGTAATGGAGTTTTCAAGTGAACTTTATGTATTAATATAAAGCGCTGATTCCTACAATTCTTTTCCTACTTATATCTCATTTTCATTCATCTTCAGCCTTCGCTAATCCAAATCAATGTCATTTGGACTAAGAAAGCACATTAAGAGCTATCCTCACAAAATAAGAGAAGATGCTATACCAATTCAGTTCTTTCTTACACCACTGAAAATGTAGTAATTGGAGTAAATGCTGTGATGACAACTTAGAAAAATCATTCAATTTAGTAACAAAAATAGTATGATCCGAAGATTTTCATTCTCTCGTATGAAGCCTATGCTCTGTCCCCTGTTTACATGTTATACATTACTATCTGAGTTATGTCTGATGCGATAAAGAATCCCCACAGATTACATTATCAATGAAAATCACTGAAATTTACTTACATGGTTTGCTTATGTGGAGTCAGGTTCTCAGCAATGTAATAAAAAGCGTGTTCATAAATGACCTAATAATCATCAGTTTCAAAATCCAGCTTAGATACATGTCCATGCTAATGATACCAAAGTGCATAAGTAGTCATTTAAAAAGGGGCAGTCACATTAAAATTATCTCTGAAAATTGGACAAATGTTTCAATAAAAATGTTTTCTGACATTTGCTAAACTCTAAACATTCACTTACTTAGAAATAGTAAAAACAGTAGATGCTAGGCATTGTGCTATATTATATGTTTCTGTATTGAGCTAATTTGAGCTTATAGTAAGGGACTTTTGTTCATTTTTTAAAGCAGAGGTATTTCTTATGATATTTCACAGAATCTGTCCTTCTGAAGGGTTACCATGCAGTCTGTTCTGAAACGACTAACATTACATAAAATCAAAGAGCATGAGTCCCATCTTCTTTCTTTTGTATTTTTTTTTCAGGCAGATTTAAAAAGAAATCTTCAAATAGTTAAGCCAATGATATCTTTACATCTTTGCCAAAAGTGCTAAACCATCCTGTTTCCTGTATAGATATGAAAAGATGTGTTCTTGCTGCTGGTGATATTTGCTCTGTGGGAAAGAAGCTGAAATAATGTTCTAAATGCAAATAGAGTACAGATGACTTGGGCCTTTTGGAAATAACTCTCTCTCTATTGATTCACTTCAGGAATAAAAGCCTATAGGACTGATTGAAAGTCAGACACAAGCACAGAGGAACCACTGCAGATTTTTTCCCCAGGTGGCTTGAAGGCTCTGGTAAATGTCAGCTGTTGGTAGCAGGTAAGGAGAATTACACAGCAGCTATATATCCTCCCACCCCCAACCCTTTTTTTGTTCAGGCTCCTGAAGACATTCAATTTAGTTTAAAAACATGCTCTTCCTTTTTTAGGTGAGAATTTTGAAAGTGAGAATGAGATCATCGTTTAATAAAGTGATCATCCAAGTGAGATGAAGTAGCAACAAGCATTTTAAGAATACTTTTACCAGTGTTAGGGGCTAGGTATTTGCACTGCTTAAATGCAGACAGCAAATTACATACTTTGATTCCTTGAACATACCCCTGATGGAGAAAAGTGTTGGGTTTTGTGGGTTTTTTTTAAAGACTTAGTGTGAATCTAATTGTCTGACTCACCACTTTAGAGAGAGCACATTGTCTCCAGAGCTTGTTGTAGAAACATTACTTCATCTTAGTTAATATTTAGTGTGAAATCGTATTTTTTAAACTTTCCATAACTAACCACTTGCTAGCCAATGTTTACTTTTCGCAGTGTAGGCACAGTTAAAATCTATCCATACCATTTCACTGTGGGAGCATATACACCCAAGGGACCCTCACTTTTCTGCCCAGCTGAGTGTTTTGTTGAAAGACTGCCGAATACAACTGGCCTCACATAGATATAATAACTATTGCTTTTAAAAAGAAGGGTCTGATCCAGCTGAAATACTTTCCAGCAATCCAAATAGTGTGCTACGGGGAAACTAAGGGCCAGAATCCAGCATGAGACTTATACTTAGAAGGACTGCGAGAGGATGCATGGTGTCATTTTTGTGTGTCTGAATTTAGAAAAATAAGGTTTCCTGCTTCTGAGTCAAGTTTGATCCAGAAGATTTTAATACTTTTCATGATCAAATTCAATTCTGGGTCTTACATAAAGGGCTGAGAACATTGTCAGTTCATCCCTGATATGGATGACTGGCAGAAAGTATCCTAACTGTTCGTACTGCTGTCTTCCTTGCAAAGGGAACCTGAGAGTCAGGCATCAGTTTAGCTGAATTTAGACAAACACATGTTTGATATAACAATGTTGTGTGCCCAGCACTGTATCATCGGGATGCCCTAAAATCAGCAAATATTAAATCAGATTTCTTTCAGATTTTTGCATGGTCAATGCTAGTGTTTCAGGCACATCAGCCAGTTTTAGAACCCCATATAAGTTTATAGTACGAGCCCAGCTGGAAAAGAATTTTTGAGATACAACAATTTTCTCCTCTTTATTTCTACTTCCTGTTGACCACAGGGTGATAGAACAGAATAACAGTGCCTGCTAATGTCTGTATAGTTTTTAATCTGCTGAAATCAATCCAGTAGCTCAGCTCCATTCCTAAACTGGCATCATAAGACTCACATCAAATTGAACATCACTCAGCAGTCAACATACAGGTAAGAAAGGAATGAGTACGGGGGTCTAATCAGCTTTCTGCAAAGACACTACTACTAACACGCTTTACACTGTCAAATTATGGGTTTAATAGTCACTCTGAATGTATGTTTACATTATTATTAATAAGATGTATTCATTATGCAAGCATGGAAATGAGAGGTTTTCCTCTAAGAGTCAGTTGAGCTTCTTCAGAGCAAACTGTGTGCTCGAGAAACAGTTACAAAGCAGAACATTCAGGCTGATTTAGCTTCTGTAGCAAATAAAAACTTGATTTAATAAAAGGGTTTCAGTGGAGCAAAGCCTCATCCTTGAACAGGCAGCAAAATCTGGCAATTTTTCCAGGATCGTTAACAGGGCTTGTAAGAAGTACTGCTGAACAGGAGATAAAAATGAAGGAGATTGAAAGCTGGCTATTAAAGAATGCAGTGCCTTTTGGATTCCTAGCAAGGCAGGCTCTTCTGATTATCTGTCTCCTTACTCCAATGGAATTGCTGCAGAATGCTGAAAATGAAGGAGAAAAAAAAAAACAAAACAAAAAACCCCCCAGCAGAAAAACTCAGAACACAATTATGCATTTCAACTGGTGTTTGCAATTCTGCTGTCACTTGGGAGAATATGGAGACCATCAAATTTCCTCATGCTAATGACCACATTCAGAGGCTGATTTAGGAAGGGAAGACAAACAAGGTACCTGAACAGTATAACATCGTTGGGGTACAGAAAGAAGTTGTACTAATCTGTCAAAATATGAAACCTATTGTTTCATCAGCAGAAGAAAACAGAGCAAATGAAAACTTAACTGCTGTTGGTAATGGAATTATGAAAGCAGTGTAGATCCAAACTCAGTAATACCTGCTGTTAATATTCAGGGCAGACTTCAAAATCACAAGGAAAATTGGTGAGTTTCAGTAGGAAGAGAAGCAAGACCTTAGGCAATGGAAATTCAAAATGGATTTAAAATAATCTGTAAAGTTAAGAGGAGAGTGACCTAAGAGCTTTGCTGCAGATTAAAATTCAGAAGTTGTTTGGAGGATAAGAAGCAATCCAATGCTTCCTAAAGTGAAGCAGCCCCTCACAGATTATTTTTAATTAATGTTACAGAGAGCAAAATCTGCCAATTCAGAAAACTAAAGCAAAAATGATGGATTTGTTGAAATATTCATTTTCTCTTTAAGAAAAAGTTAATATTGTACCAGGTAGGCAGTATTTGCTGTAAAATACCTCACTGGATTGTTTTAAGTCAGCCTATACAAATTCTCTAGCAACTGGTAGCATTATTTTTTTGTGGTCTGTAGCTCTTGAGTGGCCACTGGTACATTCAAAATCTCCAGCCACAAAAGCAAGCAGTGCTTGCACCTTTCTGAAAGGGCAAATCTCCCATTCTTAAATAGGAAAAATGTCTTTGGGCAAAACCGTGAACAGTCTTACAGTGGCGTTGTATGTTTCACCCCACAACAGACATTAAGCTTTGAGCAGCAGTGTCACTGCTGGCGGCTAGCTGACAGATGGCCAATAGCAGAGAGGAGAGGATGTCTTTTGGAAAACGGATCGTAGTTGCAGGCCTGAGAAGTGCTCTGATGGGATTTATCATCAGTAAGGAACTGGTGGGGTGCTGCTAGATCATGACTCTAAGGAGTAAAAAGGAGGATTGCAAGAATGGGATGTGAATATCCCATTTTCTGCCTGTTAAACAAAACAGGAGAGCTTTCATTTTTGCTGTGAAACTTGGCGGGTAGCTCAAGGCATTCAGGAGACACTCTAGCTGATAGGAATTGCCTTAGAGGAGCAAGTAACAGCTAAAGAGGAGAAGCAACAGCAGTTGCTGGTCACTGTGCTGCTTCTGCAGTGCTTGCAGAGCAAGGCACATTCTATGGCATGACAACATTACGAGGAGGTGATAGAACAGCAGCATAAAAGCAGGATCCCTGATAGACCTTATAGAAGGTATGACAGCATTTTGGCTGTCATATCTTTGTAGAGCACTGGGCTCGTGCTACCGAGGGAATGCTGACTTTATTCTTGCACTGACTTTATTCTTAGTATCTCTGCTCCTATTGCCTTTTGAGAGAGTGAGGTTTGTGAGGGGGAATGAAAGAAATATTCACGGAGAGTAATAAAAGCTTTAAATGACGAATCTGCTACCCACCTAACGTAGCTAGTTGGCTGACTAGTAACAACTGGGACAAAACGGTGGTAGGCAGAGGCCATCCAGAAACTGTTACCTGCAGACAGAGAGAACAATTTAGGTAATAAAATTAAAGCACCAGAAACTACTGACTGTGAAAGAGAGGGCGGTACTCCTTTTTTCTTCTTCTTCTGACTGAGCACTTGCATGTTTAGTAATTGCGGTTTTTTAAAGCACCATTGTTACCACCAAAACCTTGAGCAGACGCCACTAATGAACATAAAATATTGGAGATTTGGTCTTCTCTGGCAGTCCTCTATCAGGGAAGATTCCTCTTCCTATCAATTTCTCATGAACGGTAATTTTGCTTAAAATTCAACACATACATACCAAAGTTTTATTAAAATATTTCTATCTGAGCAGTGCATTAAAAAGTTGCAAAATGTAAGGCTGACAAAAGGAGAAGATCCATATACAAGCCAGTGACAGTAATTGTTAGGTTTAACCAGGATGAAGTATTATATATTATATTCCTCAACTCTGTTTTCTAAAGAAAGTAATAATCTATGTGGTTTTTGTTGTATAATTCTGAAGAAATAGGATGTTTTTCTAACTCAGTGATAACTACATGTATTTCTTTTTACCACAAGTTCTTAAGAGAGTTCTCAGAATCATTTTTTATCCCTGAAAAGCTATATCAATATAAATTAAATACCTTGGATGGATGGTGTTCTGTGATTATAACAAGGATGAGCTGTTCTTGTATAATTTCATTTTCATGTAACACATTTTGTCACAAGTGTGTTGTACCCATATTTGGATACATAGTTCAGTTTAGGAAAGCCAACAATAAATATCAGAGCTTTCACTTTCTGATACACTTGTATTTATTTTCTCTCAGAATTACCATCTTCCTGAGGTCTACCTATGGAAAACTAGATTAAATGCAGTAATATTCTGAAAAATGTGTTACATGGGAGAGAAGCATGTTTATAATGTGTCATATTAAAATACTGAAGCTACCTTCCTAAACCAAGATTATGCCACTGTATTTCAATGCAAAAAAAAAAAAAAAACAAAAAAAACCAAACCGTGTTCATTAGACTGATGCATCAAGTGTAGGACTGCTTCAAACTGCTTCAAAGCAAGGAACTTGTGATGTTTAAGTTGTAGTTCTTCTTTTTGATTTTCAAGGTAAAAATAGGTTTTCCTATCCTTAACTAATACTGAATAGCACCAAAAACAGTAAGCAGGTCCTCCAATCTCTCATATGTTGTTCACCCTTGCGTGTGCTGGTTGTGTGTTACAAGAGCATGCCTACAAGCTAGTACTGTAGAGCCGCTGCACAAGCTTTCACCCCTGCTTATTCCCCCAGCAGGCAGAGTGGCTGCTATTTTTCAAGGTTTTAGATTTTGAATGTCTGCCTTGTAGTGGTAAATTGATGACACAGGCATAGACATTTTTGTAACCAGGAAAGATTTGTGCTTTGAAGTATTTCTTCTGTTTCTTTTTTCCTTTCTTAGGAACAGTGAGCCACCTGAGAAGCAGACTTCCATGAGCAGTTTAATTGCAGCACCTGAAAAGTGAGGCATATGCTGCACCAGGTGGGCTGGCTAGTTTTTTAGTCAGCTGTTTCATCTGTTAGTCTTCTGCCTGACTTTTTGCATTTACTGTATCTGCTGTTCCTTGGCCTTTACCTTCTGCAGTTTTTAAAAATGAAAATACTAACCTTAATTAAATTATCCTTTTTTTAAGCCAGGTCCAAATTTGTTCATACAGATTTTATACCTATGCATACATTACAATCAAAGAAATCCGTTCTTGAAGAATCAGTCACATTTATAAATGTCTGATACATGCGTTTCTTTTAAGTGCATTCAATACAAGGCAACACAGCCCTGTGCTGAATGAGTTTGAAAAAACCCAGTAATATCAATTTCCACTTCTCATAAGAAATTGTAACATGTCCGTTTACAAACACACACTTTTTGAACATTCACCGTCAGTGCACACATCTGTAAGTCAAAAACTGGTTAAAGGCTGACTTAAACTGTCTGAGAATTTGACAAGTCTAGTGTTAATTAGAATCTTGACATCCTTGGACACCTGAAAAAAAGGAATGCGTGGTTGATTGGTAAAGCAAGAAATGTAGAACATACAGAACCACACAATTCACAGATACTTCATTACTTCGATAAAAATCGATCAACAATAAAGCAAACAGTACTAAGCTAGCTGGGGAAAAAAATAAGCGTTTATTAACATTATTGTAGTTCTTATGTGGCTATAACGTAGAATCACAGGAGGAATTAACTTCTGATACTGAAAAAGAACTTCACTGGAACAAAGATATGTATGTCATTCTATCCTTTCTTTAACTCCAATGGCTTGAATGCTTTGTACTTAGTCCAGTTTGAGCAAATAGAAAGGAGTTTAGACCAAGCTCTGAATTAACCACAATAAAATAATAACATGAATTTAGCTCTTTTTTTAGGGTATATGTTGCAAGTGGCATGTGATGTTTTGTCTCCTAGATGTCTGTTTTTCAAATATATTAACCTACTAATAAGCACAGAATTTAGCATATTTTTATACTTTAAACCTATAAAATAATGGCAAATTATATTAATTTCTTTATTCACGTTACACAACATCTTTTTCAAGCATAGGAATAAAAATGTATGGGGAATATATTATAGGATTAGTTTAGCAGTGTGTAACCAGTTTTGTATGTAAGTCAGTAGATTTTTTTTTCTTTTTATTTCACTGAGTTATATCAGCATTAAATTGATATAATGTAGCAGTGGATGTGGCTCAGACATTATACACAGTTTATTGTGACTTTATGCTAGATAAAAATAAGGGAATTGAAACATTTATGTTCAGAAGAAAACTCAACTCTGATAAAATTAAACTCAGCAACTTTACTTCTGTAGGAAAGCATTTATTCTTTTCAAAAATGTCAAAAAGTAAATTACACTTAATTAATCAAACTCTGAGTGATTCTCAATTAGTTTCCTACAGTTCTTCTATGACAGCTCCTTCCATTATTACAGAGTGTGACAACAATAAGCAAAAGAGAATGACAATACATAATAACCAGAAGAAATTCAAATGTTAACTTCATAAAATGCTCTCTTCCTCTAGCTCTGAATGCTTACTCACACAAAGTGAGGTTTGTGTACACAACCCAAGTAACATCTATTTGGATTGCCTCTGCCAGTTCCACCAATGAAGGAACTGTCAGGTAGTGATAGAGAGCTCTCCCTTGCGCCTGTGACATACTGTAGGATGGGAAAGATAGAATACTTTCCATTTTAAATAAAATCTAAATTTAAATGTGTTCTAATTTCCCTAAGCAAAAATATCTCCAGGATGGAATTCTGTTCTTAATCTTGCTTATCTTGTTCTTTATTACTCAAACAGTGCTGTTAAACCCAATGAAATTACAGAAATTGACCCTCAGTATTTTCCTTTTCTATCCTGTAGGGAATTGAGACATTTAATCTGAGATAACAGAAACAGCTAGGAAGTAAAGTTACAACTCATAAAAATCAGTACTTTCACAAGTGGTAGCTAAGCTGAAAAAAAGAGAGATTTGCAATATAGGGCCCGTTCTTTCTACTGCATAAATGGAAATTTTAGTTATTCTTTGTAGAATGTCAGCTCTGTCACTGTAGGAGAAACATTCGAGAAAGGAGCACTATAATTTTGTTCTGTGTCAAATGTTACTGGTGTCTCCCACGCATGAAGATCACTGATGCACTCATTTTCAATTGCATCTCCCAGACTTTGAGACTTCTCTGCAGATATTTTTGCAAGTGCATCAGCAAATAATGAGCAGAAATCAGTTTATTTGTTTTAAATAATATAGTGTACTGTTATAATTTCATGCATTTACTTTTTATTTTTCCAAAAGCAAAGACAAAGTAATTCTCAGCAGTTCTGACTTGCTTCTCTTTGCTTTTATTCTTTTAAAAAAAGAAACTAAAAATTATTCTGTCTTGAATATAGCCTATCTGCAGAGTATTTCTTATTCTCAATGCTTAATCATTGCCTTCCTAACCTTTAGCTGATTTTAACAGAAGCATCCTTTGCACTATTGTTCTGGTTCCTGTGTTGGAACAGTTAATTACTATACGGACTGCATATATACTTGCAACCAGAATCTCATCTAAAAGTAGCATCTGGAAATTCAGCTTTCTTTCTTATTTTGTTCCCTTTACAGGAAATCTTTTATATCATTCCCATATGTGCAGGCAACTTTCAAATCTCTCTGTCATTGACAGCTGCTAAGTCTAGGGAGGAGGCTGCTGAAAACACATGCATCATAAGAAATGCAGAACTTCCTAACCACAGCTTCTTGCTGAACAGTGTCTCCTCATGGAGCAGAATAGAAAAACATGGAAATTAGTTGGGAGAAAATAGTCAAGAGAAAACATATGAAGGAACCTAATGGTTACCAGAGAAAATAATTCACAAAAGATGAGCTGGTAGAATTTGTTTCTCAGGATTGCTAATAACACAATAATAGTTATCATCTTCTTTTTATCTTTATTTGCTATCATCTCTCTACTCATGGATAAATGTCAAAACCATAGTAATTGAAGTGGTCTACAACTTTCAGCACTGGAGTTTTTTTAAATTGTCAACTTATCTTACGATGAGACAACTTAGGTAGTTCTCCCCGAAGACCAAAAATGCTGTACTGTCACACTATGAACAGGCAGGTATAGAGGCAATAGCAGCAGCACGCCCCTCTCAAAAGCTGAGGAGCACTTTGCAAATTATGTGTCAGGACCCCCTTTCAGATGGGAAATAGAGCAGTTACGGTGAGAGGCAGAAATATAAGTAAGTTGAGCCTACAAAAATAATCTGAAATGTTCAGTGAAAAAAAAAAAGTGATTTCTAAAATATTAGCCTTTGACCATTGTAAGATCCACATTCAATAAAAATAGCATTCAGTCTCCAAGCTAAAAAAGGTACAAAGGCACAATGACTGCATTTTACTGTAAGATTTCTTTGTACTTCAGTGCAGTGATTGTTGCAAGGCTGAGGTAGTTCTGTACATTAGTTTTTGCTGCTTGCAAATGTTGAGAGGAGCATATCTCACAAACATATATTCAAACTAATAACAACAATTACAATCTGTCTCAAGGAAGAACTTCTGTCAACAACCAGGGTTTCTGCAAAATTTGAACGGGCCATTCTTGACAGTTTTACACTGGAGATGTTGTGAGCAAAGTGTGATTGGGCAGTAGCAAGATCCGTGCTTTCATGGGTTTTGAGGTGGGAGGAAAGACATTGTCGTAGTTCAGCCCCGATCCGGACCAGACTACACAGCCTCTCTCTCACTCCCCCCACCCTCCAAGAGAATAGGGAGAGATAATTTAAGAAAAACGACTCGAGGTTTGAGATAAGGACAGGGAGAAATCCTTAAAGTTACCGTCACGGGCAAAACAGACTCGACTTGGGGAAAACTATTCATTTATTACTACAACTAGCAGGATAATGAGTCAGAGAAACAAGAAAACCTCCTCCACCCCTCCCTCTTCCCAAGCTTAACATTATCTACCTTCCCCCCGAGCGGCACAGGGGGGAAGAGGGAATGGGGGTCATGGTCAGTCCATCATGCGTTGTTTTATGCCGCTGTTTCACAGTTGGGGGAAGAACTCCTCACATCCCTCCCCTGCTCCAGTGTGGGGACCTACCCATACGCCACAGTCCTTCATTAAACTGCTCCGGCGTGGGTCATCTCTTCCACGGAGTGCAGTCTCTCCAGAACGGCTGCCCCAGCGGCCACAGCCGCATTCAGGCATCCACCTCCCCCGGCGCGGGGTCCTTCACGGGCTCCAAGCTCCAAGTGGATCTCTGCCCCTCCGTGGACCTCCATGGGCTGCAGGGGACAACCTGCTCCACCATGGTCGTCACCACAGGCTGCAGGGGAATCTTGGCCAGGAGCCGCATTACTCCTCCCCCTCCTTCACTGACCTTGGTGTTTGCAGCTGTTTCTCTCACAAGAAAAGTTTGTTCTTCACAACAGGCTGGCAGAAGCCTCTCAGGATCTCTTCACATCATCCATCTCATCTCCTCTCCACCTCTTGCAGCCAGGCTGGGCTGAGTTGGGCCCAGTCGGCCACCTGGTGAGAGGCCAGAGGGTGAGGCCTGCAAGGTCCCGGAGGCCTGTGCCTCCCCCTCTGGACCTCTGCCCTTGCTCAGCTTCGTCACCTCTTCTCTCCTCTCTTTTTTTTTTCTGTTTTCCCTTTCTTAAATATGTTATCGTAGAGGCGCTATCACGGGACATTTTGCTCCCAATCGGCTCGGCCTTCGCCAGCAGTGGGTCCGCCCTAGGCCCGGCCAAGTCCACTGAACAAAGGGGAGCGACTTCTAACAGTTTCCTACAGAAGCTGCCACCTTAGGCCCCCCTCACTAAGCAAAACCACAACAGACATCATTTTCTTTTCCCAAGTAGCAAGTGACAGGGTGAGAGGAAATGGCCTTAAGTTGCAGCAGAGGAAGTTTAGATTGGATATTAAGAAAAATTTCTGCCTGAAAGGGGTGTCAAGCATTGGAACAGGCTGCCCAGGGAAGTGGTTGACTCATCATCCCTGGAGGATGGTGTAGACGTGGTGCTCAGGGACATGGTTTAGTGGTGGACTTGGCAGTGCTAGGTTTACTGTTGAACTCGATGATCTTATGAGTCTTTTCCAGCCTAAATTATTCTATGCTGGATGATGCTGCTGCACTCATCTGAGTGAGCTGGAAGCTCCTCAGGCAGGAGAGAAAACAGAGTGACCTGAAGTTTCACCTTGTGGCTCCAAGTCTGACACTGATGTGTTTTTTCACCTAACAGGCAAAATTACAGCAACATCTTGGAGATGAAGTCAACAAGTAGTAAGGATTTATATTTAATTTTTAATAAATAATGGGCAACTAACTTCCAGTACCTGTTTACAGGATATGCATATTTCACCTGTGGGAGACTACAAATAAGGCTGGACTTCTTTGAGACCTAGATATTCCTGATTAGTATTCTCTATGAAAATCTTTATCCTGAGGTAGCCTTGTAGCATTTATGTTTGACATTGTAAGCACACAAGTGTCCTTCTGTTTCATACTTTATAGTACAGCTTGCCAAGGGTTTTTAAACCACATCTCAACACAAAGTTTGGTTACCCTAAGCAGCCACAAACCTTCAAAATTGGTAGAAAATCTCTGCTTTCCCCAAGGAGCTCATGGAGCTGAAGGTGTCACAGTGCAGCCATCTGGGCCACCTGAAGTCCAGAAAAGCAGTACTTACCTGCAGCCATCTTAAATTGGTTTGCAAGTTAATCATAGAATCTTTAAGGCTGGAATAGACCTCCAAGATCATCAAGTCCAACCATCAACCTAACACCACCCTGTCCACTAAACCATGTCCTGAACTGCCACGTCTACACATTCTTTGAACACTTCCAGAGATGGTGACTCCACCACTTCCTTGGGCAGCCTGTTCCAGTGCCTGATCACTCCTTCAGTAAAGAAGTGTTTCCTAAAATCCAGTCTAAACCTTCCCTGACAAAACTTGAGGCCATTTCATCTTGTCCTATCACAAGTTATTTGGGAGAAGAGACCAACACCCGCCTCCCTAGAACCTCCTTTCAGGTAGTTGTAGAGAGCAATGGGGTCTCCCCTCAGCATCCTCTTCTCCACACTAAACAATCCCAGTTCCCTCAGCTGCTCCTCATGAGACTTGTTCTCCAGACCCCTCACCAGCTTCGTTGACCTTCTCTAGACTTGCTCCAGCAACTCAACATCCTTCTTGTACTGAGGGGCCCAAAACTGAACACAGTATTTGAGATGCGGCCTCACCAATGCCGAGTACAGGGGCACAATCACCTCCCTACTGCTGCCCGCCACACTGTTCCTGTTGTCATGAGGCCTCTTTAGCCTGATAATCCTGGTCCCTGCCCCCTTCCCCTGGCCCCAGGAAGTGGGGAATCCCCTTCCACATATTTATTTTCATATCTTTATTATGTGAGGCTGTTAAAAAGGTATTTTTGATTGATGAGCTCAGCCCTATTAATAAAAATCCAAATTGTTTTAAAAACTTAAATCCTGAGAACTCTTTTTAAGTATAGGGGTTTTTTTAGCAAATACAGTATAAAGCAGGGCTTTAGCCCTATATTCTGCAAAAAAAAAACCCCAATGGACATTTATGCAACAGTGTCTGTTGGGGAGCAGGCCGATTTGTACAAGCATGATTTTGCAGCCTTCCCATCTGCCAGTGGTCAAGGATGTGTTGAGAAATGATTTTTCAGTAAACAAGCTGACGACTTCAGGAACGATTTCATTCTCTGAGATCTATAACCACTAAGCAGATCAAATATAATTCCTCAGAACAAGCAGAGAATGATTTAGGAAGCAGAAAATACTATTAAACTCCTGATGCCACTGGAACTTCCAAAAGCCATCACAGAAACAACAGTGAGCAGGAAAGGGACACTATAAATACCATCAGTCTGAAGAGGTCCCGTAGCTCTTTCTGGGTGGGCCAAAGCCAGCAGTCACATGTAGGTTTCAGGGCTCAGCATAAAGGATTTAGCCGCGTTTGCATTTTTACATTTTTAATCCTTTCATAGAATCATAGAATCATAGAATCATAGAATGGTTAGAGTTGGAAGGGACCTTCAAAGGTCATCTAGTCCAACCCCCCTGCAAGAAGCAGGGACCTCCCTGACTAGATCAGGTTGCTCA
>WHYT01016831.1:307564-338009 GCA_009806455.1 Tetrax tetrax | reverse complement strand
TTTTTTCACCTAACAGGCAAAATTACAGCAACATCTTGGAGATGAAGTCAACAAGTAGTAAGGATTTATATTTAATTTTTAATAAATAATGGGCAACTAACTTCCAGTACCTGTTTACAGGATATGAATATTTCACCTGTGGGAGACTACAAATAAGGCTGGACTTCTTTGAGACCTAGATATTCCTGATTAGTATTCTCTATGAAAATCTTTATCCTGAGGTAGCCTTGTAGCATTTATGTTTGACATCGTAAGCACACAAGTATCCTTCTGTTTCATACTTTGTAGTACAGCTTGCCAAGGGTATTTAAACCACATCTCAACACAACGTTTGTTTACCCTAAGCAGTCACAAACCTTAAAAATTGGTAGAAAATCTCTGCTTTCCCCAAGGAGCTCATGGAGCTGAAGGTGTCACAGTGCAGCCATCTGGGCCACCTGAAGTCCAGAAAGGCAGTACTTACCTGCAGCCATCTTAAATTGGTTTGCAAGTTAATCATAGAATCTTTAAGGTTGGAATAGACCTCCAAGATCATCAAGTCCAACCATCAACCTAACACCACCCTGTCCACTAAACCATGTCCTGAACTGCCACGTCTACACATTCTTTGAACACCTCCAGAGATGGTGACTCCAGTACTTCCTTGGGCAGCCTGTTGAAGTGCCTGATGACTCCTTCAGTAAAGAAGTGTTTCCTAAAATCCAGTCTAAACCTTCCCTGACAAAACTTGAGGGGATTTCATCTTGTCCTATCACAAGTTATTTGGGAGAAGAGACCAACATCTGCCTCCCTGGAACCTCCTTTAAGGTAGTTGTAGAGAGCAATGGGGTCTCCCCTCAGCCTCCTCTTCTCCACACTAAACAATCCCAGTTCCCTCAGCTGCTCCTCATGAGACTTGTTCTCCAGACCCCTCACCAGCTTCGTTGACCTTCTCTAGACATGCTCCAGCAACTCAACATCCTTCTTGTACTGAGGGGCCCAAAACTGAATACAGTATTTGAGATGCGGCCTCACCAATGCCGAGTACAGGGGCACAATCACCTCCCTACTGCTGCCCGCCACACTGTTCCTGTTGTCATGAGGCCTCTTTAGCCTGATAATCCTGGTCCCTGCCCCCTTCCCCTGGCCGCAGGAAGTGGGGAATCCCCTTCCACGTATTTATTTTCATATCTTTATTCTGTGAGGCTGTTAAAAAGGTATTTTTGATTGATGAGCTCAGCCCTATTAATAAAAATCCAAATTGTTTTAAAAACTTAAATCCTGAGAACTCTTTTTAAGTATAGGGTTTTTTTTAGCAAATACAGTATAAAGCAGGGCTTTAGCCCTATATTCTGCAAAAAAAAACCCCAATGGACGTTTATGCAACAGTGTCTGTTGGGGAGCAGACCAATTTGTGCAGCCTTCCCATCTGCCAGTGGTCAAGGATGTGTTGAGAAATGATTTTTCAGTAAACAAGCTGACGACTTCAGGAACGATTTCATTCTCTGAGATCTATAACCACTAAGCAGATCAAATATCATTCCTCAGAACAAGCAGAGAATGATTTAGGAAGCAGAAAATACTATTAAACTCCTGATGGCACTGGAACTTCCGAAAGCCATCACAGAAACAACAGTGAGCAGGAAAGGGACACTATAAATACCATCAGTCTGAAGAGGTCCCGTAGCTCTTTCTGGGTGGGCCAAAGCCAGCAGCCACATGTAGGTTTCAGGGCTCAGCATAAAGGATTTAGCCGCGTTTGCATTTTTACATTTTTAATCCTTTCATGGTAATGATAGGCTTGAAAATGTAAAGCAGTCCTGAATGCTCAAGGTTTAGCATGTATTTGACCTCATTATCAGTTATTCCAAATTCTACTAGCCGCCAAAAATTAGAATCCTAGGGACATAAAGTCCTAGATGACACCCTCAGTATGTGTTTAGTAGGGATGGTTTCTTCATACAGCTAAAGATCCTGTCAGATTCTCCATCTGACTTAGAAAGGAGGCAGAATAGGCAGCCACCTATTTCTGTTGCGGTTTAATCAAGTCATGCAGGGCCAAATAACCAAAACTGGTCACTGTTTTGGGTACCAAACATTAAATAAAAACACTTATAACACTTTTAATCTATTCCAAATGAAAAATCTGGCAGAAGCAGAGTCAAACCTGCAGGATGCTGAAAGCTTTGACTTTAATCTAGAAAAGCAGTTTGGCCCATAGCTAGCATGATGCACACGATGGTTCCTTGTAACTGCCCACCTAAACTGGAGGATATGCTTTTAGGGAGAACAGACAGAGAATTCTGCTGTGTTATTTCTGGTTGTATTAATTATGGTTTTGTCCTCTTTGCAAGGATGCATTAAGCAAAACTGTTCAAGAAATGCTGCTTTGCTTTAAAGGAAAAAAAAAAAAAGAAAGATGGGGCAAGGTTTACCAGGTTAACTGAGGTCTTGGTATTTGGAAGAACTAATGTTAATCATCTAAAAGCCCCTAATACTTGTCTCTCCTAGTATCCTGTCAAGTATAAGTAAGAGTGTTCATAATGAAAGTGTTTTGATTCTAAAATGCACATTTCCTTTTAAGATCTCAGGGTATCTCTCAACAAAAAAAGGTAAGCAGACCTTTAAAACTTTAACGTCTGCATTAGGTAATAAAGATCATTAGAGTTTATAAGTAGAGGAGTGTGTAACAGTTTTGCAGTCTCCTACACAAACATTGCCTGTAAATGGTTTCAGCCAGGGCTGCAATTAGTTTTCCTTTAACTGCAGATAGTGAGGCAAAAGTTAAGGATCCATCACTGGATTGGAAGCCACATTTCCCTGGTTTTCCATCTTTTCTGGGACTTTATGGAATTAGTTCTGTCTTTTAGACTATAAGTTTCCAGATGTCTGTGAAATATATATTATAAAAGATACATTTTCTGAAAAAAAAAAATATTTTTTCCAGGTAAAATTTGCAAAAAAAAAAATAATTGTTAGTTTTTTGTCAAAGAAGAACTCAAAAATTATCTTGATTTTAGGTGGTTCTACTGAATGGAAACAGTTTGCTTGTAGGACCTAATCAAATGCGTTTATTCAACCAGTTCAGTTGAATTTTGGCAATGCTTAATAAGCAATTTTTCATGTTTCCGTTTTCTCATAAGATGTAAGCTTCCTCGTCAAACTGTCTTCCAATGAAGGACGATGTCAGTCCACGACCACGTTAACTTAACTCTGTGGTTGTCTGACCACTTTTTTCTAACGAATACTAAACTTAATCCTAAGACTGAAAGATTAACATATTGAAAATTCTGAATTCCTAGTCAGATAAAATATTTTTAAATTTTCAGTTGGATCTTATCTATGTTGACTTTCTGCAGGACTGCTACAACTGTGCTCCTTGTCAAAATAAAAATATTTAATTTAGGGATGATGGAAAACCAACTTTCATTAGTGTTTAATATTTTATGTTACAGTAGCATCTAGAGACACCAGTCTGCAGTGTTGTGCTGGGGGTTATAGAAAGCTAAAAGCTAATGTTTGTCCCACATAACTTGCAAGCAACAAAGTACCCCTGATTCAAGACCTATCTCGTAACAGTGAGGTTTCCAGCATGGGGACTACAAATTCCTGCTCCCTGAGAAATTCTAATGAAAAGTAACTAATTGTAATAGAGATAATTACTGGCAGCAGGCTATATGGAGAGGTACATTTTCACATAAGAGCTTTCAGGTTATATACAGTAAAAGGGCAGGCTATTTTTTTTGTCATTGTCAGGTTTGTCAGATTTTGGCATGTCAGATCCAATCCTTCTTCAGATCTATTTTTCATTTTCTCCATTGTTTTCCTCTTTGTTATTAGAAGGTCTCATTAACTTCAGCCTAAATAAGTTGTAGCCTAACTTCTTGTTTTGAGATAGCCTATAGGAGGTAAATACAAAAGTCAGGATACTTGAGACAAAAGGTAAAACTTGCATGTACTCACTCCACATGCTGAAAGATCATGTCTTTTTTCTGCTTTTTTTGCATAGTATCACATGTGGGAGTTAAGAAATAAAACCTCTACACAGCCATAAAGCATTATGTAATTAAGAAGCTAAATCTCTATGGAAATCTGACTCTGCATGAAATGAAAAAAAGGGTTTTGTAGTGGATTTTCACCAAACTAGAAACAACAAATCACCGAAGTTTGTCAATAAGCCAGAAAGATGCAGCAGGACTGTGATAACTACTGAAGGTGAGTAAGATTTGTGGAGGGGGAACAAGTGTAAACAATACTTCTCATTTTTTAATTTCATATGTTTGCATGTTAAACACACACACATGTGCATCCCAAAAACATTTCTTTTTCTTGTATTGTTTTTAACTTTTTACCTCTAGTATTACTTCATGAGAGGCTACGTTAATTGGTATGTGACGTTGGTTTTGGATGTTTTGTGTGTGGTGTCCAGCAGCATGTGCTGAGTAACAGAGCCTTCAGTGTACTATGTCAAAGCTACAACTCCCTTTTTCTTAATTCTTAGCACTATTTAATTTTAGTGTACCTGTTTATAAGGTTATTTAGAACCTGATAGCATATACTTTTCTATGAGCTTAATGTGGTCTTCACAGAACCTAATGAACAAAGTGGAGGTGGAAATTGAGAAATGAATGATCCCATCTTAGGTGATGGAATAGTTTCATTTCATTTTATTCTGGTTTTGATGCCTGTGTGCTTTGAGCATGAGAGGATTTGACAATGGTTTTATCATGACCTAGGCCAGAAAAGGAGGCTATAGCCTTTGCTAGTGGGAACTATTAAAAAGAACTGCATGACTTTGGCAGAAGTAGACTGAGTTGTAGTATTCAAAAGAGATAATGTCTGAAATTGGTTGCTTATCATAGAATGGGACTCTTTTCTTACTCTATAAATGCACAACATAGTAGCAGCAGGATAGCTGAGCTGTTCAACACACTAGTGCTTACTTACAAACACCTACACAAAAGCACATCAGGTACAACTTCAGAGTTAGGCAATGAAAGGATAATGTTCAGTTTATAGTCAGTTGTGCAAACTGTCTTCTTTCCTGCTTGTTTTATCCAGTCCTTCTTGCCATGACAGTAGTGCCAGCAAGCTATGGAGTTTCTGGCTGCATTCGTGTAAACTCAAATTCATCATCATCTTCTACTGTTATTATAGAAGACTGTCCAAATTTTCTTCTCCTGATATCCAACAAAGAGATAATAACACAGAGTCCCAGCAGACTGTAAAGTGATTAAACCTGGGAGAATTTCTTGGATCAAATGAAAGCAAGATACTTTGCAATAATCTTTCAAAAGGGAAACTGTTAGGAGACATAAAATACTGGAAAATATCCCTGAAAGTCATAGCATTAAGCCTGGAAATAGTATTTGAAATAATTTTTATCAGATCTAGAACTGCCATGTAGAAGATGTAGTACTTAAATACTAGGCCACTGTACCGTGATAAACAGTAACAAGGGGTATCAAGGGGTCTTTTCATAGGTCTGGAGTCTAAAACATCCCTCTCCAAATATAAAAGCTTTGGGTAGGAATGGAAGTGTTGGATATTTCTGATGTACCAACCAAGCACTAGATGATGCAAAGGAGAAAGAAGAGAGAAAAAGAAAAGATAAAAGATTTGGAACAATATCCTAATCTGTGCTTAGCAGATAATAATGTCAGAAAGACTTTTAAAAGAATTGTTTAAAAAGTGAATTTATTTTTGTTCTGTCCCTCTTTTAGAAAGCACCTAATTCTTTCAATTAAGTGATTTGAATGACAGTTGTAGATGACTAATGAGCTACAGATGTCCAACTCTATAAGCTGCAGTCAGGAAAACATGGCTTATTTATCAGTCCTTTACAAGGGGAAAAAAAAACCTAAAAACTTTTTATCCTTTTTATTTGTGTTTAGTTCCTTCTAACTTTGCAAAAATCTTTAGCTCCATCTTCAGAGCAGTAATGTGTATGCACCTTCAAACCAGAGAGGTAGGAATCTGTTAAGCATAGCACAATGCACTGGAAAGTAACACAGCACAAATGCTTTGAAATATGGTTGAAAACATGAGAGAATTAAAGCCAAGTATGAGGCAGAAAACTTTTAAGTACAACATTTCCCACAGGTTGGTCCTGATTCTGGCAGTTACTTGTGGGGAGTTGGTTTGAGGAGTTCTCGTGTGGCTTTAACATCTACGTCTGTAAATACTTCCCTGGACAAGGGTATGTTTTGCCAACAGGCACAAGCAATGAAAAACTCTTGGCTGGGTTTGGGGGGAAGGAATAGGGAGTGCAGTGAAAAGCAATGATGTATTTAACCCAGTAAATTACTAGGTACTGAGCTGAGTGGCTTAAGGCTGCTGATGAAAGTTGACACTCAGCTGTTGATAGCAGAGGCTGAATTCTTAGGATCCTACTGTGTTTGAAAATCGGAAAGCCATGGTTTGGCAGATTTAATGGGCCTGTTGTCAGATGGATGACAGCTGGGTTATAGAATAAGGCTAAGGAAGTCAGAGGAGTACAGAATAAACTAATTCTCAGCTGAGAGTGTGGTTGCTTTAAATGTCAGTACTTCAAAGGCATTTCATCACTTGGCTCTGAGTGCCGGGTCTGCTTTTGGCAATGGCTTCTTATTTCTTCCCCCATCCCACCAGTGCAGCTTCTGGCTGAGCTCAGGTGGGGCTATTACTTGTGCTGCTGAGAACATTACATCTCCCTGAATTGCCAGAGAAGATGAGCAAGTTCATTGGGGTTATTACTATTTCAGATATTCACTTTGCAGTGTTTTCAGAACCTGCTTCAAGCAAATAACTCTTGCAGCTCAGTAACCCACTTGGAATCTGGTTTTACTGTAACCACATGGATGCTGAAGAACAGACTTAAATCTGTATAGAGTTGATATAAATGTATACATTCAGTTTAATATGGAGTCCAACTTTAATAAAACAGACAAATTCAAATTCAGAGAAGTATTGCATACTGTAATTAAAAAGGCACAGATGCTAAAACCCAAGAACATTGATGTTTTCATTGTTTTTTTAATAAAGGCTACTCAAAACAAATTTAAGTTTTAGTAATAGCTAGGAGAATAGTACTTAAGACAACTCAAATTAAGCTGGACACGTTATGTTCAAGACAAGTGTCCCAAAGCAACTCTAAGTAATTGCCAGTTTTCCTCCTTTCTGCAAAATGTAATTGTTTCAGACTTAGGAAGATATATATTGCCTTGGAGTTTGCTTGAGATCTCTGCATCTCTTGCCTAAAATCAGACTGTAAAAGGAATAGCTTTAATACCTATGAACTTATTTTTGCTCCTGTTGGTTCAGGGCTGTGTAAAGAATGTTTGGACTAGTTCAGTCAAACATTAAAAACTGTTAAAGCCATAACCAGCTTGTGAGCTGCCTACTAAAATCTGCTCCTGACATGCCTGTTGCTACTGATCTCTTTCTTCATCGGTCGCAAATGGCATGTTCAGCTCAGCTGGTACTTTCTTCTTTACCCATCAAATGCAAGTCTGCCTAACAATGGAAGCACAGATAAAATGATTGAACCTCACTAATACCAAATAATTAGTTAAAATAGAAAGTGGAGGTGGAACACGTATGATGTGTCAAAACAGCAGCAGCTCTGGTAGCTCAAGTTCTACTTTCTACAGATGCTGGATTGTGCCAAATACTGTAGGGACTACATTAACTCATTCCTAAAAGCAAGCAATACCCCACCAAGAAAAAAAATGCAGTAAGCACATGTGTAGGAGTTCTCCACTGATTACAAAAAAAAAAAGATGACTGTTTTCTGAAAAAAAACGCCAAGTAATCTCCTCTGCCAGCAATTCAGGGAGCTGAAGGGTCATATGCAGAGGCTTGGCTGTCACTTTTCAGAGCCCTGAGGGACAAAGTTTTAATAGGAAGTACCGCTGCTCTCCCAGTCCTACACTGAACTGAAGAAAAAGCACAGTCTCTTAGGAAAGCACAAATTCATGTGACACAAGAGCTGGTAATACCAGGAAGTTGTAAGGTACTCTTCAGACAACTCCCTGCCCTGAAGTCAAACCATCAAGACCATCCTGGCCAGCAGAAAGAGAATTTCTGAGGATCTACCCATGCTCATCTCCTGCTAAGATTCTCTACAATGTACTCATTAGAGTGTGTGTAGTAATACTGGCCCTTCAAAAATGCCCAGAAACCTGAAATAAAGCAACTCTTCCCGTCTGTAAAATGCAGTAAAGGAAATTAGGATGGTTGGAGCAACGGTCAGCTAGGCAAATTATCTGTACTCTGTGCTACTAGGTGCGATACTCTAATAGTAACTGGCCTTATTTTGTAGCTGGTTTTATTTTGTTGTCTCATGTAATGCTTTCTTTAATAAGGGTCTTTCTGTCATTCTTTCTGCTTTATGCTGGAAAAATATTGGTGTCCTCTAATTCTTAATTCTGGTTTTAATTAGTCTGAGCTGCCAGTCTGGCAGCTCAGCCCTGTGCCTTGTGTCAGCACAGGGCTGTAAAGTGAGAGGGATAAACAAGTCAGATCTTGCAACTTGATGGCTAATGGGCATTAATATGTACACTTATGAATGTATCAATAACACTGTCCATGTGCAGTGCATTACAACTGTCTGCTCATACTCTTCCAAGAGCTACTATTTGAACCTCATGTCAGGAATATCATGTGAATAGCTGAAAAAAGGCAGTTATTTTATATAGTTGAACATTTCATATAGTTTTGACATTTTGCTGACTAGTAGGTTTTGAGTGGGAGGAACATTCAATAAATATTCTAGAGACACAAGAATGTAAAAAATGAGGTTCAAACTCCTAAAAAAAAACTTTTGGGATGAACACTGCTGAATACAACGTGCAAATTCAGGTCCAACCAGGCTAATTGGATCAATCCTATCCATCTTTTCTCCTAAATCACAAATTAATATTGGGGACCAGAAACTTCAAGGTATTGCCTTTCTACACACTGTGCAATGAGCCAGCCTGCAAACTCTACTTCTGTAACGATGTTTTTATATGGCTTCAAATTTCCACCATTGCAGTAGCTATCTCCTCCTGGAATAAACAGGAATGGAACATTGGTTTACTAGGAGAGGGGTTCCCTATATAGCAAGGCATGTAGCCTTTCATTAAAAATACTTTTAGGAAGTACATCTCAATTCAGTTGTTCAAGGTGATTATGGGAAGGTGCTGCATTTAAATGCTGCATCTAGCTCATAAAATATTGTCCGTACTAAGCAAAAAAGGGTAACGTTATTTACTACCAACATGTGAGAATAAACTGTTTTTACATCTGTAGTTCTAGAACCCATTTTTCTGAGTGGAGATGCAAGCATTCCATGGATTAAATTATAAATAGAAGCTAGAAAATGTGTGGTTTTACCTATGCTGCTTTTCTACATAGTATCATGATGTGTATGTGTAGAAGTTTTGTTGCTTTTTCCCCATAGTAAGATCATGAAAATAGGAGCTTTTACTGGGGTTCTTAGAATCAGCTTGCTCTATTGAGAAGCAGAACTTGCAGCAAGTGCATAATTGCTCCTTACCCTGCTGAATTTATCTTCAGAGATTTCACAAAGCTCACCTTGCTTGCAAATGTGAAACTCCTTTTGTCATTTCTCCTTGTTCTTGCATTGTACCATGCATCATTCCATTAGTCTATAGTGCAGTGCTTATTGAACTATCATCATTCTTTTTGTGCTTAATAATGTTTACTAAGGTTTTAACAGCATTCCTGCACACAACAATAACTGTAGCTAACAGATGAAAACCACAGCCATTTCAGTGCAAAACAATTAGCTTACATATACTTGAGACATTTCTTGTAAAGTAAAATGCAAGTTCAGATGGAAGAAACCATGCATGTTAATTGGAAATAAACAAAAAATACATTATTGGCATATGTTCTGATGTAGCAAAATGCAGTACTTAAACACTGCAATTAATAAGTTCACTTCATAGAGAATATTTAAGTGCTTTATAGTCTTGCTTTAGGAGTCTCCATAAGTCATTCTGATCATCGCATGTAATTCAGGGTACTCCTGTAGTACTCAAGAGACAAATAAATTTATCTGCCCCTTTTTTCTTCATTGTACCCAAGCCTCCTAGAACATCACTGTTCTCTGCATCCATGCCAGCAGTCTTCCAATGAGGCCAGCAGTACACATCCAGTGCTGGGCACTGGGCATACCTGGCATCACCAGGAGTCGCCCAGTACCATGCTTTCTTTGAAGTCTAGTACAAAACCTTTCCATGAGAATCAAAACTCTCTTCTGCAGAAATATAGAACAAATCCAGGAGGCAGAAAGCCATTTCTGTGGCCACAGAGTCTTGCTTGTGAACCCAGACGAGGTTGGAAGAATGACAAACTGCTGCCACCTGCTGTTGGTTCATTTTCAGCCACTGGAGCTGCAGCAAACCAAATTCACAGCAGCCAGTAGAAATTGCAAATGATTTTGTTCTTTATGGGAAAAGGGAAGAAACAACCTGCTGTATTTATTCCAGGAGTAGGCAGGCACTGCTTAGACTAGGGCACCAGTGCCAGTCCTCTGGTTGCTAGCATTCAGCACTTTCTACCCTGCAATCACCACTCTGTCAGTGACTTCAATGCGTGACCTTGAGAAAGCCAATTAAGCTTTTTAATGCTATTTTCCAAGCAGTAAAAGGGAAATAAATCTTTTAGTGTTTTTCACAAGTTTCTAAAGGTGCTGAAAATATTGATGTGGCTGTTTAGGAGTGTACTTTTTTATTACTATCTTTACATCTTAAATATTTCAGAAGGCTATTTTAATAAAGTTCCCATTAAATTTTGTGAGCTTTGTTAGTAAGGAAACATTGATATTCAGCTGTAAGGCAGTATGTTTATTCCAATCATACACAGAACAGAGTGAAAAGAGAAGAGCTTGAATCAACGGGGGGAGGTTAAAGTAACAGAATGTTTTTTTAAAGGTCTACATCCACACATTACATGTGGTTCTATGCAGACGTCAGAGGGGTCATCAAAAAGATTACAGGGTGCTTCTGGAGACCTGCTTTTTAAAGTTGTCAGCAATTACTGAATTTCAAATCAAAGTCAGGGCTCAAGTTCACATGTTCCACATTTACAAATAGGTGCTGATTCCTGAAGTCCCACAGTCTACTAGAGGCAATACAATAAATGCAATACATACTAGCCAAATAGCTAAGAGCTGTGACTGTTTTTACTACATGTAGGTATCACATATTTCTGAAGGAAATCCTTTCCTGTCAGTGGCACTGTAATGCAGACTGCCCCGATCTCACTGCCAAGCATGGAAGGCTGAACCACAGAAATGGAACTGCCGGAAGGTGATTTTCCGGAGATATGTCTGCAAGGGGGAATTTGATGGCCCTGGGTGAAGAGAAAGTGAGCTGGTTCCCAACCTGGCAGCTCTCTCAGGAGCAGCAGCAAAGTCTTGCAGCTCTTAATCTTGGGAATAGCCTGGAGCCTGACACCCAGCTTGAAAACTCAGAGTTTTATTTAGTTGTGCTTCTGAAGGCTGCACATACTTACTACAAAACAAGCATTCTTTTGATCTCGAAAAGACACATGAAGTATACTAGTTTTGTCTGTACAAAGTGACCTGAAAGCAATATGTTTGTCCACACATTTTTCATCATTATTTCAAAATCAAATATTTCTAAGGTCAGAACCATTGGGAGATGCTTAGATGTATGTCTGCTATACATAAAACAAGCTGCAGATACAAGGAGTTCTGTGACTGCTTATGTGTATGTTTTCTGTACTCTTTTAGGCAAATGAACAAGATGCTACAATGCAGTGTAAACTCAATAGCATTTAAGAAAGCACCCTGGGGACAAACTGCCCGTTGGCAATGTGCAATGTGCAGCTGCTTCAGGTAGCTGAGTCTTTTATTTCCGATCTTTATGTCAAAAGACAGGAACTGTTCCTCTATTGCTGCTTTAATTACTTCATTTTCTCAGAAACAAAATTTTCTTTAAATGGTGGTATTTCTCCCACTTGTTTTTTATTTGGCCATAGTCAAAAAGGATACATAGAGGTTGCTCTCTGTGATAAGAGCATCTTGGAGCCTCTTGGCTTTTTCACACCAAAATTAACTCCAGGGAATCTCAGGAAGGTTCATGGTGTAGCAACAAACACTGCCGCTATTCTAGGATGAGTTATGCTCTGTCCCTCAGCATGACGAATTCTGCCATAACTGATGACTTCTCACTTCCTATCTATGAGGAATTAAAAACTAAGGGTTTATTTTAACAAAAAAAAAAAAAAAAGCCATGCCTCTTCTTTCTGCTGTGGAAAGAGGGTAATTCATCCCCTGTGTACAAATAAGTTATAGCAGTGCAGCTTTGCTTTCAGCCAGGGGACTCTCCATTAGTCAACTCACTGGCAGAAGTTAGAAATTTTATTTAAACAGCAGCCAGGGTGTGAAGAAATTGCTGTTGCTGGTTTTAGTAAGTGTTTTTGTTAACTATCACTGTTGGCCTGAGTGTAAAACAAAAACCTTACCCAAGATCTCATGAATAGGGAGATTTTAAAATTAGGGCAAGGTGATTAATTTTTAATGTTGTTTAAATGTACATCAGCGCTTTTTGTTTTCACCTTGGACCACAAGCACAAAAAGAAGGGAGAGAGAAGATTTCTGTTTGCTGGTTATCTTGCTGGAGTAAGGCAGTGCCATTCTCTGCTGTCAGCCACTTTTCTTACCTTGAATGAGTCACATGAATCTTTAGTACCTGTGTTTCTCTGTAAGACAAAGACAAGTCTGCCTCACTTTGTAAGTAAATCTCTCTGAGCACTAAATAAATACTCAAGACTCTCTGGTTAATCTGTGAAACACCATAAAGCCTGTTCATGTGATACTTTCACCTCATCTAAGTATTAATAAATACCAGAAATTCTGAGAAAATATAATCCTTTTATATATCCATGGAAGCTAGTTATCACATCCTCCAACAATCTGCAGAGTAGTTAAACTAAGCCACTGAGACATCTCAAGTTTCTCCCTGGTAATCCTGTTATGGTAAAGATAGAATAGTTCATGCCCTCAACCTGTAGGTTTAAAGAGGAACATGTGTGTCTGCTCCCTTTAAAGCTAGAAACAGCGCTTTCCAGAGAGGATGGATACACATACTAGCTGTTGGAAGGTTGTGCTGGATCTCATTCCTTATTTTTCCTTTCTTCTTTCAGCAGTTCTTAGTGATAATGTTGTGATATGGATTTTTTCATTTCTGTTCACATTACAAAGTTATATAATGCTCCCTATCAGGAGAGGAGCAGCAGAACAGGATAGAACGTTGACATTAGGCTAGCCTGCAACATGAAAGGTGAAGGTCTCTGGACAACTGCAGGTGGAAAAAATAATTGGAGAAAATCAGAAATCAGCTCCTTCTGTTAGAGTCCTATCACAATGCCTTATCACAGAATCAGTTGCTGAGGTTGGACGGTACCTCTGGAGATTGTCTAGTCCAATTCCACTGCTCAGAGTAGGGTTGCCTACAGCAGGTTGCTCAGGGCCATGTTCAGTTGGGTTTTGAATGTCTTATAGGATGGAGAACAGCTTGTTTCAGTGTTCAGCCACCTCCACAGTACAGTGTTTAGGTTTCTCTCTTATGTTTAAGTGGAATTTTCATAATTCATTTTGTGCTTATTGTGCCTCTTGTCCTGGCACTGAGCACCACTGAGAAGAGTCTGTATCCGTTTTCTTTTACCACTCCTCCCATCAGGTCCCAGCTTTCTCAGCCTCTCCTCATATAACACATGTTCAATGCCTTAATCATCTCTGAGGCCCTTTGCCAACTTGCTCCAGTATATCCATATCTTCCTTGCACTCCAGATGTCTCTCACTAGTGCTGAATAGAAGGGAAGAATCACCTCTCTCAGCCTACTGGCAACATTTTTCCTGTTACAGGCCAGAATACCATTGAGCTTCTTTACTGCAAGGGTGAATTGCTGGCTCATGTTCAACTTTGTGTCCACCAGGACACCCAGGTCCTCTTCTGAGAAGCTGCTTTTCAGTCTCCTGGCCCAAGCCTTTACTGTTACTTGAGGCTATTCCTCCCAAGTTACAGGACTTGGCATTTTATTTTGTTGAACTTCATGAGGCATCTGTTAGTCTCTCTCTGCAAGATTGTTGGTGTTGCTCTGAATGGCAACACAACTGTGTAGTGTATCAGCCACTGCTCCCATTTTTGTATCATCTACAAGCCTGCCAAAGGCACGCTCTGTTCCATCATTCAGGGAGTGAACGCCATTAAAGAGTACTGGCCCCAGCATCAGCCCCTGGGGTACACCATTACAGAAAAACCTACAGCTGGAGGTCATGCCACTGATCACAATCCTCTGAGCCCGGCAGGCCAGGCAGTTCTCAGTACACCTTGGGGTCCCCTTATCTAGCCTGTTTGTCCAGTTTGTCTGTGAAGACGTTTTGAGAAGTTTGAGTGTCTTACTAAACTTGAGATACATAACATCCACTTGCTACTTATTATTTCAGTGTACTAAGTTTGAAATACAAGAATATATGAGATGCCATGGGGGAAAATGTAATAAAATATCTTAAATTGAGATGCATGACCTTTCTTAGATTTGCTCACTCCGACGCAGGCGGTGTTTTGGGGTAGTCCAGCTAGGTTTACTGGCATGCAGCAAATTTGCCTGATTACAACAGATGAAAAATATTGCTTAGGCAATTGAAAGTGAGGGCTGTCAAGGTCATGGTCCTGATTATGGAATGCTTTTCAATGGCTCTTTCCTGATGTGCTCAGTTGCTATAGTGATTATCCATCTGCTTTTACAGCAACTTCATAAACATCGAGGAAAGCTAATCCATTTCCCTGTAATATTCATTCTGAATATTAAACTGTTATATGAAAGAGGGTGGTACTTGACACTTCTAGTTCATTAAAGGTTTCCCTGGACAGATCTGAAATGATATTACAGGGCATTTTTGGGCTCTAGACAAAAGTTTTTCAAACCTGCTAAGCAAAGCAAGGAAATTATCTACATAAACAAGAACATCAATTTGTGCTGATAAATCTTATCCAGATTTTCTGAATGAAATTGTATGTCTGTAGTATATATACATCCAAAGGAAACACCACAGTGTAGTCTTTATTCTTTGCAGGATATGGGTACTATCATAATACAATATAAATGCACAATTCGAGGATCCTATCTCTGCATTAATTTAATTAAGGAGCCCTGCATATTAGGACCTATGCCTAAAAGGTGTAGTTACCTGTAATATCCTGTAAGATCCTGTAATTCAGGCAGTAGCATGAGGGTATCAGTGGACAGGGATCCTTTTTTCCCTTACCATGTTCTGTTTCACTGTCCTTTCTTTGTAGAATAAAGCATAGACAATAAAGTAATAACTTTCTCAAGCTCTTGCAGAGCACTTCAATCTGCAGATATCCATACATTTTGCAACTAAAAACCTCTTCAGTGTTGCAAACATGGTAAGATGGCTCTTGGAATGACATAATTACGTAGTATATATGTATGTTTGTGTAGGTAGTCATGCAGATAAAAATATTTTGTTTGTTCCTTTTAGAACATTGGCAGGGTTGCTTTTAGTTCCTACTAGTTATATAATTTTAACTTTAAATTACTCTGCATAGAGCTTTGGAAATAATAGCTAAGATTTTCAGGTAACTATTAGAAAAGTAAGTCATGCTGTGATAGATAATTTCAATCACAAAGAGACTTTCTGGTTTTTGTGTGTAGCTTGTTGCACAGCAGGATAAAGTTCCAGAATTGGAGACCCTGAACACCCCTGTGATGCAATGAATAAATAATAGTGCCTGATCCAAAACCAATTAAAAGCAACTCAGCTTTAAGTCATGCTTAAGCACAAACAATAAATTGGGAGCAGATCATAGTATCTTGCAAGACATCCAGCTATTAGATGTTGATAAACATATTTCTTCCTAGCCAGGCACTTCATGGCTTATAGTTTCACTCCAAGCTCTTTAAGAAAGTTGACACCGGATCTCTCAAAAAGTAAATTAAAAGTAAGTAAGTCCCTAAAATAAAATAAAGCAAAAGGAACCAGAAACACTTTTTGGCAAGTTGTCAAGAGCAGCTTGATATTTTGCAGCCTACTCAGGAATGTAAAACTACTGAAAGTGTTTAAAACTGTACATCTTCCCTTGATGCTGGAAGGCATCCACAGTGGGACTGTGTAAAGTAGAATGATTTTAATTTATTAGAACACTTAAAATACTTAAGAGACGACAATCCTTTCTGACAGCTAAAGACCTTTTAAAAATTTAAACAACTCGGGTAATTTGAAATTTTACATCACAGAGCAAGAACCTCATCTAAACTAGGATTGTATAATGCAAGGACACATACACATAAAAGCAAATGTGAAAAGTGGTTCAGTTTTATGGAAAACTGCGAAACCTAAGGGAACTAACCAGCCATAGTTGCCTTTTTCTTTAATGAGTACTGAAAACAGAAGCAGAAATTAGAGAGTAATGGCTAAGCTTCTCACTCAATCAATTTCTCTCTTATTTTCTTTTTTTTTTTTTTTTAGAAAAAAAAAAGGCAGGCAGGCTCTGCCAGAGAGTGGGCTTATGAGAAATAAATCAGATGTTGTGAAGGAGTGTAGTGTTTTCATGCTAGGAAGTAGGCAACTGGCATAAGGACAACAGAATACTTGGACAATGATCCTGTGTACAAGATTGTGGATTTGCTTATGATAGACGGTCTGAGGGCTGATAAAACCAGAAATGTGTGGCCATCTAACAGAGATAGCCAAGTGTCCATGTTCCAACAGTAGCAGAAAGAAGATGCTTAGAGGAGATAGGAAGAAAAGAGAGCAACAGAAAATGGGCTCTTAGTAGCCCTCTAGCTTGTGTAGCATCTGGAAAAGCATCTGAAGGCCCAGCGGAGAGAATATTTAGAAATAAGTGCAAAGATGCTAGCAAATCTGACACCCAAGCATCACTGAGTTTTGTGATTCCTGTGTATGCCTACTTGGGAGTGATGGCAACCAGCTCCTATGATGAGGCATATCACTGGCATGTGATGAGTGCTTTTATTCTCTATTAGTTTGCTAGCTAGAAAGCACTTAATCCAGCACAGGAGTCGGTAAAGGCAGTATTGTCATGTAAGTGGAAAGCTAAAGCAAAGCAGCAAGATAATAGGCCAAAGATCAGATGGATGAACTGCAGTTTACTTGGGCAGGGACTTGTCTGTTTTCTTCAGAACAAAGTTGAGTAAATGTAATAATTTAACAATGGGACTCAGTGGAGCAACTAAGCTCTCTTCAGGCAGGTAATGAGCAGATGCAGTTCTTGGGATAGATAACTGGCCAGAAGGCTTCCTTGTAACGGCTCAGTGGCAACTCTTTTCTCCAGAGCTTCACTATGGAAGAATACCCGTTCTGTTATTCTAGAAATGGATATTTACTTAGTAATCCCATTATTCAGAAGTGTCAGGCAGGGACTAGGAGACAGTGGCTTATCCTTCTACTCACTAGGCAGAAAGATAAAGATTAAATTAGCCTATCTCAGCTCACAAAGTCTAACTGATTTTCTGGATTTGGCTATCTTTGTAGAGTTAAGAAGTCTCCTAAGACGTGTAGGAAATAAATCAAAATAGTATGTCTGGGTTTGTGCAGGAAATGTGAGTGCTACAAAGGCAAAATTCCCCAGATACAGATCAGAAAACATTGATTTTTTTTTTCCCATGTATATGAAAGAAGCAGATTTTTATGCCTCAGTGCTTTCTTGTGGGTTGTTATGCTCCTGAGCTCTAGTAAGGGCATAGCTGTCACCAGCAAACAACCTGAGCAACAGTCTCACAACTGGATGAGTACCATTGAACTCTTACCTTTCACAGAGTTTGGAAGCTCATTGTATTTCACGTTCATGAAAAGATCAGGTACCCAGGTTCCAAAGGCTATTTGAATTTACAAACATGCGTGCATTCTGGTTTACAAATAGGAGTTAAATGGTTGCAAATACGCTTTCAGTCGTACAGTCTAGTTCTAAAAAATTAGCTAAGGTAGATAAACAAAGGGGTACTTTCCCAGCCATGTCGTTAAGATAGTTAAGGTTCATTCAGACTTACCTTGGAGGTTTTGTTCTCAGGGAGGGGGGAGTGGGGACGCAGTATTGGTGTCTCCCCCCTTGCAAGAGTTTCAGTAGCTGTCCTCCAGTTTTTTCCTCTGAAGTCCAATTTAGAATTTCCTTGGCATAAGCAAGGAGGGAGATTATGGCGTTCTATGGAAGAATAACTACAAAAGTTCAAGTGCTCTAACAGGAACTATGGAAGAGCTTGCTATATTGCACTGTATTATAAACATTCTTGGACTCCATTGTCAATCAAACTTTAAAAAACAAAATTTAGAATTTGAAGCCATTAAAGAGTTGCTGCCTGGGACTTTGCTTAAGGTACAATACCTGCAACAGTGTCTCAGAAAATACTTTTTCTGCCTCTTTTTGCACTGTATTTAATGCTTTTTCTTCTCCCTCTTAACTGGCCTTTAAGTCCATTCAGCTGAGGAGTGACACATAATAACATTTTTTTGTGGGCAGATACCCACAAAGCACATGTCAAATTTCATGTCTCTCCACTGCCTTGGCTGGCCCTGGCACTCAAGGCTTTTGAGGGGCTCTATTTCTGATTTTTACTCAACTATCTGTCCATCAGACCCTCTCTTTAGCACCTTGTGCAACACTGAAATTAGACACTGAGTAATACATGTTTTAGAACAATGCAGCCCTTCCAAAGGGGGGAGAAAAATTTTTTGAGATTGTTTTGTTGTTATTTTTATGGCTTGTATAGCAAACTCTGTGTCTAAATCAGGTGTTTGAATTTTTCTGAAAACTCCTATTTACCCATGGATCCCCTTTTACACTTGATCTAGGTCAAAAGTGCTCAGCAATGTTTTCCAACATCATCAATAATTACATCAAACTATAATGGAGCTGAAAATAATTTTTTATTCATAAAGCTTTTATTTTGCATGGGAATCTCCGGCTTGGTTTGTATATGGAAGGAATAATGTATGACAGAGTGTGAACTTTAATGGCTTATAGAGTATGCAGGCCTCAGATACGTTGTTGAGCAGAAGGCTATGAGGCCACTTGAACTGGAGGAGAAAATCTAGCTCATTAGCACCATAGACCCATACACTATGTGGCTGCTTACAGAGATACATTATTTCCACTGTATTAACCCTGTCAAGAAGTGTAGACTTAACATCTCATCTGCTGGTCCCTAAAATATTAAGACATTGTCAGAGAATACGTCAGAGAGAAAACCCGTCAATATTGCCTTCCCTGAAAATACCACCCTGCCTGGAACTAATAGCCACTTTAAAGTCAGCAGCAGTGAGCTTGTGAGAGCCAAGCTGACAGCATACGGCCCCAGGGTCCTTAATACTCACGTTAGGGCAGGGAGCAATCCAGCAGAATAGCTTTGAAACGTGAGAGGAGCTAGCACTGTGTCTATGTGGTATGGTCCCCTCTTGCTGCAAGGATATCAGGAGTCATTGACATCAATTTTGTGGGCTCTGATGTCCTTGCACAGACAAGACCAGATGATGCAGATGCAGGTCTGGCATCTCTGGGAGCTATGTGGCCACACATACACATGTGAGGGACACTTTACATGGTAGGGTTTTTAACATCTGATTGAAAGGAAACAATTCTTCACCTGTGCTTTTCCCCCAGCTCATGACTGGCCAAAATCTATGGTTTAGATGGTGATCTGTAAGTGAAGGCAAATATTGCTAAGGTACCTGTGTGTTCTCTACAGCTACCCTTGTAAGAGATCAGAAGCCCTTGACCTAAGGACATGATTTATTGATTTATGATGAGAAAATTTAAAACCAAATGGATTTTACAGAGCACATTTTGCCATTCATTAACTGAGCTCTCTCTAGAACTGAGCAACAGCTCACATCACTGTTCCTGCATATAACAGAAAGCAAGCAATAAAATTCCATCAGCTTAATCCCATTTATGGTAGATCCAGAAAAGGGACTTTATCAGTTGCCTATCCAAGCAAATGAGAAGCTGAATGATGTGTAACATTGTTTACTGTAGAAAATAGTATTACATAATCATCAGTCATGCAGTTCAGAAAGACAAATAATCAATGTGTTGTAATTAATAGCCTACTGCTTTGAGGTGTAGCCTATAATGCTGCAAAGAATGGTCGAACATATTAAGCTATTCAGTTGATACATTGAGCTTACCCAGGTTATCTCCCCAGAATTTCTCTGTTACCCAGTGGAGAGACAAACACTCTTCCCAGCAGCAAGAGAGTACCAAAATCTGCTTTTTCCACTGAATCACCTCTGGCAGAACCCCATCTCAAAATCAGGTGATAGTAATATTTCCCTATATTAAATTACACTTAAATTTGTACAGCATTTCAGTGAATACTCCCCAATATGTTTGCTATCTATTTTAAATTAATTCCCTTCTAAAAGAGTCAAAGGAATGAGGTGCACTGGGTTAGGGGTTGATGCTACAATCCTGGCAATCAATTTCATGTACACAAAAATGGAGAGAACAGGGTTTCATTGTGGCAGTCTAAGCAAGGAAATCTTTTCTTCTGCAGTCCTCAGCTGCCAGAATGCCACTCACCAGGGAAACGCAGCAGGAAATGCTGAAATTGTGTCCCCTAAACTGGCAGCTACTTGCTGGAAATCTGCACATATTCTACTGTCAATCATCCTATTTTAAAAAGTCTTTTTTTTTAAGTCACAGTGCTGCTAACTCACCTTTCTTGCAGGTCACTTTTGGCTAAATTGTTAAGTATTTTAAGAATGCTACATATGTTGGATTGAGTGAAAAGGAAAAAAGTTGTCATTTATTTTTCACTAAATACAGAAATACTCTTTGGTTCAAAGTCTTACCTTGAGTTAAGCCATTTATTCATGAGTCACACGTGTCAGGGCTTTGCTGAATTTCTTCAGGGACTGACGGGGAGGTTATTTGGGTGGCAGATATTCTGGACCATGAGTAGAAATAGCTAGGGACTGATGAGAACTACTAAGCTTGAAGGCAGCAGACAGAGGGCAAGTCAGCACAGAGTCACTTCTCTTGTCTAGGGGTTGAAATAGCCTGCTCTGTCCCCAGTGCCTCCAGTCACTGGCCACACATGTAGTCTTATGGGCCTGAAGCTAACAAAGCATTTAAGCATGTTGTCAAAGAGGGTTGAGTCTGCACATAATTCACAGCTGATGACAGGATAAAAAAGAAGTTACTTTCAGACTCACCTGCAGTGCTGACAGTCTGAGCAGAGAGGGTCAGAGAGAAGACTAATCAGATTCCAGTTATTCAGCCTTTCTCCTCTGCCTGTTACTAAGCGGAGGAGCTGGTAGTCAGGTAGATTTTAAGCAATATAAATGAGTCAGCAGTTCCATTTTACGACTGTTTTTAAATCAATCTTCTTTTTTTTATTAGGATTGCCAGTGTCCCAGGTCTTGGAGGGGAATGTTATTAAAGAATTTAAAAAAAAAAAATCCCTAAAAATCATCTGAGCAGAGAAACTAAGGGCTATTTGCTTGCAGTTGCAGACAGGGTGAATGAGGTGAAGTATCCCACACCAAGCAGCTGTGCTGTTGTCCAGCTGCTAGTTGACAAAAACTAGCAAAATAGTAAAAATTAAGATTGAAAGCAACCCAGCAGTACTAAATTTGTGATCTGTGCTCTGTCCCAGGTTTTCAAAATAATCTCAATAAGTCACTGAGCCTAGATGCTCTAAAGTGTTCATAGGTGTCCAGCTCCCACAGATTTCAGTGGGATTAGGTGTCCATTGCTCTGGGATATAGTTTCTCTATGCTTCACATGTTGATTTGTGAAATGGAATAAAGATAACTGAGTTTTCACCGTAGCCTTCCCTTCCCAGTGTGGTGTTATGAGGCTGAACAGTGCAGAGCCGAGTAACTGCTCCACTGCAACAGAGGAAATTTGCCTGGCCTCAGACCCTCCCCTGTCTAATGCAGCTCTTCTCACCAAAACTCTTAAGAACGTGCTCAACTGCTTTTCTAAATCATAGCCTCGGATACAAATTGGGAGGTACAGCTTTCATTACATTCTTCAGACCTGTGAGAAAAATGAGAGACTATACCAAAGTGAGGTGACTCAAATGAGATAAGTAATCAATACCAATGCACATCAGTATAGTACAGTCCCAGATTCCTCCCATCTGGAAATAATACTCATGGCAATCATTTGAAAGCAGAGCAGCTGGAGGTTGAAGCAGTGGAGAGGAAAGAAGAAACCATATATTTCTGTCTTTAAGATCACGGAGTACAGCAGCACAGAAGAGGCAGAAGCTTAATTTGCAAATAAAAAATAATAATGTGTCTGTAAGTAAACTGTACATTAGTCAGCACTGTGCTGCTCCATAGCAGAACTTCGTGCCTTTAGTCACTGAGTTTTTGCTATATTTCACAATGATATACAACCCTTAAGTACAATTTTCTACATCTATATTTATATTGAGACAGAATATTTATCTTTTTGACAATATTAAGCACCCAAAATATAATCTGTAAATTAAAAACTCTATAATATTGTTACAGAGAAGTACTGCATCCAGCTGAGAACATTTGTCTTCTGTGTTGCTTTTCTTTATTACACGATTCAGTTAACTATATCTATGTTAATTATTATATAATTTTGCTAGAGTTTTCTTTGGCTTCTGTGAATTAAATTAAAGAGTTGGCTCCTTGAGATCCTCTGCAAATTCTGTGCTTTAAGATGGTAGGGTTTTTTTGGAAGATTAATATATATTGCAGAGTGAATATAGATAGAATAGGCAGATATTTTAAAGCCTACTACAAGCTGGACAAAGCAATCTAATGTAAAGCATCTAGCATAAAACTCCTGAGTAGCTGTGCTAATTAACATTCCTATGGGCCATTTCCACGCTAAGGGCCTGGTATAAACTATTTCAATAATACATCATAGATGCTATTGCTACTCTGCACAGATTTCATTTTCTCCATTTCTGCCACCAAAGCAGATGTTCTGTAGTTGGATCCAAGAAATTACCGCCTGTTGCCCTAGAGGAGTCAGCCATGACAGGTTTCTTCCTGGGTGTTTTTAGGATCACATCACAATCCACAAAAATATCAATGGGAAAGGAAAAGAACTAATTAAATTTCAAGGCTCCTACCTTGTCTCCAGAATAATCTAGAAGAAATCTTGAAAGATTTTCCTTGAAGTCTAAAAAAAAAAAAAATTGGCAAAAATAAAATGCACCCCCCCAAAAGAAATCACTGTGTTAACGCTCTCCTAATCAGTTAGAATTTTATATGCAGCTGCACTGTAAAATTTGAAGTCTTTGCAAACCTAATTGCAAATTAGATTACAGAGAGAAAGTGTGATTAATTAGTAATCCTCAGGCCTATTGTACTAGATAAATTCTGATTCCCTTCCTTTCATTTTATTTTTTGGGGGGGCGGGGGGGGGTTTCATTTTAATAGTAATTTTTGGCTGACTAATATCAAAGCCCTCTGAAAATTTCACAAACCAAGATTTATCTTTAGCTTGTATAATATGTTATGCCTATCGGCTAGAAATTATTATCAAGTGCCATGTAAGGTGACACCATTTCTGTACTTTTAAAGTGCCAGCCTCCCTTTTCTGATAATTTACTGTCAATATGGCCATATTCATTCTCTAGCCTAAGGAATTAGTTAGGTCTGGAAAATACTTCTCACCAAGTTGGTTCTTTTAAATTGTTAACCCATTAGAACTGCCATTTAGAGAGTCACTGTAAAATAAAATTGTGTCTACTTGTCAGGTCCAGTTCAAGACCAACTAGGAAGCAAATTAATAGAAGCCTGGTTTCATTTGTTTTTCTACTGAGAGAGCAAGGCATTAGTTTTCACATTTTGGTTGTAATTGCATTTTCAGCTCTATCTTGACCTTTTTTAAAGTTTAATAACTGATTTAAACAGAAATTTTGGCTTTGTTCCTGCTGTTTTGCTAACAACTAGCAAATGCATGGTCCTGGTCTTGTGCAAGCTTTGTGTAGGTTCATAGAAGTCAATGGACACTTATTTAGGCTGTGTCAAATTTCAGAGTTTGGTAGAATAACCTCTCTAAAAGAGTTAAGTTTCTTTTTCCATTCAGGTTTTTGTCCTTCTGTGAAAGCAGCAAAAGAAAATACTCTCCGTTAGAAGCCTAAATAAACCAACATTTGAATCCTCAGCAGGCCACAATAAATAAATGGTGCTAACGCCTATCCATCATTACTCCTGTGCATTTTTGACATAGCGGCCCTCCACCATTCCCACTAATCTGAATGCTATATCTTCATAGCATGCTCATAGCTTCATAGCTGTAATCCAGAGATTTGGCTCAGTAGCCCCTGAGGGTTGCTCTCTGAAGTCCACAGGAGTTGCTTCAAAGAACTGAAAGCATGTCTTAACCAGATTGTTGAGAAAATATTGTTGGAGCTGTTGATTTTTTCCCTTTTTGAACCACTTCTTTCTTCATTTTATACAACAAACAAATAGTAAACATCTATATAATTAAGGAGCTTTATTAGGCCTGATGCAATTAATAATCATTTTACTGTTTTCTCTGCCTCATTTGGTTCATTTTTCTTCTTTTCACTGTACCTCTTCAGTCTGTACTCAAGAATTTTATTTAGACTCAAGGTGATGATGATTCAATTGTATTAAATCATTATTTTATTATATTTGCTCTTTGTGAGAGATTATAGTATTACTCACAAGATTAGTTCTGCAAATCAGCAATTCTCAAAAATTAAGACCTTGCAACATCAGAAGTAGTTTGTGTACATTTCTTCATTTTATAAAGTATAGTCACTAATAGTTTTTGTTACACTGTGTTGGTTTTCAGCATGTATGTGTGAGACAATTGTGCTCTGAATAAGAGTTGATCAAAAGCCCTCCCCAAAAATCTCCCAGTAAACTTGATGTCAATTTTACTTAAGGACAGCATAATCTAGACAGAACACTAGACAATATAAACAATACTGTGAAATTATTACTTTATCTTTTTTCCTAAGGTGTTAAAGAGTTCATACTTAACTTGTAACAATACAAAAAAATCTAATAGCTGCAATGAAAACCAGTATTTATGTATGCATTTGAACTAATTTTCTGTCAATTTATATAGAGTGAATAAGACAGATTTTGGTGTACGTACATACATACACACTTACAAATGAAGTGTCTGGTGCGCTGTATGTTTTATATTTCATTCCACAGCTCAGCTACACTGCACTAAAGAAAATTTCCAACTTGCAACTACCTAGTCAGTGTGAAAGGTTTTTAGTTCCCTTGTAGTTACAGAAGATCATGCTAAAAGAGGTTATTTTTGAATGCTCTAGAGATGTGTGTCCATAATTCACTATGAGCACAGAACTGAAATGATCACGTAGGGAAGATGAATACAGATGCAGTCTACAGCAAATATACTCGCAACTGCCTTAAAGGTAAAACACCAGGAGATACCAGGAAAAATAACCAGAATAAGCACTTGTGTACTTGAACACCTCTTGCCTGTATTTTCAGAAGATGGCATGTTTGGTTTGGTTTGCTATTGTCAGAGTATTTTCGGTACTGTGTCAGTAATAACTGGCATGAGACTGTATCCCGTAACAGAACTTTTCAGAACCTTTCAAAATTAGTAAGTACTTGTGGAAAAGAATTCCCTTTTTCTCCAAGGTTTTAATTTAGAAAAGAATAACAGCTAAGTATAGAAAAACAAAATCAATCTGCAGCTACTGGTGGCCAGCTCAACATAGCTTAGTGAAAGAAGGGCACAGACCTACCTTGGCCCTCATTGTTATAAAGGGAGGAGTAAGGTCAGCTGAGTTGTATGGAAGTAAACTCTTTCAGCAAGAGTCCCTGCTCCCTACTGGCCACATGTACAGCAGGGAATAAACTGCTTTGTGAAAAGAGGTTGTATAAACTCCTCGGTTCTCTCTGTAAACCAAGAGTCAGGGAGAATGTGTAAACATCCGTTCTCTGGTCTGCTGTTCAGATGAATTTCAAAGTCCTACTATAGACCTCAAAACTTAACCAAATGTGACAAGGTAGCAGGAATTTCTGGACCCAGGAATATTTCAGAAAGGGTGAGGTAAAAACAGTGGTTATTGGGATTATGAGTTTCTTAGTTGGAGGCTGGGGCACTCATCCACAGACCATTTAGCCACCTAGCAATCACCAAATTCAGAGAAGTTAAGCACCTAAGTACCTTTGATGCTGTACACACAGAGCAGTTAGTGGCTTATTAATATATGTAGTGTCACTCTGCTAACAGGGACCGTCTCCTGTTTAAAATTAAATGGGCCATGCCTTCATTAGGGGTAAGGAAATGAACGAGGTCTGGGGCACTTTATTAAAAGGAGTACAGAGATGGGAAGGATACATGGAGCAGAGGTATCCATGTTTCCTTAGTTACACAGGATGTGGGTGAGAGCAATGGCGAATTAGAGAGATTTGCTAATTTGGGACTGATTTGATAATACGTGTGCTTACTGGTTTGTGGGAAGATTCTATGCTGTGTAGGGTAGATTAGAAATTGTTATAATTCCGTAACATCTCCTCTTTCTTACAGTTTTAGATGGTTGCATCTAAGGGAAATAATGTATAACTTTGGATATAGTGAAGAAGGGCACTGGAGTCCCCTAAGTTCCAAATCGGTGAAACTCCCAGCTACCAGCAAAAGTTTGTAGCCTAGCTGTTATGAAAAATCTTGAGAAAAAGGCAGGTGTTTGCTCTGAATTCAGTTCCGCTTTCAATTACAGATTTTTTAATGCCAGCTGATTAAACTAGACTGATTTCCACTGCTGGGGTCTGCCCCAGAATACTACCAATTTACTTTTCCTTTGAAGCCTCATTTTTTCTTTGTTGGACTGAATTAGATGTTCTGTAGTCCTGACAACAAGATCAGTGTGGTCAGCAGATGGCAGAAATGTAGTTCAGGCTTTTCCTTTAGACTGATCGTCTGGAGACCAAGTAACACCTCTGCCGAGTTGTATAGAATTATACTGTGGAAGAAGCATTTTGTCTAATTTATTTGATTTTGTGGATACTATTTAAAAACTGTGGAATTTTCTTTACCTCCCAGAGAGGTGGTAGATGCCCCATCCCTGGAAAGATTCAAGGCCAGGTTGGACAGGGCTCTGAGCAACCAGATCGAGTTGAAGATGTCCCTGCTCCTTGCAGAGGGGTTGGCCTAAATGACCTTTAAAGGTCCCTTCCAACCTGAACTATTCCATAATTCTATGAGTTTGGCAGGTACATATTTTATTTTCCCTTTCCCTCTGTTGGCACTTACTTACACCAGCAAATTTTTGCAAGGTATCAGTTCATAATAGACCTGATTTCTACTCTTGTAAACATTTTAGTCACCAAAATTCCAGCTTGATTCCAAGCTCTCCCATTCACACATTTGGTAAAACATAATATGAAATCTCATTTGACAAACTGAGGGAAAAAAATCTCTTTATACCAGTTGTTCAACGATTAAAGCCCTCATCCAGATTATGAGAGGCACCCCCACACTGAGGAAATCACTTCCTCTGCCAAAAAGCACTTGAAACCCAGGGCTGAATTCAGCTAGAAAGTTGAATGGGTAATAAGACATTGTGGGACATGGCTAACACAAATGGAAAGATAGCAGGCTCCTCTACCTCCTAGTAAATCCTTCATGTCTCATGAGTATCACTTACCAAGTACACTGAGTTGACAAGTGGGGCAAGAGGTCTGAGATGTGCCCTGTGTTGTTTTGCTGATGCTGTCCTATATTTCAGATATGAAAAAAAAATTTAATCTTTTCTCAAGTTGATAGTCAGTGAAGTATCTTAACCCTCCAGGCTAAGGAGAGAAATCTTTCTTCTTAACTCACTCTGCCCTCACAGATTGTCATTTCCTACATTTTTTCTGTGTAATGCTAGCAAGTTTTAAAGATATTTTTCAATTTAATTGTAGAACCACAAAGTCATTTTTTTTCATAGAGATTTGATCAAAAATAATTCAAACTGTCCTTGAGGACATGTGTTGAAAGTCATAGCAAAAGAACTTCCTCAGTTCCCCAAGACAGGGAAGCATGACACAAAACACAGGATATCCACAACAGTCACATTTTGTTGCTTCTCATTAAATGGTCTGGCCACATACAGAGAAGCATGGATATATAACTGTGGTAGCCAAAAACAAGACAATGCACAGATATCCCACCTCCTGGGTAGAAAGATAGGGAAGCAATTTTTCCTAGGTGATAATATAACACAAGTGTCAATCATGTAACCATGCCAAATGCACAAGACCTGACAGATCTGCACTTATCTGTTTGTCACTGCTTTAAAATGTTTTCTTTTTCAGCTGCAGTGTCTGCATACGATTTGTCAAGGTGTTCTTTAAGGCATGGCTGAAAGTCAGTCTCCACAAATCCATTATCACATCAAAGTGACTGATTGCTGTTAAGCTGCCCTGAGTCAAGAGTCAGCAATGAGCTGTGTTTGTTTATCATGCTGAGGTGTGTGTGTAAAGTGCGGGGTACCAATATACATGGAATGTAAACTCAAAGTGTTCATGGGCTTCAAACTGTGACAAACATTGTTTCACCAACTGAGAAAACACTTTTATCCCTCTATGGGCTAATGACTTACTAATAATTCAGTCAAGCCTGGAGACATTCAAAAGTGATGTTAGTAATTGCAGAAAGACAGAATAGTCAATAGCCACAAAACAGGAATATCCAGTTACTTTCTGCAGAACTTGAGGAACAGCCCTCTTTAGAAAAGGAGGGAGAGACCTGCTGGATTAGATCTTGACGCTACTAGGTGCAGCATCACTCTTCCGCATGTATCAGCTAAGTGTTTTATAACTATAATGTACATACTTGGATTTTATAGCCAACTTTTTGTTGTCCACTTACCTTAATCCAACTTCTGTTGAAGGTGATTTTGAGGTCCTAGCAACATGAAGGTGTCCACTCTTGCAGGTCAGTGATCCTTGTATCAGGCGACTGGACAGGATGGCAGCGCTGTGTAGGCAGTGCTTTACTCCAGCAGACAAAACAGGCAGCTCCTCCGTGTACCTGGTGGATCCAGGAACTGTAAACATAGAGGTTTATGTGGCAGAAGTGACCTGTGGCAATTGGAGTCAGTCTGGTGAACTCCCTGGAAGGAGTAGGATGGTGGTAAAAGTTTCCTTGAATCCCAGGTACCCTAGGGAGCTCATTTTACTGGGAAAGAATGTGAAGCAGCTGCTTTATAAATAAAAGCAGTAGAAGATTTTTTGAAAGTGAGTAATACTTCTAAGTACCATCAATTTAGAGTGCTAGCCAGTTTAGAGGTCCTTTCAAAAAGTATTTTAAGAGTGTGCTGGGCAATTTCTCCTTGAACTGGAACAACCTCCCTAGAAACACAGTAGAATTCCCATCACTGGAGGTTTTCAAGATGAAATTGGACAGGGTGCTAGATAATCTCAGATAGGCTCCCTTTCCCATGAAAGGTTGAACCAGATGATCTTTTGAGGTCGCCTTCAACCTGAGCTGTTCTATGATCTATAACTCTTCTCCCTTTAAATTAATATAAGTCAGGTGTCTTAAAACCAATACACTCACTATTATTCATCACTTATGAAGGTCCAAACCATAGAGATAAATCTTTTACTATTGCCTAAGAGTAAATGGATTAAGACAGAGTCCAGTAGGGACAGTGGATTGGCCTTGGCTGGACACCAGGTGCCCACCAAAGCCACTCTATCACTCCCCCTTCTCATCTGGACGAGGGAGATAAAATATAACAAAAGGATCATTGGTCAAGATAAGGGCAGGGAGGGATCACTCACCAATTACCATCACGGGCAAAATAGACTTAACTTGGGGAAATTAATTTAATTTATTGTCAGTCAAAATCAGAGAAGGTCACCTTCCCGCCAGCCCTCCCTTCTCCCCAGGCTCAACTTCATTTTGATATCACTATCTTCTGGCCCCAAATGGCGCAGGGAAATGGGGAATGGGAATTGTGGTCAGTTCATCACACGTTGTCTCTGCCTCTCCTTCCTGCTCAGGGAGAGGACTCCTCACACTCTTCTTCTGCTCCAGAGTGGGGTCCTTCCCATGGGACACAGTCCTCCACAAACTTCTCCAACGCGAGTCCTTCCCACAGGCTGCAGTTCTTCACGAACTGCTCCAGTGTGGGTCCCCCATGGGGGTCACAAGACCTCCCAGCAAACCTGCTCCAGCCTGGGCTCCTCTCTCCCCGGGGTCACAGCCTCCCTCAGGCATCTGCCTGCCCCAACATGGGGTCCTCCACGGGCTGCAGGTGGATCTCTGCTCCTCCATGGACCTCCAGGGGCTGCAGGGGGACAACCTGCTTCACCTGGTCTTCACCACAGGCTGCAGGGGAATCTGTCTCCCGGAGGATCTCCTTCCCCTCCTTCTTCACTGACCTTGGTGCCTGCAAAGTTGTTGTTCTCACATGTTCTCACTCCTCTCCACTGCTGTTGTGCCACTGCAGTTTTTTTTTT
>WHYT01016831.1:261408-296079 GCA_009806455.1 Tetrax tetrax | reverse complement strand
AATTTATTGTCAGTCAAAATCAGAGAAGGTCACCTTCCCGCCAGCCCTCCCTTCTCCCCAGGCTCAACTTCATTTTGATATCACTATCTTCTGGCCCCAAATGGCGCAGGGAAATGGGGAATGGGAGTTGTGGTCAGTTCATCACACGTTGTCTCTGCCTCTCCTTCCTGCTCAGGGAGAGGACTCCTCACACTCTTCTTCTGCTCCAGAGTGGGGTCCTTCCCATGGGAGACAGTCCTCCATGAACTTCTCCAGTGTGGGTCCTTCCCACAGGCTGCAGTTCTTCACGAACTGCTCCAGTGTGGGTCCCCCATGGGGGTCACAAGTCCTGCCAGCAAACCTGCTCCAGCCTGGGCTCCTCTTTCCCTGGGGTCACAGCCTCCCTCAGGCATCTGCCTGCCCCGGTGTGGGGTCCTCCATGGGCTGCAGGTGGATCTCTGCTCCTCCATGGGCCTCCATGGGCTGCAGGGGGACAGCCTGCTTCACCTGGTCTTCACCACAGGCTGCGGGGGAATCTGTCTCCCGGAGGATCTCCTTCCCCTCCTTCTTCACTGACCTTGGTGCCTGCAAAGTTGTTGTTCTCACATGTTCTCACTCCTCTCCACTGCTGTTGTGCCACTGCAGTTTTTTTTTTTCCCCTTCTTAACTATGTTATCCCAGAGGTGCTACCACAATTGCTGATGGGCTGGGCCTTGACCAGTGGCGGGTCCATCTTGGAGCTTTCTGGCATTGTCTCCATCGGACATGGGGAAAGCTTTTAGCAGCTTCTCACAGAAGCCACTCCTGTAGCTCCCCTGCTACCAAAACCTTTCCATGCAAACCCAATACAGTAGGAAAGAATTGTTCTGTACACAAAGGTACTGGAGCATCAGTTAAGGACTGGTGTGTGACATAACATAATCCTACATTGGCTCACTTTACTGCAGAAAGGCGTGTGCTGTACGAAGTCCTTGTGCCCCATCCACACTCTTAAGTATGGAACTGAAAACATGCTTTTTTGCTTCCTTATTTTGAACTTCCTATCCTCTTAATTGCACAATAGCTTCAAAGTTTATAACCTAGGAATTGTCACAGAAAAAAAAAAAATCCAACAGACGAGCTGTGTACTTATTCTACAAGCCCAATTGTCTTCACATTACTACTTACATATGTATGCATATATGTATATATAGGGGGGGGGAGTGTGTTAAAATTATGTAATATTTTTTAATATTATAATTTATTTCAAAATAAAATGCTATCTTTTAAATACTGTACATATAATAATATAGGTGTATGCATCTATCTGTTTTACTCTATTCCTCTTGTTAATAGTACTTCTGAATTATGCTATCTGAAATTAGAGGATTGAGTCTCTTATCTTAAATGATCAAAGAGGGTGAAAAGGTGGTAGCTTATTTATTTTCTACATCAAACAGAGCTTTGTTGTTCTAAAAATGAGCTAGAATCATTTCATCTGTTTATCCTCCCTGTGAGAGCTGCTAACTACTTCTTTTACTGTTTAAGCAGGAACTGTTTGCCATTTTCATTTACACTCATATGTAATGGTAGCAAGCTCTACATTCAGTGCAACAGCCTCGTTGCATTAGCCTACCTTCTGTTGTTTTATGTGGTTCTGCTCTTTCACATACTTGTGTATCAAAAATAATTTTCTTTTTTTTTCTAACCTGAGCGTTCTATAAATTTCACCTTTTGTTTGTGGCATCATAACTACCTCCACAAGGGGAATTTTTGCATGAAGGGTTATGGTCTTCACATTAATAAAACCTAGATTTAGGGATGCACAAGGAAAGATCACCCATTTACAAACATCCATCTTCACTAATTAGCTGCTTATAGGAATACCAACTCTCAAATAAATGATAGATCCAAATGGTTCTGAAAGTTGACTGAGCTCAAAAGTTCACTTCTAAAATATTCATCCTACTGTCAAAATGGTAATGATACCAAGAGGTTGGTTTTGGAATCTATACCACAGGCATTGTATTTATTTCTTTTATTATTATTTTTTTTAAGATTAAGCACAGTCTTTGAATTTTGGATGGTTATCTACGGACCATTAACAGAACAACACCTGCATTCAGTGGCTCATGTAAGTGCATTACCTTTTCAGTGAGTATATGGATAGTGCTTTTATTTAGATGCTATGCCAAAACTTGTAGCAATAAAGATTGATTGATTGAAGACACTCATGATATTGGAACAGGACCTCAGCTAGGATAAATCGAAGCAGCTGAATGGAGGACCTAGTCCATTATTTCAAAAAGCCTTTGTTCATTTGCCATGCCTTTGGTCTACTGCCAAACACACTAAGATTGCACTGATAACTGTATAAATTCAGCTGAACAGCAACACAGTACTAAAGGACAGGAGGTGACTCAGGAGACCCAGAGACAAGCAAAAATATCTATAGAGTTCATATGTGTGTTTGCCCAATATTAATTTTTTCAATAAATGATAGCTGTGGTTGCTATCAGATTTTACATGATTGCATCAGATGAGGATATGGCCAGGGTAAAGGGGAAGCGAAGCATCCATAACACAACATCTGCACTACAATGTATTTTATGCTGTTGTTCATGTTCCTCTTTCTTCGATATTCTGTAATTGCTTATTAAAGAGACTAGGAGTCTGTTTTAAGAAAACTGCTGCTTTTTGGTTTCTACACATTATGTGTGAGTATACACCTGAAAGTATTAAAACAGAACAGCATTTGTGAATAACATTAACTTAATTGTAGTATTTCATGACAATATTAGAAGTGCAGGCTATCAGGAATTACACATTAATGATGACACAGACATCTTAACCGCAGTAATGTTGTAAATAGAAGTCACCGTTGTGCTAAGTTGAAAATACTTACTTACCAAAGAGATTTTCATATCATTGAAATGAGTAGAGCCTAGATATCCAAAGGTTCTCTAAAAATTTCAGCTTTGTTTTCAAATATAAGTTTATGATCCATACATTTACTAGGATAAATATTTGTTCCTCAAATATGAATATGCATGGTTATGTAAATTATTCTTTGACTATTATATTTTCACAAATAGGGGCTAGCAAACATTCTCATTCTACCAATAAATTCTCTGGAAAATATAGCTCAGATATTCTGAAAGTATTTGTGAATTTACACTGAATTCATTTAATATTTTCAGCTCAGAAAATATATTCTGTTGTAGAAAACTGAATGAGGATAAAAAGTGTGAAAACCCCAAAGAGCTTTGGTGATTATGTTCAGTGGGGGAGGAACAGCAAAGGATACAGAAGGAATTGGAGGACACTAGTGGGAAAGCTCAGCTCAAACTTCCTCTATGACATTTGTCATATTTTTCCAACAATGCCATAAAATACATCACAGAAATGCATATTATTAGAATAAGCAATTAAACATTGTTATAAGAGGAAGTACTTTCTGATTGTTGTGATTTTGCTGTAGTCACCACACAGTAGCTTGTTCACCCTCCCCAGCAGGATGGGGAGAGAATTGGGAAGAAAGGAAAACTCATGGGTTGAGACGAAGACAGTTTACTAAAATAGCAAAGGAAAACTACAATCATAACAGAATATAAGGATATTAAAATATGCAAAATGAGCAATGTACGTTTTCTCACCACACAATGTGCCAATGGCCGATACAGCCTGTCCTGAGCAGTGATCATAGAAATGAAACCGAGCAGCAAGCAAAGGAGCAAAAGGGAGTGAGCAAAGTAGAGGGAACAATGTCAGTGAGAGAGAGAGAGAGGGATGGATGCTAGGAAGGCAGATACCCACTCTGGCCAACCCCCACTTATATACTGAGCATGACATTTATGGCATGGAATACTCTCTTTGGCCAGCTTGGGTCAATTATTCTGCCTGTCTTTCTCCCAGCTTCCTGCATCTGCACATTAGAGGGACTTGGAAAGCTGGACAGTGTCCTTGGTCTCATTAACAACAACTCATATCATCAGGGTGTTTATCAACATTGTTCAAATGTGAAATCCAAAACACACTGGCTACTGAAAGGAAAATTAACTCCATCCCTTACGAAACTAGGACACTGAGTAACTGGAGAGAGGTATTAAGCTCTGCCACATCAGGACATGAGGTAGGGAAAGAGAATGCAATGTTTTGAGTTTGATTTTTGATATTCATACTGCTAGAGCAGAATGAATTATTGCACTGGTTTTCAGAGTATTTATTTCACTTGTTCCCTCTCTATATTGTTGCAGCTTATGTCTGCCCAGGCTAATTCTGTGTTCCCTTTTTATTTCCTCGCTGCTTCGAACAAGAAAAAAACTGAGTATAATTACTTTGCAAAGTGGTTAAGAGGACAAAATGTCTGACCTTTATAGACTGCTTTGTAGATCAATCAGTGTTGCATGCAGTCAGCATCCCAGTAAATAAAGAGAGTAATCATTTTTACTACACCTACAATTAGAGGCAAAAATACTTTATCTGCAGCAATTAAATACCTATTCATAAGTAGCCATGCTCAGGAAACTATTTTTTAGATTAAATATTTGTACATATGTGCATTTATATACACAGATATATAAAGTAGGATGAAGTAACATTCCTGTTAAGTCCTGTCAGTTTTGTTATAGCAGTACATAATATTTTTCATGATTTAGTATCAGCAAGGCTAAACTACAAAATGCCCACTTCAACTAGTAATTTATTATGATTACAAACTCCTTATTGCAAACCACAGGCCTGACCCTCCTATTATACCAACATTATCAGATATGTCCATGGTAGCTGCTCTAGGCTGACAGTGATATACCTGACAGACAAATGAACCAGCTCTTTACAGGACCCGATTCTCACTGAGGCATTGCTTTCAAGTGGAATATAAATATCTAGTGAAAGCTTCATAAGAAAAAGTTACAGTTGGTACAAACCACATTTAACGAAATCCTTCATATATTTCTATAACCAGTGGAGAATTTTACTGGCACTCAGTTTAAAGTCCTGTAAAGAAACATAGCTCAGCTTCAGTTTGGCCTTTCATACCTGTCAGATTTCAAGCAAACTGCAGACTATCAGCAGCAGAATCTTGAAACTCATTAATCAAGGTATTAGCATATTCCAACAGAGTGTTAACAAAGCACGAACTAAAATATGCAAACCAACACTAGAAAGGAGAGGTTTCAGCATACTTGTGTTCTGCAAATGCTAAAGCACTCAGAAGGTAATTGTGGATCTTGGACATAATCCACATGTCTTGTTCTAGTACTAGAAGTGAATTGTGGTAAGTCTTTATCTCAGGAACAGATTGATTAGGACTTCCTTGCGAAAAAAAAAAAAAAAAAAATGAAAGGCTCATCACCTGTTGCAGTTGTCTTAATGCTTATTTGGCAGCTGCTAATCTTTTGTATAAATTTCAAGCGAAAGGAATTTAGCAGCCAGAGAGGGTCTGTGCAGCTGAGCCTAGTGGAATTGTTTATTAAAGACAGTCCAGAAGGTTTCTAGCTGTTTTTTACACCTGTTCTAGTCTAAAGCCTGGTGCAGAAGAAGGGAAACAGCTGAGTCCAGATGCCCATTCTGGGATTCATTTCACTGTCGATCAGCACAAAGCATCTTGGGCACATGAGGAATATGTGTCCAGTGTAAGGTGGCTGCCAGTGACTCATTTGCATCCTTCAGGTGGCACATTCTGATGTTTATGCAAGGAATAGTGAGTGGAAATCTTAGCTACTCTTACCAAAATGTTCACTACATTGGCCGACTTCTAAGTGGTCTAAATATTGCAGACAGATATCCTCCCACTGCAGTTTGGAAGGTAAATTTTGTTCTTCAGTGTGATGAGATGTAAATGGCATATGGCTAAATAAATGATCCTGCTAAACAGAAGATCTATGGAACAGAGAAAGAGCCAGGCTTTTTCCCCAGCTCCTTAGGGTTGGTTACAAAGCCATGAGTCCAGAGTGAGATTCTTGCTGATGAAAAGTATCAGGAGTAGCTGAACTTAAAAGTGCCTTCCTAGCTGCAGAGAAGATCTTTCTCTAGAAATTAAAATACCTGAAGGTCACTCCCATTCAGTGTAAGGGAAAGTGGCAGTGTCTTTAGTTCAGCAGTCTAGATTGTCTGATTCTTCTCTGTCTATGAAATTAAGTCCATTAGTGAAACTTTTAATTAGAATGGCAGTTAGTCTGGTCTAGATCAAGACCAGCTTGACGCAGAAAGCAGTCACAATTGCTTAATCTAAGGAGAATTATTAAAGAGATCATCAATGCCTGAAGCTTCTTGGGAAGAGAATAATAGTAACCTAAAGTACAGTTACATATGGAAGAAGAGAGTAATACAAAGGTCATCACCTGGTAGAAAGTGGTTTTCAGGAGGTCATAGGAGCCGTATACTGTATTGAAAACAAAATCAAAAAGTGATCCTTGCCCCCATCTTTTCTATCAGCAGCTTCTATCATTGCTGCCATCATTAGAGTGTGGCAAAAGTAGTCCTTTTTCCTAGGGATTAATAGCCTGTTTCCCCCTCAGATCTAGTCTCTCCTGCTTGGCAATTTCTTTCTCTGGGTTTGTTATTTTACTTGTATATCTTTGCTTTTCAGTCTTCACTCTCCAGTATTAGCTACCTGCTAAAGTTTCCTTTTTCTGTCATGTCTTCCCTATTTCACTGTCTGTTATTTTCACACTCTCCTGTTCATCCAGCATCTTTCTCATTGATCAGTTTTCCTTTGCTTTCTGATCTGTCTTCTCTGTAGTGCAAACTAATCCTTTCATTACATAACCACTCCCCAATTTATACATCTTGTTTCCTATTCTTTCTCATTTCCTTCTGTCTCATACATTGTTTTTTAATGTTTTCTCCTCATAACTTACCTTCTCCCTACATTCCTCCATGGAACTCAGAGCTCTTTATATCTAGTGCACTGGCTATAACCTTAGCTTGGGAAAGAGTTGCCCAAAACTTACTGATTTTTACTTGTAAGTAAAAATTTAACTGTTAATACCTTGTTTTATTTAAGAACAAGAGGCAACAAGATTTGGAAGCCTTTAGTTGTAATGAAAATGCAGATATTCTAGTAGGTATAAAATTTTATTAAATAATATGCTGTCTTCCTTCTTCTTTAAATATTTAAAATCACTTTACAACTCTTTCCACACAGTACACAAGCAAAAAGCAATTGGGCAAAAATAGCAGTCATTAACTTTAGAGATGCACTGAGCACAGCAGGTAGTATATATGATTCAAATTCAAACCACCACTTCTCAGGAGCAGAGTCTGGAGGGGTTATGGTTTCTGCAGTAGACAGAGGAAGCATCATCTGCATGCTCATTAAAATAAAACATAAGGACTGATCCTTATATCTTTATTGGAATGAGTAGACAAAAGCAATTTAGGACTCAGGACAATTATGCTTAAAAGGAGGAAAAATTCCTTAAACAAAACCTAAGAAAAAATAATCTAGATTAATGAAATAAACTAATATTTAGCTTTACAGGCTCTAAAAGATGGAAATTTGACCTTTGCAAATGTGTTTGTATGGTAGATAAAAGTCCTTAAAAGGTATTTTGAAGGAAATGGATTGCTTCTCTGTATGCAGAAGTGCAGTATGTATTAATCCAATACCATTTTCAACATGTTTGATGTCTCTTGGGGATAAAGGTACATAGTTCATATTTGTAACAGAACATAAAAAAAAAAATACGCTATTGATTACTCTTGCGGGCTGTGCACTCTCTTTTTGCTATGTTAATTACAGACACTTTCTTTTTCCACCTGCTTCATGAAGGTCAAAAGTTAAATTCCTGTGGAAAGCTTGTAAGCTGTAAATAGAGCCTATCTGACACCCAAAAAATAATTTTCTGTGAAGGTCAAGTTTGAGTCCCTTGTATGACCACAGTGTAGCTCAGTGCTTAAACACAGTTGCATATTCACTGGTGCCATTCTGAATCTGTCAGTGGCCTCCAAGACACAGAAGCTACCGAGTTGCCCAAATTTGTTTCTTTCCTACATGACAAAACCAAGCAGTTTTTATTGCATTTCATATCCCTTGGCCTCATGGCTCTGTGTTAGCAGATTCAAAAGCAACCACCACTGAAAATGTGTATTCACTGCGAAAGTCATCACAGAAATGTAGATGAGATGGCAAAGATAGGCTAGACCACAGGCGCAGGCTGGTACTTTACAGAGGTGCACGTGCCATTCAGATGGGATTTCTGCAAAGCACTTCTAGAGTTCTCCATGGGATCTGTGGGCTTCTCCTGTCTCCGGCCATAGGGAGAATGTTTTTGTTTGTTATACTACTTCAAATGATAAAAAAAAATGTCTACCAGCCTGGGCTGAAACAGAATGTGAGAAAGGAAAGTTATCTTAAAGCTGCTTTGTATCCAGGGAGTTTAAAAATGTGTTAACTATCAGTCTTTGAAAATTTTCCTGGTTACAAGCCCTTTGTAGTGTCCTCTATTATATGTGAAGAGTTGCTTGTTTCAATCTGCAGCTTTGCAGACGGCTTTCACAAAAAAAAAAAAAAAAAAAAAAATCCCAATTGACTTTAATTGGTTGCAGTCTCAACGAAAGGTGAAGGATTAAAGGTGGAAGAATCAGAACTAACCTGCTTGCAAAGATGTCCTGGCTACGTGTGAGAGGAAGGATGGTAGAGAGGCAGTGGGAGAAAGTTCACTCGGCCTTATCCCATGGCTGCAGAAATAACAATCCCAAGGAAAAGGGTACAGGAGTTCCATGTGCAGGGATTTCAAACCTTCACCTTTTCTGAGAATTACATTTCCCATAGTGATTTTTATAAATTAATATCAACATGCCATTAGCTATGGCATTATACAGTAGCTGTCACCAAGTCAGGCCTTTCCATCTATATCAAGCAGGATAATATATTTCAACGTCAAGAGGAAAAATGCATTAGGCAACATGATGGCAACCGTAACCCTTCTGGATATATTGCACCATAAATACCAGGAACCAGCACAGTAGAGCTTTTGTCAAATCCCGGGCCTGAATGTAAGAGACTGTGGCTTCCACAAATCAGAAAAATGATACAGTAAATCACTCTTCCTGGTGTCATATTATTCCGAGCTGCCATCCCTAAAGAACACAGGATGGTCAATAGTTGGTATGACAAATGGAGACCAGCCAGTGCAGTAGCTTTGAGACAAACACTAATCTCAGGTTAATCAATGTAAAGGGAATAAAATATCCAACTCTGGTACTGTTATTCAAAGCTCCTGTTTGGCAGAGTACTAAAATATATATGGCTAATTTGGAATTCAGATTGCCTTCAACAGCAGCCCTTCTATGCTTAAGAGTAGGCATGTATTTAAATGCCTTGCAGAAATGGAAGTTAGAAGGGAAAATGGGCTAATAAAGATTTAGGAGTCTGAGCTGACAAACTGACCAATTTTAAATTCAGACAAGGATGGTGCTTTTCATCTTGCAAGGAGGAAGGCACATATTGTTCATGTTTGCTACTTTGTAAGCAATCATACTTGCTCTGTTGGCAGTGCTGTCCCATAATTCTTTCCCTTATCCAATTAAGGCTGCCGCTAAAATTTCCCTCATAAATCTTTCTCCCCCAAACAATTCAATTGCTTTTACTTACCTCCACTGTGATTAGCTGAGCATGCACTTTTAAAGCCTGTTTCTTCCTGACATTCAAACGTGGGGTCACGTGCTGACTTTGAAATTAGTTTTCAAAAGAAATGGACTTTACTGGCACCTCGGCTTCTGTGAGCGGGGTGGGACAGGATGTGAATCTGTGTGACAAAGCCTTCGTGTAACCAGGGGCACAGAATAATAGTGATGTGTTTAAAAGAAGCACAGAGAGATAGTTAATACTGATTCCTGTCTAAGCATCGTATAGCTATGGCTAGCTGACTCTTCCATGGCCAAAGATGAAGTTATTACAAAAGAAAGCTTAGAAATGGGTGATGTGGGCTACATGTATCTACACGTATGTTGTCTGAAACAGAATGGCTTTGCTTATGTATAGACTATTAGTAAAAATTTTTTTTAAAAAAACGGTTGGCCTAGGAGCTGAGAATCATCGTCTTTATCCAACTGTATCTAAATTCATACCAGCTGTTGTATCACGTCAGACCTACCACTTTTCAAACTGATAGAATAATACTGAAATGGGGTCCAAAAATTACCAAATCTAGTGTTATTTTGGTGCAAAATCCCAAAAGTTATGTAAGCATCTCTTAGAGTAAATTCAATGCATGTGGGAAGGTCTAAGTGAAGCTTTATTTGACATAAGCAACCTTTGAAATTGCAGCAGTCTTTGGAAATGAAAATAACCACTCTATTTTATTTTTAGGAGTCAGGTAGAATTTGCAGGGCTGGTGGTGAATGGGGAAGGAGGAAGAAGCCACACTTATAATTTTATATGTAGAATGTAAACATTTTTATAGAGTAAAAAAGTGCATGAGGTGAGGAACTTACTATCTCGCATAGTACTGTTTTCTGTGTTTTTAAGAGCAGACCCCAGCTGAAAGGACAGATTATGTAAAGGGACATATACTGCAGTACCAATATTTTATGTAAATTGTTGTACCAAATGTAATTTCTTTGGCTGAGTCTTCTGAATTAAAGAAAATAATACAGCAGGAACATGCCTGCTTGAAAGATTCTCCAACTCAGTAATGAAAACTAAAGGGTGCTGAGATAAAACACAAAATCCTGTGTTTTGATGGCAGCTCCTCCTGGTTTCAGCCTTCCTGACGGCTATGCTAATACTAGCCCCTACAAATAGGAAGACTTCTCATTTGTTTACCCTGTGTCAAGTAAGAAAAATTAGCTAGACAACCGAGGGTTAGCTGCCTTAAAAAAAAAAAGTATATATATATATATATCTTTCTACTATGTTTTGAAACATAAAGTAAGCAAGAGTTTTTAAAAGGAAGACGAGTAATAACTCTAAGTAAGCTTTATAAAATACATTATTTTTCAAAATATCATTGACAAAATGCCTATTGCTAGCAGTAATTCCCACTTCATTACATTCTCACTGATGCTGAGCCATCTTTATGTGAAATGAGGAAATTTCTCATTGGAGAGTCAGGAAGGAGTGACTGGAGAACAGTGTGCTTTTCCTCAGTGCTCACTTAGAATGCTTTACCTTGTGTTTGGCTACTGCATACCTTCCAGTCTTCAGCATTTTGCTCCAATGGCTATACTTTCAGCCAAGTGGAGATCAGTGACAAGTGGCATTCCTCAGGGGTCGATATTGGACCAGCACTATTTAACATCTTTGTCAGCGACATGGACAGTGGGATAGAGTGTACTCTCGGCAAGTTTGCCAATGACACCAAGATGTGTGGTGCAGTTGACACGCTAGAGAGAAGGGATGCCATCCAGAGGGACCTTGACAGGCTGGAGAGGTGGGCCCATGCAAACCTCATGAGTACAACAAGGCCAAGTGCAAGGTCCTGCACCTGGGTCAGAGCAATCCTAAGCACAAATACAGGCTGAGCAGAGAATGGATTGAGAGCAGCCCTGAGGAGAAGGACTGGGGTGTGCTGGTGGGTGAGAAGCTCAATATGAGCTGGCAATGTGTGCTTGCAGCCCAGAAAGCCAACTGCATGCTGGGCTGCATCAAAGGAAGTGTGGCCAGCAGATCGAGGGAGGTGATTCTCCCCATCTACTCCATTCTTGTGAGACCCCACCTGGAGTACTGTGTTCAGTTCTGGAGCCCCCAGCACAAGAAGGACGTGGACCTGTTGAAGCAAGTCCAGAGGAGGGTCACAAAGACGATCAGAGGGCTGGAGCACCTCTCCTATGAGGACAGGCTGAGGGTTGGGGTTTTTCAGCCTGGAGAAGAGAAGGCTCCGGGGAGACCTTATAGTGGCCTTCCAGTACCTAAAGGGGGCCTACAGGAAAGGGCAGAGAGGGACTTTTGACAAGGGCACGTAGTGATAGGACAAGAGGTAATGACTTTAAACTGACAGAGAATAAATTCAGATTAGCTATAAGAAATTCTTTACTATGAGAGCAGTGAGGCCCAGAGAAGTGAATGTCTCACCCCTGGAAGTATTGAAGACCAGGCTGGATGGCCAGATTCAGCTGAACTCTTGATTTTAATCACATTTCCAGATCCAGATGCTCTTTGAAGAAAATTTAGGTGAGGTTCTGTAGGGTTCAGCTTGGTTATATGTGGGTTTCAATTTCACTTTATAGAAGCAATTTATATTGCAAGCCATATTTGGGTCTAGTTATTTTCTACACTGATTTTCCTGCTGATTCCTTTCTGGTCATCCAGGTGCAAATATAACTATGTTTTTACCTCTTTGCAGCAGAATCTAACAGATGTCTGGAACTGGGGCACAACAGCTTCCCTCTGTCAATTGCTTATTATCCAAGTAGAAACTTAGGCCTCTTCTTTTCGAGAATCAGTTAATGAGCTGAGAGAGACGTCTTCAGGACCTCTTCCTGTATGAGCAGGATAGAAATATTCTCTTACCTTTATGTGTTTTTTTATTTGAGCACGGAGAGCTATGGAGGATCTTGTAGGTTTGTTAGTTAGCTAGAGGCTGCAACTTTTTCAGCAAGGCAGCAATGCTGAAGAATGAAGTAAGTGATGTGTTCAAGAAGAAACTGAAATGGAAGAGAGCCCAGAGAAACCACAGTTGACTTTCCTGGAGTGACTAGCAAGATTAGTTCCTGCAGTTAGAATATGGAGCAGAAGAGTGAACACACTGTCTTTAGTTGTGAATCAAAACACTTTGCAACATAGGAGAGGACAAAAAAAGGGGCAGAAAACTCAGTTTTTAAAATGCTTGAGCAACAGTACTACAGTATGGTGCTCCCAGTAACTGAACAGGCCTGTTGGCCACTGATACAGACTGACAAGAAAGGAACTGGATCAGCTAGTTACAATACTGCTAGCTCCAAACCTTAAATAATGAGACACCGAAATATGAGGACATCCACAAGTGTGTTCTTGCTGAACTAAAATGGAAGATATCAAAAGGGTGCAGCTCTGGAAGAATTACAGGCATTGGGCACACAAGCCACAAGGCAAGCTCTGGAAGAACATAACCGTCTCACAACGCAGGCAAGGAAATCACTTTCCAGCTGAAGACTCACCTTAAGTTTCAAATGTTGCATTGGTGCATAACTTGACCTTTTTCTTATCCAAGGACTCTTTCCCAAAGCCAAGTTGTTAATGAGACCTCACTCAGGAGAAAAAAATGAGGAGAAAGATTTCCAAGAGCTAGAAGAAAACAGACAGACAACACCCTCCACGCACCCTCACCCCCCAAAAAAGGAGCATAAATCCTTGCAACAAAGTGGGAACTTCTCAAGAAGAGGGGCTGTTGCCTTTTGTATTAGCTGGGATTTTAGAAAGAAATATGAGAAGAAAGTCAGTCCTTTTGCACAGGATTTCAAGATTTTAAAATGTAGCTTAATTCCAAAGAAATTTTAATTTCTGAAATTTTCAAACAAAAGGAAAAAAATAAAGTTCTAGGGCAACCAGAAACTCGAGAAGCAGGAGGGAGGGCTTACTGAATTTTTCCTGAATTACATTATGCCATCATTCCAGGGGACTTCAGATAGTCCAAGATCATGAAGTAGTGCTTTATAAGGTATTGATTCACAGCACGTTAAATTGATGACTAGCATTTTTCTTGGTATGTCCTTTCTATCATGCATATTATGTACAATCAGTCCATTGACTATTTGAGTGAAGCTATAACTACAGTCTGTCTTAGCTTAAACTACCACTGCAATGGCAGATTTAACTTCCAGGTTGCAGGATCAGCCCCCATTCTCTGTCAAACATCTTCAAATCGTGTATGCACTAGCTTAAAAATGAGAAACTAAATGTAAACAGGAAATACCACGTATCTTTAACTTTTCTAAATTTTCTCTTTTTTTTGTTCAGAACTTCTGCCCTTTTTTCTAAACTCTTGTGCCCTTGTAAGCCAACAATCTGAAGATGGTTAAAAATAACAAGGAAGTGCAAATTATTTCAGTTAAGATAAATATCCCTTTTTTTTTTCCTCCTACCTTAGAATGTCACAGTATTAAAAAACTCTCCTGATCACTTATTACCAAATACCACCCTGTGTTTTGAAAGCTGCCAGAAAAATAAGCCAGTCTAAATAAATTAGAACTTTCAAAGATACCATTTTGAAAGCAAAGTAGAAAGTTTTTTGGAACTTGTGATACTGATAACAAATGCTGTTTGTTGAACAAGTAATTAAGTACTTTCCCAGTGAAGCACTGCTGAGAGCTGTTGCAGATTATTTTTAGTCCTCACAGACCTTCATGTGTTTGTTACAGCAAAAGGCAGTCAAGCAGTGACACCCAGTGGCTTCAGAATTCTCTCTTCATTTTCTATCACGGAGAAATCTTGGTTTTATCTCTTGGTTTCAAATACAGTTATTTAAAATGGGAAAATAATTTTCTGTCGAAGAGGTAGTCAGAATCCAGTAGTTATATATGATAGTCTGGACTTCTCTGCCTGACTAAGTAACTCAAGATTAAATGATTTAACTAACACAAATATGGATGCTAATCAACTGTATGGATTCAGGGAGTTACTCAAGAAATCCATGGAAATACATTCTGCAAATAAGTATTTAAGTTAGCCTTTGAATGATCAAGGGTACAAAATCTGTGCTTAAAATCCTTCACCTGTCAGAGAGAGAAAGAATTTTTAACCATTTTTAAAGCCTTTGAAATTCACAAGTGGAAAACACAATGTAGATGCAAAATTCTATTAATATTTATGGTATTAGTAAAAATAAATAAGAGGTGGTATTAGTACTGGCAGTTAGGATGACAGCTTGGCATTCTCAAAGTCATCTGGAACTTAAACTGCGAAGTAAAGCGAAATTCTGCCAAAATAAGTTTTCCTTTCAAACCTGACTGAACTGTAATTTCCACAGAAGCATACCTTGGAAATAAATTGTCTGCCTAACATAAGGAGTAAGTATAAGAAGTCCCATTTTGCAATTGCTGTGTCTCTCCGGGATAAACAAATATAACATTTTTCTTTTTTAAATCAATAGCCTTGCTTTATCAAAACAAGCAAAACCTCTTAGTCGCATAGTACTGATGACCATAAGAACAAACTGTCTGACCATTCAGCCTTTTGAAATACTGTCCCACAGCTGTTCTCAGGGTATGTCTCTGCCTAGAAATTGTACGAACCATTTGTACCTTGTGGAAACTGCAGAAGAGGAATCCTAGCAGACTTCTTTGTTTTGCAGATGCAAAATAAACTGTAACCAGATGCGTGCATGGCAATGGAGAGAGCGTGGAGCTGAAGTATACTTATTTCAGCATATAGGCTGTATGATCCAATACAAGTTTTATTAACTGAGCTCGGGAAAAAGAGAAGAAAGTCCATGTCCATTACACTCACACATCTCAGCATTCTGTCAGATTTTCATTAACTGCCTTCTGCAGAAGAAGACGTGAGACAGGCATGCACCACACCATTCCTGAAAACATCAATGCACGCCTGTTTCAGGGGAAATCTTGTGAACAGCAATCATGACCCATAGTCTGTACTCCCACAGAAATGAGAGGGAGTAGTTACATCTATTTAGAAATTCATAACTACTCCCAAGCCAAGGTGTTAAGAATGCACATGCTATTAAGGTCTTTCCCAGGACATGTCTCCCCTTTCTTATTAGCTCCCTCAGAGCTCCGTGCAGAAGAGATGGCACCTCTTCGTGGTCCAGGGGCAGGGCCAGGGGACGGGGAATAAGGGCCCACTTGACAGTGCTGGCAGACCTTACGCAGGCCAGATGGGCCTCCCTTTCCCATTGTCTGGATGCTTTGCCCACTCACAGCCACCGTCAAGTGTGGGAGGATGCACCACTTGCAGGGCACGGAGTCAGTGTGGGGGAGTCACTGAGAACCCTCAACCCTCCTGGAACATGATTGCTACCATGTCGTCTGGGGAAGCCGGGCACAAGATAAAGAGAGGGCTCGCACACAGGGCTCCTGAGGGTAAGTGGTGGGCAGTCTCTGTGCCCAAGGGGCAGCAGAAGGGCACAGGGAAGTGATCCCCAGGAAAGGGGCCCTCAGCCCCCCGACCCTCCTCCTTCTCCCACAGTAGTGCATCCTTCAGGCCACAGAACCCCCATCTCCCAGAACAGCCATATTTGGCCACATACATCCACCACCACAGTGGCCTCCTGATGTCAAGAGCCACTTCACTGCTTTCTGTTCTGGGCTTCATAAATACAGGGACCCCAGCAGTTGGCTCACAATTCACTGAGCTTCGAGGTCCTTGGATGCCAAGGATGCATGGAAGCAAAAGGTCCCACAGCAGCAAGGCAGGTTCCTGGCCACCTTTGCATGGGAGAGCAGAGGCACGGTTGCAGGAACCACAGAGGAAGAGGAAGCCATGTCAGACAGGGGGCACCATCAGCCAAGTGGTAGCGGTGGTCATTACTCATGTTGCTGATGGTGTGGAGCCCACGGAGGTGGATCCACTTGAAGATCAGGAAGAGCCGATGGAAGTGGATCCACCTTTGGCATGGCTCACTTGGCACCACTATGCCATGCCAGGGTTTCCTTCCACTACGCCATGTCAGCAGCATAGCAGGAGTGCCTGGCCAGCACCCCATTGTTGGCCCAGCCTCTGTCCCTTGCATTAGCTGGAAGGCCCAACCTCTGCACCTGCCTATTCTGTGGGTTCACTTATTCATATCTCCTGACAATCAGCAATTACTTTGTTCATTGCCTTAGGTAATGTGAGCCCTTCCTTCCCGTCCTCCTCCTCCACTCCCACGCCTCCTGAAAGGGTGCCATCTCTCTGCTCCAAGCCCCAGGAAAAGAGGATGAGACAACATAGCTTCCACCAGGCTGCTGCACTGAGTGACAGGAGTCGTCCTTCAGAGGACCATTGAGGTCCCTGGGGACTGGAGGTGGGGTTTCTTCAGTCTGGGGATGAGAAGGCTGCCTGACAAGTGGTTGAAGATGCAACCAGACCCTCCACACCAGTGCACAAAGAATAGCAAGGGATGAAGCAAAGAAGTCAGAGAGACCACTGTACCTTTGAAGAAAAGGACTCCAGTTCCGCTAGGAAGAAATGCTGACCTTCAGCATTAAGGTCCCTCTGAGCTGCTTCATTAGGAGCTCTTTTCAAGACCAGGCAATGAACAATTTTAAACACAATTTAAAAAAGAAAAAAAAATAACTGTAAAAATGCTTTCTTCTTCTTTTATTTGGTATTTTGGGAACTGTGCCTGGATCCCTTTGGCCCTTCCTGGTCTTCCCAGTCCAGGAAGGACACTGATGCATGGGGTGTGGGCCCAGGCCAGGGCCTCTGAGATGGTGAGGAGCCAGGGCACAGGGTACATGGGGGCAGGCTGAGGGAGCTGCCTCTGCTCATGCAGATGGTGAGATACTGGAGCAGGTTGCCCAGAGAGGTTGTGGATGCCCCATCCCTGGAAGTGTTCAAGGTCAAGTTGTGTGGGGCTTTGAGCAACCTGACCTGGTGAAAGATGTCCCTGCCTATGGCAAGGGAGTTAGACTAGATGACCTTTAAAGGTCCTGTCCAACCCAAGCTGGTCTATGACTCTCTGATTCTTTGGTTAGCATCAAGAATAGAAGGCTCAGGGTGGACCTGATTGGTGACTACTGCTGTGAGAGTTTAGAGAAGATTAATCCAGACTCTTCTCAGAGGTGCTTCATGATGGAACGATGAGTGGCACCAGGCCCACTCTGGCAGATGAAGAAATCCCAGTTAGCTTAAAAGATTGTCACCACAAGGGTGCTCAGACATGGAAGAGGTGCCCAGGGAGGCTGCACAGTCTCTGTCCTTGAGGATATCCAAACATGACTGAACATGGCCCTGAGCAACTTGACCTGACTGGGGCTGCTCAGAGCAGGAGCTTGGAGCAGAGACCTCCAAGAGTGTCTCCCAACCTCTCTCCTTCTGTGGTTCTTTGAAAGTCAGCCTTCCTGCCTCACACAAATTGCAGCCACCCTGGAAAGTTGTTCTTCTTGCAATGCAGCTCATAGTTCAATCAGTAGGTATCTTTGCAAACTCACCACCAAAGGAATTTTTAAAACTTATTTAAAAAATCCTATAGCTGTTTACAGAGAGATGGATGAAAACCACAGGACAGCACTGAAGAGAAAAATTGCAATGGGAACAGGTCTTGGCTTGCTCAGGGGCTTGTTAGATAACAGCTCCAAGATCAGAGATGTCTCAAGCTAGAGAAACCACTCAGTGACTGCTCTCTTCTTCTTTTCCCTTTTTTCTTCTTCTCATAGCTAAATGGCAGAGGAATTGCATTTATGTGGCCATGTTTTGGTAGCTGAGGGGGGCTGCAGGCATTGCTTCTCTGAGAAGACACCAGGAGCTTCACCTGTGTTGGACAGAGCCAGTGCCAGCTGGCTCCAAGACAGACCAGAGCCCATCAGTGATTCTGGTGGCACTTTCATAGTAATGGTGGGGAGGAGTTGCATCGATGTAGAAATTCATAACAACTCCCAAGCCGGAGGTCTGAAAATGAAAACAGACATTGTTGAGGTTTTCCCCAGAAAAAACTCCCTCTTCCTATTTTTCTTCTTTAAAAAATGCAGTGGAGTATTTGCTTTGGACAACAGATGCTGATACAACTTGTTTTATACTGAAGTGCCAGCTGTTCCTTATGTTCCGAAAACAATGCCAAACCTGCTGTTATGAGACTTATTACAGTGTCTTTTATCCAGTGGTAAGTTGTTCCAAGCAGGCAATTATTCCCACTGAAGTTTTCCCTCTTTTTAATAGACGCTTGGTTTGCTGCCAGAGGTCACTGCTGTTATCATTACCTGTAGCGACTGGGTATTTGGAGCAATAAGCCATATGGCATTCTGTGAAGCAGAACGACGAGTGAAGAGCAAACAGCGCATTAGGCAAAAAGGGAAGTAAGTATTTCCACAACTGTAGCTTATTTCCACCCATATTAGTTCTACAAAGCTGGGGACCGTGGTGCAAACACCGCTTTTAGAGAAAAACGGTTTGGCTTGGCAGAAGTGAAAGGCCTTTCCCACGTACAGGAGTTCTCTGCCATCATGGTAGTAAGACAGAACTTGTGACCTTGCAAGACAAGCATCAGTTCCCTCCTCTCCACCTACATATTCACAAACAACCAGCTCAGAGAAAGCCTTCATACACACATTTGATTAATCCTGTCTCTCATTTCTATCCTCCCCCTGCCCCAATCTCATTTGTAACTAACACAACCAGTTTCTGGGGTGAGTTCGATTGCCTCACAGCAAGAGCTTGGGGCCCTTCACTGTACCTATACTAGCATGATCCACAACTGCCAAATACCTGGAACCCATACCTCCAGCCCTCAAATGTCTATTTACAGCCCAGTCACTCCATGAGTATGTACCCCAAGAACCAGGTCCTTATTTAGACTTATGTGAAAATCTCCAAAATCAAAGTTCCTAATTGTGTCTCTAGAGGAATTCAAACTTTTTTATATGTGTGCAGCTGTTTTAGGAAAGATAGATGCTGTAGCACTTGTCGGTTCTCAAACTTATTCCTACCAGACAACTTACAATATTTCAGGAGTTTCCCAAGTGACTTGCTTTTCCTATTTTGACTACAAACAACTTCATTTTCAAATGGAGAGAATGTATTTTCTCCAGGGATTAAACCACGGAAATATCAGTGTAGTGGACTCTAATAATTTGTAAGTCAGTAGTGTTGATGCACATTTTTCTATAACATTCGGGCACAAATGTAGGGGGAAAATGAAGATGCATCTGTTTATTTGAACAAAACACAGCCCAGCAAACATCTGATCCTGATCTGCACAGCTGTCTACTGAAAATTACTTGAACTACTGCTGCGACAAAGACAGCAAATAGACATCAAGCCCTGGAATTAGCAAGGCATAACAGCAGCTCTAATCATTGGAGTTTCTCCTGCTTAAATCCAGGCTGCATTTAACCAATTTAATTAAGTGACTTCACTCCTGAAGTTACGACATGCAATGCTGTCACTAAAAAGACTCAACTAGCTAAAGATACAGTTTAAGACTATTTATCTGAGGCTTTGTGATTAATAAAATATTCTCCATATTATCTGCAGTATAGTGTCTCCTTGCTTCAAATATGAATATTTGAGAAAGAATTGCTATATCATTTTAAAATATTATAAACTTACATAACATTAGAATGATCGCTAGCAGAAGCAATACCATTTTCAAGTTAATGTACACTATTCATACAGACTTTACTTCCATAAGAGGACGCCTAGTACATTCAATGCTTTTATTTTTGCAAGAAAATGGATCAAAACTGAATACTATTGCATGTTCAGAAAAAGAGATAAAACCAGCAACTGCCAGGTAATTACCCATTGCTTCTTTTTGACTATATCTCTTTTCCATTGTTAATGTAAAACATCCCTTTTTCAGACAAAAACTACATTCCTCTGGGCAGCAACAACTTCTGGAGTTGTGAGGTTTGTGTGCATACACACATCAATCCTTACCTGAACAATCTATTGTAGCAACATAGTTTTTTTTTAAAAAAAAAAGCCTTAAAAAATAAATAAAAATATCTTACAGACAGCTTTTTTATCTACGTTATATTAACAACTCAGTATTTGGTGATGGGGAAGATACTTTTGAATCAGTTCATTTTTCCTCCTCAAACACCAAGATTTTCATCTGCTGCAAATGGGAACACTGGAGAGGAATATATGGTTTACTGAATGACACGTATACCACATGAGGAAAGGAAATTTTTTGGCAGTTAATGTCATACTGCTTCAAATCCGTGGATGTTCTCAGCTGGTTGGATGGAACAAGCGGCGATAGATCTTTGCTTAAACACATACCTTTGCTTAAACACATTAATGGCATTCTCTGAATGCCATTAATGAGGATAATTGTCTGTGGCTGAGATGACCAACACCCTAAGCTCTTTCTGAGCAGCAGCCACAAGCCAATATGAATTATGAAGCATTGATGCAAGTTTGTTTATTGTTAGATTGCTTAACAAATGAGTCAATAGCTCATGCGCTCAAATTATGTTTTCATTGTCATAATAAGTCATAGTCTCAAATACAGTGCCCTACAGCAGCATCACCTGGAAACCATAACCATATCGACATGGCAAAGTGTAAGCAAATACTACATCTGTGGAGAGGAATTCTCACTGGACATTCAGGGTGCCCACAATTATCTTTTCAAACTCTAGTAGAAAGAACCTACACTAAGGGAAAAAGAAAACTTTTGAGTAAAGAAAATTAGATACAAACAATGAAATCTTTTCCAGTTCCTCCAGGTGAAGGGTACTGTTGTCTTGGCCAAAGCCTTCAAGTCTAAACAGGAATTCGTACATTTAAGTCATGTCTTTGCATCACCTATGTGTCCCAAGCCATGCTGATAAATGTTATCAGGTGTGTGTTGTCCCATCCTTATTAACTTAGTTAATGGCTGTATTTCATCCAATTTCTGTCAAAGAATATGTTACAAAATGGAGCCCTGTAGTCTCTAGATATAAAGAGATTTCAGATGAGAGCCCTCATCCTTGCTATGGCAAGCCTCTCAAATTAGTTTCTGGTTTTTGTTGTGCTGAGGGTGGGTCAAGAGGAGCTTTGTTATCCCAGAGCCTCTGATACTGAATGCAGATAGAGTTTGTAGAAAGACCATGTGACTGTAAGTAGATTGAAAACAAAAGGAAAATATAGAGTAACATGGGCTGCTTTGCATCTGATAGTGACACCCTTTAATTGCAGTATGTGGTTTTCTGTAGTTTCTGTATCACAGCACAGGGTGGAAGCCCCTCAGGTAATCTGGTAAATTCATGAGTTGCAGCATACTTGAAAAGTGTGTGCAAGTTCTCAGAAATGGGATATTCTGGAGAAACTTCTTTTCTTTTAAAAAAGAAATTAGCTGGTCTACATCACAGTCAGTATGGACTGATTGAAAAGGCCATCACTTAGAGGTGAAAAAAAACCTGTCCTTTTTGTAAAACAAAATATTGTTTACAAATTAAGCTGTTTTCATCTTTTTTTTTTTTTTATCTTTGAACTTTCCTTTGGTTGGAAAAAGTATAAAATAAAAAGGAGAGGAAAAAAAAAAACAAGGAAGAGGGGCAGTCTAGAGAAACTAGCTTATGCAAAGTGCTGAATCCTTGCTCTCAAGTATTTTTGAGCCTGAATTTCAAGTGGCTATTACCTAATGTTAGCTAGAAAATGTTACAAAATAAAACTTAACAGCAATACCGCTTACCTGCATGATCTTTTCAGTGGGTCGTGTTCCTTCTACCTGCTTTTGCTTAGTCCAACCCTAAAATCTTTCTGATTAAGTACTTAACACAAGCAGTGGTTGCTTATAATATCTGTTGCTGTTTTGTAATTGACTTTGCTGTTTCTAGTGAAAAATGGCCATGTATATCTAATGGGAGCTCATTTACTACTTTACCTCTTCCTTGTTTTCACTACTAGCACTTCTAGCTGCTCTCAGAATTAATTTTGTTAATTATTCTGAAACATACTTACCTGTACTACTTTAAAAAAAAAAAAATCTTCTAATGCCTTGTTTTATTTTATTGGCTGTGCTATAAAAACTTAGGGATTTAAAAAAAAAAAAAAAACAGTTTATGTAAACAGCTTGATATTTTTAGAGCACAGGGTCAAGCAGATCAGCTTTTAATGAGAAAGAGATTAAACTTTGATCACTCCTGCAGAGCTCCCCAACATTGACTGAAGGTAATCCTTACCAGCTTTGGAGTAAGCGTAGTTGAGATCTTGCCAGTGACTTTGCATTTAAAATTGAAGGTCAGAAAGTCAAAGCAACACACCAAGGCTGGGAAGACTTAGATCCTACTGGGGCATGGATACAAATGATGTGCTCCTGGGGAACACAAAAGAAGAGCAGTCCAAACTACAAACCAAATGCTAAAGTGCTCCTAAGCCCTCAAGATCAGTTCATTGATTTATGGTAATGTATGAATATGTCTATTTCAGCAAAATGTGTATAAAACCAGATAGTATTGTAGCTCATATCTGAGGAATGGAAATAATAATCTTTGTTTCTGTAGTTTTTGGTCACAGAGGCTAATGGTAGCTTCAAAATGCAATGGAAAGGATTAAGAGGTTTGAGGAACAATGTGTATGTATTTGTCATCTGTCTTAATCACCTTTGAGGTGTTTATGGTGTTTCTACAATCATGAATTGATTTTAATTGCTACATCCATGTGCATCTTTGTATTTTAGCTCTGTTTCAAAAATTTACAGCTGCCAAAAAAAAAGGCAACTTTAAAGAAAAAATAAGGACAAAAGGATGAATTTTTTTTTTTTGCAAGAGAAGCATCAACATTTCCTGAGAAGAATATTCTGAAAGCTACCATTTAAATAACATGATCAAAACAGGGTGAAACTGCAGTGGCAAAGGTTTCCCTGCAAGAAATTCAAAACGATAAGGTAGAACATGAAGTTTTCTCACTATGATTAATAGTAAAAATAGTAAAACTTTTGAGAAAGGTGGTTATGAAAGCACAGTCCTTTGTACCTTATTGACTTCATTATGCTTTATGTAACTGTTTCTGAAAAGTCTCTCTAAACTAAGCATTCTCTGTGCTCATGTGTGTGCACATCCCTTCATGTCGCTTACTGCAAAACCTCACTGACGTTTTCTTCAAAGCAGTGCAGCCCAGTGCACGAGCCAGCAGACCTAAATTCTGTACCCAGCTCTCAGCAACTCAGTTGAAAACTGTTTTTCTTCTTTTACTTAAGATTGTTTTGGGGTTGCCTTGCCCTATAGGAGCATTATAGATATATGGAACTTGATGGGATCATCTTGTTCCTTGCTGGTAAATGATACAGTGACCTATTCAGCTCTAATTGAAGGGCATAATGACTGCATGGCACTGACAGGCAGTGGTGACAGCTGTAGCCCTCTGAACGCTTTCCACAGGAGAGGTGGTCAGAAACACACGGTCAGGAAAGCACTGGCCTTGTGGGGAGCTTTTCACTTACGTGTTTAGACTGAAATGCCTTCAAGTATTTGAGATTTAAATGAATTGCTTTTGGAAGCAGCCTGGTTGTATTATTTAATTAACTGAAGGAATGTGTCAGTATGGGTGCAGCCCTGCACAGTCCTGTCAAGGAGCTGCGAGACTTGGGTAAGGCTACCGGGCAAACTGTGCATGTGCGCGGACAGACAGCGCTAGAAGAACACGTAGGTATCCAGTTACAGCCTAAGACAACCTGTTTGGTGCTCAACTTTTTAAAATCTAGTATTAATCTTCTATGTTTAACATTTTCCATGTTAAATTGGAGTGAATTTAAGTGGTGTTTTTTTGATTTATGGAATTATTTTGTTTGGGGTTGAGGTTTGTTTTTTGTTTTTGTTTACTTTTGGGATATCAGTCTTGGAATACATGAGTTAGGAATATGGACAGTAGATGTTCCTGATACTGAGCTTTCCCAGGGGAAATCTTTCTGTCAAAAATGTGGACATGAAGACATACTGATTTCTATGAAAACTTCTTCTTGGAGAATAAATAAATACAAATGCTAATTTAAATTTTAAACACAATGTTAATATTTTATTTAATACAGTGAAACTTTGAAAATCTGAATTGAGACTAAAAATCTCTGACTTCAGAGCCAGGTGGTCTGATTAGTCAGAACTTTATTCTCAAGGATTTCTTAAACATTCTTAAACATTCTTAAACATTCCAGGAAAAGAGGAAAAAGTCTGAGCAGAGTATATGCATTGAATTCCAATTCATTATTTCAGTAAACTTCATAGGAAGTCTATGGGTGGGTGGAGAGATGAGTTGGATTTTCTCACTTTTTTGCGATGGTAAGTTGACTCCTGTCCCCGGTCCCCTGTTCAAACTGATGTGTAATGACTGGCATTTCGGTGGTTTCTTCTGCTTCATCTTTGTATTTTTGAAAAGTTTTCCCTGGCCCTGAAGCCTTCCCCCCACCTAGCACCCACACTTGACAAAGCCAGGTGTGGGGCCAGGTGACTGTCACTAGAGGGTGCTGCAAATCTAGATTTTTAGGATTTTTTTTTTTTCTTTCCAAAGTAACTGACAAGTAGCACTTCTCAGTGCGTTTAGTGAAAGCAATTTGCTGCTGTTGCGGCTCTGAACTTTCCAATTAGTTGTTGGTTATGTCCGATAACTCTGATACGATAAATATATTTGGGAAATGGCAAGAAGATATTTCTGCCTAGGGTCTGAGTGGAGATGCCGTGTGTGATTTCTATCAGCTATTTTCTTGTAGAGCTTTGCTTAAATATTTGTCTGCCTGTCTTCTGGTCTTTGTCTTTTTTGTTGTTGTTGTTGTTAGATTTATATGGTTTTATATTTTTAAATTCATTTTTCTTTAAGTCATTGAAATGTAAATGGGTTGATATTTTTAATTAGGTAGGTTCATACTTTCTTCAGCAATCTTTTTAAATAACTTTTGCACGTACCTAACCCAGCTGTATTTTCTGGTAATGTGCAATAGGTGGGCAAAGCAATAGCTCATGCTTATTGTAATGATCTGATCATGTAAATGTCCCTACTTCATTACTATGGACACCTACTGGCACTTTACAGCAAAAGCTATTGTAATTGAAAAACATGAGACTGGTAGGTACGGTGCTGTGAAGCAAAATAAATATGCAGCTAGAAAAACACTGAAAACCCATTATTATTTTATTCCTTTTCTGCCACCATTTAAAGTAAGTATTTGCTCTTTCGAATCTATGAGGTATTTAATGTAGTTCCCCACATCTGGGATGAACTTGGCCTCTAGTAACATTTGGCATTGAGCTGCACTGAGTTATATTTTGGGAAACAACTGATTGTCATACTGCGAGGATAGAAGTGTTGACACTTGGGTCACCACAGCTGCAGTGTTTGTTTCATTTTTAGGTTAATTCCTCAGATCTTAGGGAGGTGTCTGACTGGGGAACGGTGAAGTTTTGGCACTCAGTTACCTCAGAGCTTTTGTCACCATTTGAGAAGTAGGAGTACATCATTATCACAGGACCCATAAGGAAGTCTGGCAAGGATCTTATTTCTTGTGTTGTGATTATCCTAACTAAGTAACAGAAAGAACAGGTGTGCCAGATGCTCACTTGAGGCGATGGATACCTCTTCTACCCTCCAGTCACCATAAACAGAGTGGAGAATCTGTGGCCATTCCTTTCAAATCTGTAAAGATTTTTGGGGAAGTTTATTTCAGTGTCAATACAAAGAGCTGTTGTAAAGCCTTCTGTGCTAGAAAGCTGGCAGTGATGAGCTCAAAGTTGGGGCTGGATACGTGGGCTTGCTGGGTATATTCTCCCTAAGCTACCACACTTCATCACTAGCCAAGAGGTTCAGTGACTGTGTGCTGACTGGTGCAGGGGGATTCCCAAAGCTCTGTACTGAGCCAAAGCTCTGTTCCTTGCTTTGTGCTGCACCACTCTGGGGTGTGCCATGATTTTTGGGTGTTAAGAGAGAAAATACTGGATTGTTCTCTGACTTTTTTCTTTGCTGATATGTTCTTTTCTAAAGACTCAAGTTGGCTGGAGAGAGATGTTTTGGAAAATACTGCTTACTGTGTAGCCAGAATGTATGTGTTTCCCTTAGGTATACAAACAAAATAGGCACTTATCCAGTGAACCTCATGCAGGACTGTTTCTCTGGTGAGGCACAACCATGTATCGTCCCACCTCTGCTTGGGTTCTGGCCAGAGCCCACTCTGTGCTTGTGAGCAGCTTGTGTCCCTGTCACTGCTCACCAGTTCCTTCAGCCTGGCATGTCCGGAGCAAGAAAAAAAAAAATTGTTCCTCTGCTGACAAATATTTTGCAGTTAATTAGTTGTAATACAAAATAAACAGAGATCCTTTTTCAATTAGGCAGAGATGCTTCCCCCCCAACCTGGGGAATAACATCCTGCGTGTCTGTTGCATACACACACACACACTGAGATGTCAGCCTTTTCCTTTATGCAGTAAAAACTAATAAATGCAGAAGCTGTTCATATCCTTTCTCCTCTTCGACCCCAATTGTGAAGTTGCTGCTTTACAGCGATTGCTGTGTCCTGTTTCCATGAGGTCTGTGACCTGTAAGGCGGTCAGGTGATGGCCTTAAATCAGAACAGACGTCACAGCCCCAAATATTTGTTTTCGGTGCTTTGTAACACTCAGTCTTTGCCCTAAGATAGCAAGTCAGCTTTTCTTATGCTATTTTTTAATTTAGAAGCTAGCCTACAAGAAGCTCCAGTTTAAACCTGATCTGATGCAAAGAAGCAAGCTAAACCACGGAGACGCTGCAGATGAAGTGAATGTAGTTTTGGTGCCAAGAACAGCTTTGACAGGATCCACATACCAAATCCCTCTGCGTCCATATGGTTTGGAGGTTAAAAGATTCAGGTGCTTGGTTAAGACTTGCCTTTGAAGAACCACTTCAGGAAACCGAGTCAACTTGTTTCATTCTTGCAATGTGAATTCTGAGGAGAGATTATCATCTATGAGTGATCTAGTGGTTTAGGCTCTGAACACCTGGGCAAAACGTAATCCAAGAGGAGAAAAGAAGTAGGAGCCGCTGATGGTGCACAGGGTTTTGGTACTTGCTCATGTGTCCTGTGCTAGGAACTCAGATTCGCTGAGGTTCAGGATCTATCTTCTCAGATGCTTTTTCTTTTTCCCTAGGACTGCAAGCATGAAGTAGCTATCTAAATTTTCACTCAGGCTTGGATTTGGGACGAAGCGGTATGCACAAGCTACCTACACAGCTTACGATGGTATTCACAGTTGGCAACAGAGAAACTGAGGTTAAGGAATGACTATTGAGGCAAATCTGATTTGTACAGCTGAAACTGTTGGCAGAAAGTCTTTGCTTAGGATTGGGATTTTTGACAATTATTGATCTTTATTATGTAAATTTTGCCTCGAACGGTGATCTTGTCAATGGAACTTATTAGTAATTTTTTTTCATTACTCTTAGCATAATACTGTTTTGTCTACTGAAAACCTTCTCTCAAACAGGGGCTTTCAAGTCCTAGTCTTCAGATCTTGTTCAAGTCTGTTTGAATGGATTTCCCATGAAATAAATCCTTTTTTTCTAAGAAAATAAAATTAGGAAATTACTTTGCTCAGTATGCTCTATAATGTTATAATGTTATCATCGTCACTAATCTGTGAAAATCATAAACTACATCGTAGTTGCTAAAACACCACGACTGAAACAGTGGCATCCAATGCTTAAAAACATGAGCTACTACAACGTAGGTCAGGTCAGTCATCTTGTTCCAGTAGCAGTCCTGCTTCTGTTCTTCAGCTTCATTTTCCTTATCCCAGAATAGCTAATACTTCTGGTGGTTAAGGTACTTGCAGAGATGCAGAAGGAAAGGGTTTAAATCCTACTGTAATTGACGTAGGTAAGTGACAAACCTATTTTTGCATTTGCCCTGACAGGTATTTTTGGGATAGCTTTGCTCTGAATTGGAGCCTACTAAGAAACCATGTCATAACCATGGTCAGAATTACAAATCCTTAGCAAAAAAGAAACCATTATCTGTCAAAACCTGAAACTATCTCACCTAGGCGGAAAAAAAAAAAAAAAAAAAAAAAATTCACTAAATCTTCTTGTAAGCACTGTAAGCTCAGGCACTAACTTTCTTCCCTGAGTTTCAGTGCATTTTTATATTCTTTGGTTACTGTATTAGGACTTCCCAAATATCCACTTTAAGGTAAAATTAAACAGCCCCCATGCATTTCTGCTCTGGTACCTGGACAAACAACAAACAACAAATTTTGGAAATTATTTACTGCTATTTGTGTCAGGAATCCAGGGTAGTGAGAGATGTTTCAAAAATTGCCTTTATTTCTTACGTACTTTGGGTAGTTGGCACCGTACTGACCTCTTTTGGCACAACACACTTAATTCCTTAATTAATTTTAATCTATTTTTAATGCCATTAGTGCAACTAGCATGTTCTCTACTTTCAGTGGAAGTGACCAGTGATAATATTAAAATAACGTCACCTGACTGTACCTGCTGCCTATTTTACCATGTATTCTTTTTGTGGGCCTCTAAAGAATTGGGACGGGTAAGTGTCACAAACCCTAGCTCTCAGTTGGCATGGGAACAGTCCAGCTGCTTGTCAGGACTATAATGAGTGAAACTAGCTGTGCCTTGAAAAATGTCATCTCCTCTGCTACCAATTGATTTTGCAGCTGTACTCTCCATAATTACGTAGTATCCCTATGCATATGAGGCAGATGAATGTTTTTGTTCCACTATATAACTGCTTTAATTTCTTCAGACTTAATCAGCAGTGAGACATAATAAGTTTTACCAGTCTCCAGGAAAAAAAAAAAAATGCACTTAATATTTTTTTTGTCATTCAGGTTTGTCACTTTAAGTATTCATTATCTGTGAGTTCAAGCTTGGTTTAACCAAACTTCATTAATTTCTTTTACAGACTATATTTAGACACCTCAGTGAAAGGTGCTTTCTTGTGGTGTCTTTCTATGACAACTGCTGCTTTCTTGGGGTTTTGGGTTGGAGGGGTGTGTGGTGTTTCGTTTTTTTCTTTTTCCTGTTTTTGTTTGTTTGTTTGTTTTTGGTTGTTTTTTTTTTTTAATTGCAGTGGTTACAAGAACGGCAGAACTGTAAGGTTTTGCCATCACAAAATGGCATTGTCAGAAAGCCTCAGGATCAGTGTCCTAATTAGCACTCCTCAAGAGGAGGTGGCTGGCCAAGACTTAAGTTGCTGTCACCTCTATTGCCTTGGTGCTATGCAAATAAAGAATAAAAGAAGGTACTGCAGGTTCATCATATGGTAACCTTGCATCAGTAGACCAAAAATAACAAAGGGAAGGAACAATTTCATAGCAATTTACTCCAGAACAAAGACTTCAGTATTTCTTCTGAGACATCTGCTGCATCTCTAAACTAGCTAATTCATTTGTCAAAACTTTTGAAATATTTTGTGGTTTTGTTTTTTTTTTTCTACAGGGTAAGATTGTCTAGTATGAAGGGACTGTGTCAAGTTAGACTATGTTCCTCTAACAATATGTGCTCTGTTTTTTTCCAGTGTGATAGGCTTTGATCCAAGCTGACCCCTAGGTAAACGGAGACAAAACCTGAAGAGAAAGTGTGGGAATGTCTCGGCAGGAGACTTTGTACTGAGAAAGCACTTGCTTTGGCTGCTTTAGTTTTGAGGAACTTCTCTGAAAGGGAAGGACCAAAGATCTTTTTTTTTTTTTTTTTTGGTTGTTGTATCTGAAGCACTGGCAAGGATATTGCTCCCCCCCCCTCCCCCAGACCCCTCCTCTCCAGTTTACACACTCATTCATTCCAGATAGCATGTAACAGCAAGCAAAAAGCTGTGAAAATGAGCTGCTTTCATAAAATGAAACTTGAATTTGTGGAGAAGATTAATTTACAAAGCATGATGGTGCAGTGTTGCTCACTTAGTTGCTCTGTGATGTGCTTCATCATGGTTTGGAATCCAAAGGTTAAAGGCTGAATTCTTCCTATGCTTTTTCTCAGATTTAATCTCACCCAAGAGATCAACCAGATCCAGGCTTTGTGTCAGAAGTCCTTGCAAAAAAAGGATGAGCTCAACTTGGGAATATGTGATAAAAACCATAAGATAAACGATTGATAGAGAAATATGAGGGAGAAAGATGTTAAAAAGAATCTATTTCATTTTGACATACAAAGCACCTACTTGTTCATTTAGGTTTCCTTTTTTTAATTACCAAGTAATGGAGGGGATAGTTGAAGGTGAAACTTTGGCTGCATCTTAGTATTTACCAGTAACTCTTTTTGCAGTAATTTCATCTATTTCTTTATTTGTATTGTTGTGGAGTTCCAGGCTTGGACCATAATAATAAATCTGTCTCATACTCAGAAAACATTTTGGTGTATTACTTCTGGAAGTAGTCCTTAGGGTAATCCTGTAATGAAGAGACTCTAATTTTCTGCCCATATGACTTTCTGGTCAACAAGCTGCCATAAATCAAAATAAAAGCTCTGCTAGAATGATAAAAATGTATTTATGGAAAGGCTTTTTACCATCTTAAAAACAGGACAGTTGCCAACTGCATCCATTAACAGATGCTCTGACCTTTTTATACAGCATTTTCTGAAAATGGTGTACTAGGTTACATCGCGCTGTGCATTCTTATCCAAGTTGAGATTTTCAGAACCAAAGTAAATGGTTATGGTGAGAGTCAGAGTACGAAATTAGCAAGTAGCATACTATAATACTCCATTAGCTATTATGCAGCCCCTTCATTTTAAGCTTAGAGCTGGAATTCAGTAATGAATAGTAGATAAAAGGACAGTTTGAAATAGGTAATGTTTTTATACCATAAAATTTTCCTTCACCTTGTGAAATGGCATCTTACAGACAGCATACCTCTATTGAAGAAGCTGCTCACATTTGAAAAACAGTAAAACAGTATTTCTTTATGGGGTTAGCCCCTCTTTAAGAAAAAGTGTATGTGTGCATGTGTGTTTATATTAAAAAAGAAAATGCTTTTCTATATAAATATTTATCTATATAGCTCTGCTGTCTTAGCACTCACAGAAATCTAATTGTAAAGTTTTTACTGGAATCTAATATGTCTGGAAGTTCGTTATACAGCAAGTCCAGATGCTATTGTCATCCACACCCGAACCAAATGCTGATGTGCCAGAGCCTCGTGACTTTCTGAAAACTGAGTCTCTAACAAGGTTCATGGTTTCACTTTCTCTTAATGAGCCCTGTGATTGAGGAGCAAGAGAGTACAAGGAGCTGTGAGGCCAGAATGCATTCAGCACATTTTCTGGAGTGTCCAAATAGAGAATAGTCAGGTAGGGCAACAGTAAGCCAAGGGCTTTTAGTTAGCACTTACAAACAATAGTAAGGATGATCACAACACAAAGTGAGAGGCATTGTTTGAGCTACTCTTCAACTTCAAGCTCATCAGTTCATATTGATTACAACAAAAAAAAAAAAAGTTTGGTTTTCTTTGTTTTGGGTTTTTTTTGGTAGGGAGTACTTTTGATATGCACAACAGTTTGCCTGAAGAGTGTCTTTGCAAATAGGAAGACTAAGAAATTAGTATTAAAGTTCTAGGGAAATAGAGACCAAAACTTCACACCGAGTCTTACGGAAAGTCAAAATTGTCTTTGTGTGAGTTTTTGGGTGGAATGGCTGATGATTTTTTTCAAGTTTCTCAGTCTAACTGTGTTGGGGCATATTTGGCATCATAAGCTTATGTTGTGTATACAGCACAGTAAACAAGTTAGCCTGCGGCCTGACAGCAACCTGGTGTTTCATTTTGGCTAACTAGATCTGCTCCTTTTCTAATTCTCCTACGCTGTGAGAACAGTTTTGCAGTTTCAGGTACCCAGATACTTGTGCTGGTTATGAATGAAGTTGTTATTCCACCTCTTCTGCACACAGAAGCATATAGAAGACACAGTATGAAAGACATCCTGGGACTGCTCTGTGGTTTCTGTTACTGCTTTTCTATGAAACAACGCTTTTAGGTAGATAGCCTTTCAGGCTGTCAATTTTGAATTATTTGTTTTTAATGTTTTCTAGCTGTTTTGTTTTTTTTTTTTTTAACCTAATAAATTAAGCAAGCGTAGTTCTCCTTGTTCACCCTGAAAAATGCTGTAAACTTACAAGAGTGCTATCCAGGCAGATGAGTAGATAATATACTGGGCAAGTGTTTGTCAACAAACTTTATTAGCAGTCATAAGTTGCTATATGCTGTAATTTGCTTTTCTTGTACTTTTATAAGTCTTGGGGCAAGATATTGTGTGTGGGACAAATACTGCTTTATGTCCTTGCTGATGTCTGTCATTTGATTAACTTGTAGTATTTAATCAATCTTGTCTTGAAAGACAGGTCCTGGTCAGGTGATGTCAAACACACAGTCGGAGAGTTCTGGGGAAGTAAGAGGAAGAAAGTGGCAGGCTTTTCATTGTTTCCTGACAACAGATACAGAAAAAGAGGCTAAAACACATGTGAAAGTCTTGAGTGTGTTCTCTATTGACCTTGTTCAACCAATGTTTTTAAAAAAAATCCATTGGCTCTTGAGCATTTGTGCTATATACTTTATTTCCTTTGAAAGTAAGACTTTAATTATCTTGTAACTTCAGAAGAGACCAGAGACTTCCCTTCAATATCCTTGACAAAGCATACTGGTTGCCAGTTAGTCTTTAGATATCTGGAGTTATAAACAGAGAAAACAAAAGATTATGTGTATAATATACCACTTCATATTGGGTGTAAAGTGTAAAAGGCAACACAGAAGAGATTCAGAAGCAAGTTTTGGGAAAATCTGTTAAAGACAGACAGAAAAGGACCTATAATAGGCACCAAAATAAATATCCTTTAAAAACAAATGGAGAAAAAAATGCTGCTTTGGGGTATCACTGTAGTCTAGTTACCTTAATATATGTTTGAGGAGAACCTCAGAGCTGTGATCATATTGGACTCCAGATTTTTATCAGTCAGGAGTTGAGTGCACTGGAAATCCCAGCTGCAGATAGGGGATCCCCCTGGGTCCCTGTTTGCTGTGCCCTTCTCTGCCAGCCATGATGAGCAGTGGTGTGAGCAGCACTGAAAATGTCGATGGACAATTCTTGTCAACAAATGCAATATCATCACTGAAATTTGGGGAAGATGGTATATACCTGTATGAGCTGTCAAAAAGCTTTGCATTGACGGCTCCATAAGCATTCAGTGACAACATTGGGAGTTAACAATCTGAGCAGATTCCTAGTTTGCAGTCTAAAGGGATATTTGCCTTTAAATTTGGTGTTCTTTCCTTCTTCCCCATCATTTAACCAACTTCTATTCTGACAATGCTTCAATAACCAACACTTAAATCATAAATACAAACTGTCATTTCAGTAAGTCTTGTTCTTTAGAACAACTTCTCTAGAGCCCTATGGTAAGTATCCACTGAAATAACAAGGGAATATCTATTTCATTAAAACTTTCAAATTCAAAAGAATAACAACAAAATCTGAATTTTAGATTGCACTAGTCATAGAGCTATGAGGGTAGCTCTTAGGAAGGTGGCTTCTAGGAAGGAGAAGCTAACAAATTAAACTGAAAAAGTAGTCAAGACTTTAAAGGATAACTTTCTATTTGAGGTGCCTTGATTTTTTTATCCCAGAATGAGAGTTGTAGGAAAACTGTACGATGAGAAGAATACCCTTGGAATATTAAACTATCTGCATCTGGATGTTTAAGTAAATATGAAAGTTCACCACATCACTAGTTGCTCTTGAAATGTCTACACATGTAATGGTTGAAGAGGGTTCGGAATAACCTGGCGAGGTGGGTGTTTGCATAGCGGTAGGGAAGATGTGATCCAGATCAGAATAAAATTCAAAACTGAGAGCATGAAATTGTATGGACATGAGACTGAAATATCATCCAAATTAAACAAAAAAAAATTGTTCACTTCTCTAGCTCAGCAGAGGTATGTGGATGGTGAATTAGATGCATTAAGTTAGGCTTGTTTATGCAGGATACTATAGAATAACTTGTCTTCAGCGTTACTTGTGTACACATAGGATGTCAGCATGCCTTGTTTTCAAAGGCAATGTGAACATCACATGGCATTCCTATGACACTAGTCAGCACTTCTGAAGGGATATAAGAAATGGTACTATATATTAGCAATATGTAGTTTACAAATGCAAACATTTGAGTGTGGGTTGATTTTTTTTTTTTTTTTTTTTTTTTTTTTTTTTTTTTTTTTTTATGGTTTTTTTTTTAA